>OU015503.1:106405604-106538104 GCA_907164885.2 Dolomedes plantarius
CGCATAGTAGGCAAGGTTCTGGCAGGCAATCCTTTTTTTCAATTCCTATTATTAGTTCACACTCTCCCGATATTTAATTCCTAGTATTAGTTCACACTCAAATTTTTCTTTGTTGACCTAAGTAGGAATTGACTTTAAATTTTTTTTTATATTACTTGTTTATTATTATTATCTTGGATTTCAGTACAACTTTGCAATTTTATCTTCAACTAGCTGAAAACCCGCGCTTCGAAACGGAGTACATTGAAATTAAATACAACGGTCAATGTATGCAATTAATTCCCCCCCCAAAAAAAATATATATATATATATATTTATAATAAATACGACGATCAATGTATACAATTGATGTAAAAAAAACATATTTATAAAAAAATCGTAAGGGATATTTTTATAGACAAAATAAAGTCCAATCGTCTGCCGCATTAGCAAGAAAAAAATATTTTTTTTGTCTATTTTTTATTTTTGCACGTGACGATAAATTTATTTAAAGTACCAGAAAAAGAAATCACGTGATCAGCATTTAATAAATTAAATTCTAAAATTTAATCTTTAAAAATTCACAAAAAATCAGGAAATGGAGGTAAAAATTCGAAAAAAATTTCATTTTGAAGGAATTTTTATGATCTTTCTCGTGATATAAATTTTATAACCCTCAATGTATTATTTTAAATGCAAACGTAAAAAAAGTTTAAAAAACAGCTTAAAAATTTAATTTTAAAAAATCTAAGAAGAATTTTTGAAAAATCTTTCTTAGTGCACCCCTACACTATTAGAAGAATCGCCATGCAAAATTTCAGCCCTTTAGGTCCAGCGGTTTGGTCTGTGCGTTGTATGTCAGTCAGTCTGTGAATGAAAGAGTCAGTTACGGAACTGTTTTATATATATAGACTGTACTTCTTACAGTTCTTTTCGTAATCTTCACTTTTTTATCGACTTCTATACCAGTTAAACCTTTTCTTATTTTACCGTAGCTGTGGAACCCATTTGTGTCAAGGGCGTAGTGGTAGCGATCAGGGGGCGACGCCGCGAATCTGTTCTCTCATTCCTACCTACAGTCTGGCAACTTTTTAAGGAGTTATAATTAACTATCATCAAATTATACGGGGAACACCTCTGGAAAATTACAACATTTTTCAGCTAAGTCAACTACAATTAAAATTAGCAAAATTACATAATTCATGGTAATAATTTATTCCGTAGCGAAGCACGGGTTTTCTTCTAGTTACTAAATAAATAAAAGTTGCATTCGAATTTTACCTTTACTGCAAAACTACTCTATTACTATTATGTATTGTGCTAGCGAAAATTACATAGGAACAGTTTCCAGATACTGTAACATGATGGTCTAGAAGTTAGATTAATTCCTAGCACATAATTATCGTTGCTTTTTTAAGTGTGCGTGCAAAAGGAGTTAAAAAATACCAGTTCATACCCGCTCTGTAAACACATTGTGGTTACATTCCTAATCTTAGCTAAATTTATCAAAAATTAAATTTTGAGTGCTTGCTTTTCATGTGACTAGGACTTGGAAATTTTTGAAAACTGTTATTTGTTTCTCTCGTTAGCAGTATAACAATAGGCACGTTTTTTTTCAAGAGTGAAAATACAAGAAAAATTTTTTTGTTACTTTATTAATATTGTTATTACAAACAGAGATTGTCGTAATTTTAAATCCTAATGACATCAGTTTCAATCAGCTGTTTGACATTATCATATCTACATCTCTTAAATTTTGAGAAATTATGTAACAGTTTCAAGTGATAGAGCAAAAACTTGCAATTCGTCAAATCGTTCGTTCGTGATCTCCAAAAAATGGAACGTTTACCGCCTAACCTCAGCAGCATACTGGCATATATCCCTGAAATTTTAATTTAGTTTTTTAATTAAGTCTAAAATTTTGTACTTCACTTGAATCGACCTTATTGATTAGTGTGACTGCTCCCGATATCTTATAAAAGCATAATGTTCTAATCTCTGGATAAAATATCTGTAACAAAACTCGAAATAAATTGTACAATTTACAATGACAATCATCTATTTTTATTTCAGTATCATTTTGTTGCCAACTTTTTTTCCATTCTTTTTGGAAAAAATGTTGACAACAAAATACATTCATTCCGGTAAAGATATTAAAAATCGTTTGTCGACAAACAGTTGGATTCAAGAGGGGGGCAAAAGAAAAATTTTCACGATATCGCATGGGAATAGAGAAATAATATTAAAATCTCATTTTTTAATTTAAAAGAAGGGGAGGGGGGTCCTTTAATTTTCGTGGTTACCTATTTATTCATTCCGTGACACATTCGAAATACACGCACGCAGGAATCGCGAAAGACTACTAATTAACATGAATTAATGTAAGCATTGTAAAATTCAAAGTACCATCTTTAAATAAGGGAAGGCTCTAACGTCAGTTGACCTCGAACTAGTTTCGGAAAGCGGTGAAGTAATTGAAATTCAACTTTCCCCAGTTAAAAAATTTTCGAAAACGCGCCAACCCACTCTTGAGAAGTTGCTCCATTTTATCAAGCCCACGATCATAAGTCTAATGGTTGCCCGACAAATAAAATAAAGAATAATCAGACTGTATTCCACGTCTATATTGCACGCGAGTGTTTGTGGAATTCTTATCAAGACGTCGTCAATTAATCCCAGTGTATCGCACACAGACCGACATTATGCGGAGAGCGAAGGGATAAACGAAGAGAAGAAAAAAAAAATGGCAACGCACCACCACCTGCGACAATGTTTTGAACTTCGGCTGAGTGTGTACCCGTTCCAGTTTGTGTGTACGCGAATTCCGTCAGGTTTATTTTATTTTATTTTATTTTTTTTATTTTTTCAAGTAGGTGAGGTAGGTAGGTAGCCCGACTGACGAAATGATTGCTGGCACAACGCCAAGGGACTCAGCAGGGTTGCCGGCGTTCACTTAGCGACGTATTTTGGCGGCCTCTTGGCGCAAACAGACGACGCGAAGCTGCAGACGAGAATCGTAATTCAAAATTAATAAACCCAAATGTGGCAGCAAGCGCGCGCGACTGCATCGCGAATGAATTCACTAGACGGAACAAATACGAGTTTCGTGTAGCTTACCTCTACTGTGCTCATCGTGCGTCTCTCAGGAGTAAATAATTTAGAGCTTTGTCTATTGGAGGTGATTTACGTTGATATATTCCAAGCTGTTGAGTTGTCTGCTGACAGCTAGAAGTTGTTTTAGGACGCTGTTCTATATCCTGTGTCTCTGATTCGAGAGACTGATGCGCTGATTTTACGTTCTCCGACAGCCTTAGTATGAGGGTAGTTTTGTCATTTTAAGAAAATGTCGAAACAGAGTTCTAAATTTTGCTATCACACCGGAAATCAGCGTTTTAGGAAGTAAAAACTTTTTTTTCCTACAGTCGTTTATGTACTAGAACTAATGGAATTCGCCTCCAGCAATTCGGTTCGACACACTTCGTTCATTCGCTTACCCGCAGAGGACTGGAGGACTAAAGTCCGTTTCAGGCCTAAATATTTACATGAAATCTTCGGGTGATGGCCGACGGTTTCCAAATCTCAGTCAAAACACCGTCTTGTGTGAAAGAGTTGATTTCTTGTAGAGTATTTTACATTGATTTCATGGGTATCATTTGAGCATATTTTATAAGGAAATGATCTGCCCGGCAACCTAATACAGTGAAATCTCGATCGATCGTTTTCGAATCCATCGTTTTTCCGTATGTGTCGTTCATTTTATCCAGTCCCAACGATCATGTTGCTTTTTTATGTTTCCGCATCTATCGTTTTCCCGCATTTATCGTTCATTTCAATCGGTCCCTTGAAAAACTATACATCGAGATTCCATTGTACTTTAAAAAACGGGGAGGGGGGGGGGGAGGAATCTAAACTTAAAACTCTGTTGCAGAGGGGAGAAAGCTTTCAACGTGTGCTACTCGATGTGCCTTTGCACACCGAGTAAGCAACTTCTTCATAAGTAAGCAGTAGCCTGCAAAATGTGAGGAATATCTTTTAAATATTACACTAAAAAAAAAAAATACCAAGAAAAAATATTTCAGACACGATTCTGACACGCAGAAATCATTCGAATTACAAATAAAATGAGGGAGGGAAGCAGTAAATGACAAATTCATGTTGATTCCGAAATGATGTTAGCCCAAGTCTCCGAGGCTAGTTCCTGGTTGTGCTACAAGCACGCCTCTGTAAAATCTGGCGACAATATACCACCACGCAGCAAGTTTTTACGCTGCTAATAATTGCATGTTCATCTTAGTGGCTGACAATTAAGTCGGTGGCATGATCTTCTCACAAAATTTTAGGTTACAAGGCACGGGTAGATCTGTCAACGAACAACCCGAGTGCCCTTCACGTGCCTAAATTGATCCAAAGCGAGCTGTGTTGTTAGGAATTGGCCTTTAGCATCAGAGGACTCTCTATCATTGGCTTTTCGAAACGACGTCATAGCAGAATGATTATTATCAATGTGTATCGGAATTGTGGATAGCCCTTTATGTCCGTTCTGAATGGGTGTCATGATCATGGATGCCGACCGTCTCCGTTCTTGTCACTACCCTGTCAGGTAAGACCCTGTTCACATTGATTCCGGAACGTAGCTTTCCTCCATTGGCGCCGATATTGTTGGCATGTCATGTGATTGGTTCTGTAAGGACTTCGCCTAAAAACAAGACTGACAGCCTTTAATATTTACAAAATGCTTTATTGGCATTCTAGATTAAATATAGGCTCTATACAATAATTACAAAATAAACATTAAGGATAATTCGCGGGTTCAGGATATCATGAGAGGAACGCGGCAGGCTCTCCGTCTCTGGCACACGTCCGACGACGAGGGTTGTTCACACCTGTAAGGCGAAGTCAACTGCCCCCATTTACATCAAGGTGGCGACTATATATCCTCGCCCATCTCTGTGGGTGGTTGAAGCGTGCTCCCTTTGAACCCTTTTGTAGACCGTCTTCAGACCATTCCGCGTCTTCCGCTAAAAGGCTAGGTGATTATCCTCTGGACAGGCTTTGTCTGCAAGCAGGGGGATTTCTTACAGAAGACGGCTTCCTAATTGTCCGATGGCGACGCGGCGTCTGCCACAATTTGGTGACAAAGCGACTGTCACCGATGAATACGGTAGATTGATAATGGACGTCTTGCCGTTAGGCTCTCTCAGGAATTCCGAGTGTGAAAGGGGCGTAAAGTCATTACAGTTCGGTGTGTTGCGTGTTCATAGAGTTCAGCTCAGTGACTGGTCCGGAAGCAATGTGAACAAGGCCATGCTGTTGGGAAGCAGCAAGAGACGTATTGTTCGATTGAGGGCCTATTCACATACGAGTCCGGTAGCGGAAGCGTAAAAAGAAAGATGGCGCTGAGACGGAAATAAACCAATCATATGCGTTAAAAATTTCGTTGCTAATCGTTTGGAGGTTTTTCATTGGTTAAATATATTTCAATACTTTAACGCTTCCGCCACCGGACTCCTATGTCAACAAGCCCTTAATCTCGTGATTTTACGCTTCTTTTTGATTTCTGAATTTTAAGTTTTATTTCTGTCTTTTGAACTACACTGAAGTGCCACTGAATTAGGGATAGCAACGCCTATGCAAATTGTGTAGAGCTGCGCATCATGTGTGCGCATGTGAGGGCGCTGTGGTAACTGCATATATAGCGCGTACTGTGGTTCTGAATTAGTTGTTGGAATTGCCAGTATGGGTAAACTGCCTGATTTAGACGCTTTCGATCGCGGACAAATCGTAGGTGCGCGACGCATGGGCCATTCAATTACCGAAATCGTCAGACAGCTAGGATTTTCAAGGTCGACACTGTCAAGAATATACCAAGAATATATGGATGGTGGAAAAAAAACTAGCGATCGGGAAAACTGCAAAGGACAATTAGCCTTGACAGTGCGTGGTGAGAGACGGCTCAGGCGTACGTAGCCAGCGAAGTCAAACATTAGCTCAAATTACCACCCAGTTTAATGACGGTGCCAGTCGTACAGTCAGTAAACGGACTGTGCAACGCTCGCTTCACCGTATGGGTTTTGGGAGCCGTCGACCTACGAGAGTACCATTGCTCTATACTCGCCATCGGGCTGCACGTCTTTCCTGGGCAAGAGACCATAGAGACTGGAGTGTAGAGGACTGGAAACGAGTAGCATGGAGTGATGAGTCTCGATTCCGACTACTTAACGCCGACGGGAGGCTGAGAATATGGCGTCAGGCTCATGAAGCCATGGATCCTGCATGCCTGGCTGGAACTGTACAAGGGCATGGTGGCTCAGTCATGGTCTGGGGTGTTTTTTCGTGACACAGTTTGGGATCTTTGGTGCGTGTACCAACCTCCCTCAATGCAATTCGGTACGTAGAGTTGCTGGGTGATCACCTCCATCTGTTTATGCTGTTCTGTTATCCGCACGGTAATGGAGTTTTCCAGCAAGACAACTGTACCTCTCACAAGTCCCGGTTGGCTACTAGCTGGTTGGATGAGCATTCCTCTGACTTCTCTGTCATGAATTGGCCACCTAGAAGCCCAGACTTAAATCCTATTGAGCATCTTTGGGATGTTTTGGAACAATGCGTGAAAGCCCATCACACAACACCAAAGAACCTTACTGAATTATGGACAGCTTTAGCCAATATTTGGCAAGCCATTCCCGTTGAACGTTTCCAGAAACTTGCTGAATCTATGCCTCGTCGTGTGGCAGCCGTTATCAAGGCCAGAGGAGGCCCAACTCGTTACTAGGTAGGTATCCCTAATTCAGTGGCACTTAGTGTATTTGCCACTCCATGACGCCAGAAGCCCACGCCTTAGTGGCTTTACAAATTGACATCAAGGTAGACAAGCAAAACAGTTATTGCCTTTTGTCGGTGTTTTAGATCAAAGTATCAAACTAAATTGCTGGAAAGTCATCGAGCGACACCCAAAAAAAAAATTCTCAAATGGCACAGTCCATTTTCCTGCCAGAATATAAGCAATCTTTGCTGAATGGCAGAATCTAGCCGATTATATTATTCAGCACCATGACATTCCAACATCTCACGCACTAGATGTAGTGACCCAATTTTAAGTTTGCAATATCTTTTTTTTTGCAAACAAGCATCTCGAAACTATATTTTTTAAGTAAAATTTTTAATACCGTGTTTCCCTGAAAATAAGACGGGGTCTTATATTAATTTTTGCTCCAAAAGACGCAGTAGGGCTTATTTTCAGGAGATGTCTTATTTTTTCATGCACAACAATTTACATTTATTCATTTAAAACAATCTGCATTTATTTTTATATTCATGCAAAACAATCTACACTTTTTGATACATTCATGTACAAAAATTTACGTTTATTAAAGTACAGTCATGTAATCTTGTTCTGGAACATCGTCGTAAAGTTCCAAACCCCGAATTTCGGTCTGAATTCCTTGCAACTTCATTTCCTGTAGAACCATTGGCCCTAATCTCTCATGTCTAGCACTAGAGCTCTTCTTAAATGAGCCCTTCTTGTTCACGTAGCCCGCTCGTAGTGCATCAGCCCAGCTGTCACTGTTTTTATCCCATGAATTCTTCAACCAAGTCACGATCTCTTGCAGGCTAGGCTTCACAAAGTTTCCACGCTGATTTCTCAACATTCTATTTTCAGTTTAGTCCTTGATTTCTATGCGCAAATGATCCATGAATGGCTTGTTTATTGCAATATCAAGAGTCTTAGAGATCGGCAGTCATTATTTGATCTATTCTTCTTTCTGCAAGGAAGTTCATGATTTTAGTGCGTTGAGTGTTGGATAAATCCCAGACTAGCAGACCCCTTTGGTCATCTCGAAAAACAAGTGGTAGCATTAAATCGACCCACTTCCTTATTGCTGCTTGTGTACACCAGGCTCTTTCGGGTTCAAGATTTTGGTTTGGTTTGGAGCGTTACGGTCAATTTTTTCTACACGAGGGCTAATTAGACCGGGACCTACTGCTTAAAGCCGATACCGAACGGCTACAAACGTCCATGCCAAGAGTGGGATTTGAACCCACAGACACTGGTACCGAATGCCAGCGCCCTAGCCACTCGGCCATCGTCCGGCAAAGGGTTCAAGAACATTATCTTTCTTGCCTTAAGTGATGATTATAGGCGGACCTTTCTTTCCATCCAGATGAACTGCCAAAATACAGGAACAAGTGCACTTTCGTAACGAGTGGAGGGAATGTAGATTGACGAGTCAATAGTAGTTCGAGATCCTTCACCCATAAACACTGCAGTTTCAGCCATAGAAAATCATGTTGGGGAGATGGTATTTAGAGAAGTCGATGGCATCAACAAAAGACTTGAATGCAAGTGCACGTTTTATAACTTTAGTATCTTCCAGCTTGAACAGTGTTATCGATCTTCTTAGAGGCAGTTCATATCGTTGAAACAAGCTATCCATCCAGTGTTGTGATGCTTTGATTTTTTTTTCTGGGGGGTATGTCAAACTGTGGTGCCATTGCAAGGGTAAATGATTGAATATCAGCCCTATGAACAAACAAAAACCATTTCTCTTCTGTCAGCAATCCATTCACAGAGGATGTCTTCCAAATTAGGAAATGTTCGACGGCCTGATCCAATAAGGTAAATGCACCTATAATGGACCATGTCCCTATAATGGGCCGCCCTTTAGAAATGTCGAGAAATTAAGGGTCTATCGTTACCTAAGGCAGTAGAAGGGGTGAGGGTCATTGGCTACCCTATAATGGGCCGCCCTCGGCCCATTATAGGGACATAGCCCATTATAGGTGCATTTACCTTAGCTCTTTCTTTTTGTACTCATCAAAATCCCTTTAAATCTATTATGAAATCAAGTGTTAATTGAAGACTTGCGAAACAGGAGTGGCAACGAAAACTGTTAAGAAAGATGATCACACAAAAGCGACGAAAAATTGCAGGCACGAAAATCAGAAAACGTTTCTTTATTTCACATGAGGGCATTAAGTACGTCCATTACAACACATGACGTATTGAATTATGAAGATTCTAACGAGTCGCAACCACGTCCGTTCATTATCAAGCACTCACGTGAGTTGTGACTGCACTCCGATTGGTCATTCAATGAGTCTGGCGTCCGTCTGGCTGACATCTTAACTAGGGCTTATTTTTGGGGTAGGGCTTATATTACGAGCATCCCAAAAAAATCATGCTAGGGCTTATTTTCTGATCAGGTCTTATTTTCTGGGAAATTCGGTAGTAGGATATTTTGCCCTTCGTGATGAGACAATCTTATATGCACGTGAAAATTAATCAGTTACGGTAATAAAAGGGCAGTAAATTTCCATGGAATTTAAAGGCATAAAACTGCTGTCACTAATGAAGATGAAGTCTTATCTGCGGCGAAGCGCGTTTTGTCTTAGGGCCTGTTCACGTAGGAGTCCCGTAGCGAAGCGTTTAAGTATTGAAATATATTTAACCAATGACAAACCTCCAAACGATTAGCAACGAAATTTTTAACGTCTATGATTGGTTTATTTTCGTCTCAACGTCATCTTTCCTTTAACGCTCCGCTACCGGACTCCTATGTGAACAGGCCATTGCGTTCAGAGCGGAGTGTAGCGTCAGCGATAAAATTTTTAACCCATCTCAACGCATTAACCACGTGATATATCAAACCAATCACTGGTCATGTGAACAATCTTGGAACGGAACGCTAAGCTACAGAGGCAATAGGTACAAATCCTTATCGTCTAAGGGCCTGTTCACACAGGAGTCCGGTAGCGGAGCGTTAAGGGAAAGATGACCTTGAGACGAAAATAAACCAATCATAGGCGTAAAAAATTCCGTCGCTAATCGTCTGGAGGTTTGTCATTGGTTAAATATATTTCAATACTTTAACGCTCCGCTACCGGACTCCTATGTGAACAGGCCCTAAGAGTTCTTACGCAAATAAATAAATACATATAGAAATTAACAAAAGATATAACTCGACTCGATTAATTTCAACTTTGAAACAGGAATGAATAAGCTTTACTTTCAGATGATTCAATTGAAAATTTTCAATCATTTGTGATATTGGTGATTCAAAAATCGAAATCAATTATTCATCATTATTTCGAGAAGTAGCTTTCTGTGCTCAACAAATAATTCTTTTGATGGCTATACTTTGTTCAAGATTTGCTACTTTTCAAAATACTTGAACGAAGATTTGAATGGATCTACATCATTGATTTAACGCCGTTTTACTGAATATTGAAGCAGTATGGCCGTAAATGAAAGATTCGTTGCAAACCCGGCTGATGGCAGCAGTGATATCCGAAAGCAACGTCCCTAGTTGATCAGTACTTGTTTATTCTGTTTCTCCTCCTACGGGAGAACTGTATTTTTACAACTATGGTTCTATTAAACATCAGAGTGGCTGCATTGAATTACAGCAAGCGAATTCAGAGTTTTAGTATAATCTAGATATACATGCATCTCATACATATTCAAACAGCACGCAGTAGATTTTAGGGAGCTCATGATGGAGAAAGGTCAAACAGTGTACTTTATTCGAGTACTTAAAGAGGTTCTGGTTTCCTTCATGAACTGCTTGTCGTAAAGAAATTGATAAACCAAAAGAGAAGAACTGAAGGAATTGAACAAATCGTAAGGTCGAAAAGGCAATTTTTCCAGCACAGTTGTATTTAGAGGAAAGGCGTCATAGGGTCTAAGCCCTTTCTCCCGAAAGTTTCATCGTCGAATAAAAATTACTTCTTCAATAACTTCATAACGTGGTGAATAATATAATTAATTCAAAAATTAAGCTATTTTAATATTTTTGACAATACAATAATCTAATTATTACACATAATAATTATATAATTTTATTATTATAAAATAGCGTTACAATTTCGCAATTTGCAAGTTTTAAGCGTTTTATACCGCATTTAATTTTTCAACAGTATACATAAGGTCGTTCGAACTTTATGGAAACGATTTTGTAATTTATTTTTGTCGTTTGCATTTTGAGATAAAAATTTGGCAACTTCAGAATAATCGCCTGCTACTATTTTGTTTTGATTGGAATGTAAAATAAAAGATTTATTTTGAAAATGGTTCATAAAATTGATAGATGGCTCGAAGGTTACGTAACTGCGCTTTCCGAGGAGAAATATTCGTATCAACAAATTATAAAGCGGTGTAAAAATTGCGGTTGTGGCATTTCAAAACAGGATATTTATAATATATTAAAATTGAAAGGGGAAAAAATGTCTAACTGAATGTAAAAATGAAAACATGACCGCGAAACCTCATCCTAAGACTGTTCGAACGCAGGTAAATATCAAGAAAGTGAAGTCTTTGATCCTCAAAGAAAATCCGCCGACTCAAAGATCTATTGCATCGAAACTAGGAATGTCTTCTGGCACTTTACGTAAAATCATTCATAAAGATTTGAAGTTAAAAAAGATGTTTTAACCTAAAGTTCATCTGCTTTTGCCAAAGCATATTGCTGAAAGAAAAACAAATTGTAGAACATTATATGAAATACACCTAGCTGCTGAAAAATGGAAATTTGTGGTAACACTCGATGAGACATGGGTGTATTTAAGTGACTGTAATAAAAAAAGATCAATTTTCTATTGCTCAACTGACGGGAATGACCGTACAATGGCTTCGTCAATGTACAGAAAAGTTCCAAAAGGGATTCATGATAGTTTCAGGATTTTGTTACAACGGCAAATTAAATAATCAAAAAGTCTCAAGTAAAGCCAAAATTAATTCACTCTACTATCAGCAGAATATTTTCGAACCAATTTTTTAAAAGAAATTTCAGCCTTATATGGAAAGGACATTGATAAAAATGAACTTCATGTGGATAAAACCTGTGGCAACCCAACTCGCAGACAGCTCCGACGTCGCGCTCTGCGCATCTGGTTCGCGCAGGATTGGGGATTGCCGCGGACATTGGAACACCGATCTTCACTTCACTTTCCGTACTAGTGTGTACGCCCGCGTCTCCGCTCCGAATTCACCGCGATGAACTACGAGCCGGACAGATGGCCGGATAACGGACATCTCGTCCGAGACAGTAGCACGCGCTTTCATCAGTCAGTGGGTTTCCCGTTTTGGAACCCCTTCCGTCATCACCACCGATCAAGGACGCCAGTTTCAAGCACATCTTTTCTCTGCTCTGATGTCACTGCTAGGCACGAAGCCCATCCGCACCTCGCCGTACCATCCAGCGGGCAACTGGCTAGTTGAGCGTTTTCACCACTCACTTAAACAGGCGCTTAGATGTCACTCAGACAACCGGTGGACTGAGACTCTCCCATTAGTCCTCCTAGGACTCCGCTCCTCGTTCAAGGAAGACCTCCAGTGCACAAGTGCGGAGCTTGTATATGGCTCTACTCTCCGCCTCCCTGCAGATTTTCTCCATCCATCCCCACCCCCTGCAGTCGAACCATCCGAATTCGTCCAACATCTCCGTAGCTTAATGCAGAGTCTCTCACCAACTCCCACTTCTGCTCACCACAATCCGACCACCTTCATGCACCCTTCTCTCGAATCGTGCTCTCATGTCTTTGTGCGCTATGATGGGATCCGGCGCTCACTACAGCATCCGTACAACGGCCCCTTCAAGGTAATGGACAGAACGGCTAAATATTACACATTGCTTATGAATGGTAAGAATTGTGTTATTGGCCTCGACCGTTTAAAGCCAGCATTCCTCACCACCGGCGACTCCCTAACGTCGCAGCATCCTGTGTTGAATCCAAATGATCCTGTCACGACTAGCGTACCTACTCCTACAACTGTTACGAGAGCTTCGCCCTCGCCGACTCCAATAACGACTCCAGTTCCAGTGTCAACGCGTTCTGGTCGACGGGTTCAGTTTAACCCCCGTTACTTGTAACCCTCAGTACCTACGGTACTTGGGGGGAATACTGTGGTAACCCAACTCGCAGACAGCTCCGACGTCGCGTTCTGCGCATCTGTTTCGCGCAGGACTGGGGATTGCCGCGGACATTGGAACACCGATCTTCACTTCACTTTCCGTACTAGTGTGTACGCCCGCGTCTCCGCTCCGAATTCACCGCGATGAACTACGAGCCGGGTTTCGTAACGATTATTGTAAATTTTATGTAATGTGTCAAGTTTTAAATAAAAGAACATGTTAATAAGTTCTAATTGCTGCTTATACCTTCTGATGTCAGTAATATGGGAATAATAGTTCCCATAAGCCCCTAGTCACACGTCTAAATCAACTGCCGCTTATTTAGCAAAGAAAGAATCAGAAACAGGAATAAAGTGTATTCCATTTAACGAAATACCCGTAAAATCACCCGACTTTTCTCCAATGAACTTTTGCGCTTTCGGTTTCTTAAAACGAGCCTTAAGAAAACGGCACCCAAGAACACTGAACGAACTTTGGAAAACGGTCCAAGAGGAATGGGACAAATTGACACGTCAGTACTAAGAAAAAGTTTACTTTCATGGAAAATTCGAGCTAGAGCTATTGTCAAGAACCATGGCTATCAGATAGAAGCGAATCGCCCCCAAAAATACGGCATTTATACATAAAACTTAACTATCAAAATCGTTTCCATAAAGTGCGAACGACCTTCTGTATTTATGTATTTTAAGCATAAACTTGCTAGGTTTTAAGCATAAACTTGCTAGGTAGGGGAGGTCCCCCCGTAACAACCTTTTGAGAACCTTCCTCTCTTATGATTCAAAATACTAAATGCATCAATGAAATGGATGAAAAGTTTTTCACTCCATTTTTATTCACCCTCATATCATAAATGAGTTCTTTGTTTTTGTTTTTCACTCATATCATAAAAGAGTTCTTTGTTTTTGTTTTTCACTCCAATGGGTGCCTGCTCATTGTGGTGTCTGGGGTAATGAACAAGCAGATTCCCTTGCAAAAAAGGGTGCGAATATACTACAACATCCAAATACATCAACTTCCTTTTGGAAAATAAAACTGTTCCTGAAAAATCTATGTATAACTAACTCATTGCGGGATCTTCAGACTCGAACAGGCTTAAAAAGTTGGGGGAGGTTAAACCCATCTTCAATTCCCGACAAACATAGACGTGATGCAGTTGCGGCCTTCCGTTTATCTACGGGCCATGATTGTCTCTCTGCTCACCTACAACGTATAGGCCTTACCGCCACGCCTTTTTGTCCACTTTGTGATACTGGAGAAGAGATGGGCGGGGACCACTTGCTTCGATGTGGGGCCCTCCGCGGGCACACTGTGTTCTGAAGGTATTGGGAAGCAAGAGATCTTTTAAGGCAATGACTTCGGTCTTATACCCCGTTTTCAGTTTCGCCATCTCATGTACATGTTTTTATCTTTGTACTGTCATTTTATCTTTTTATATGTATTGGTATTTTGCCTTGCCATTGGAAATATATTTTTGTCAGTCATCCTCGTAAATTTTCTCATTTGGATCGCAACCAACTATGAATCTAGGGTTGATTATACTGATATTTGTTTGAGTGGAAAAATTTTGGAATTGATTGGACTCCACTGATTTAATTACTTGAATGTTGATTAACATTTATGCATGGCTGGTCACAAATGTAAAAAATTCCTGAATGTGGCTTGAATTTTATCGAGAAACAACAAAACTGAAATTGTTTCTCGCTGCAGTTTTCGAGCAAGGGTAACGATACTGCGGTTCAAGTCAAAGGAATCTGAATAGGGAATTGAAATAAACAGGAAAAGTAATTCCCAATCTCTTCTTAATGTTGCGTTAATTCGTGAAGTACTAAACACGAAGTCTGCATTCTTGAATGAATGCCAAGATGCTGATATTTTAACGGGGGCGTTTTTACTTCGCATTGTGACTTCCAAATCGCTCAATGATTACTAAAATCGTATCACCACGTGACTTTCGTCTATCATTCCCAGAGCCTGACTAAGGCAGGGGCATACGGGGCAGTTGCCCCGGGCCCCCACATCAGAGGGGGGCCCCCAAATCGAATAGAAAGTTTAGTAATAAGTATTAAGTTCTTCATTACTGAAGTAGTGAAGCAGAGGGGGGCCCCCAAAGAAGTTTTTGCCCCGGGCCCCAATTAGGCTAAGTCGGGCCCTGATCATTCCTTTAAGGATGAGAGGATTACTACTATTATTTTCCACTTACGAAGCGGCTGTAGAATTTACTTTGCATTTTCTTGATTAGTACAGATTTCTATTTAAATAAGGAAATGTTTGATTTGGAATAGAAAACTACAACTGAACAGCGGCAATATCTTTGATACGTCCCGGAATCGAAAGTACACTGGTGTAAGAAATTAAGAATTTGCAGACTTGGTCGATTATCTCTAGAACTACTGTACCGATTTTAATGAAATTTGATTTATACATACATTGATACAATACAAAACAAATAATCATTCAATAATTGTAATACACACGCATGATCGTGCGTAACACTCATTGGAGTCGGAAGATATAAAACAGCGGTTGCAGAATAAACAAAAAAATGGGTTAATAGATGAGTTAATAGGGGGTATGGTCCCCTCTTACAGATATACAAATCTCGCAGCTTGATTTCATACTTGAAATAAGGCAGTTTATCATTTCCTGTGGCAATAGGTCCCACTCGTTCAGCAACGCTGTTTTCATTCCCTGGATGGTTCTCGGAGGGGGTTGCGAGTTGCAATTGCCCTCCCCAGAGCGTCCCAGACATGCTCTATAGGGTTAAGGTCTGAATATCTGGCTGGCCAATCCATGCGGAGAATATCTTCACTCTCTAGAAATTCGTCGACCAGAAGAGCTCTATGTGGCCTCGCGTTATCGTCCATTAAAATGAACTCGGGGCCAACTGCACCCCTGAAAAGACGAACATAGGGCTCCAAGACCTCATCCCTATACCTCACACCAGTCACAGTGCTTCTTTCAAAGACATGGAGAGGTGTGCGGCCATCCAACATGATGCCTGCCCAGACCATTAAACCTCCTCCGCCATAATGGTCGATTTCGCGGACATTGGAGGGTAGGTAGAGGGTCCCTGGTTCTCTCCATATGAACCTACGGCGAGAATCGGTGTTTAGGCTGAACCGGGACTCATCAGTGAAGAGAACGGTCGCCCATTGATCCATACTCCAATCTCTATGCTCCCTGCATCATGATAAACGGATTATCTTGTTCGTAGAAGTGAGAGGGACGCAAACAGCAGGTATTCTTACAAACAACCCTCTCTCGTGAAGTCTTTTGGAAACAGTCACCCTTGATATACGGGTTCCTGTGGCTGCATACAAGTCACGAGAGAGCTGAGAAGCTGTAGCACTCCTGTTACGCCTCGCTATAATCGACAAATGGCGATCTTCTTTGGCCGTCGTGGCTCTTGGACGACCTTACCCAGGCTTTATCTCGATGGATCTGGTATCCTGGAACTGTTTCCATAAGTTACACACGACGCTGGGCGTTAAATTGAACTCTCTACAAATTTAGACTTGAGATTGGCCTGCTTCTAGCCTCCCCACAATTCGCCACCTCATTCCATCATCTAAACGTTGGTGGTTACTCATTTTTACTGTTACAATTTGAAATTAACGGATTGCTGCAAAATAACACCATCTATTGACCCATTTTTTTGTTTATTCTGCAACCGCTGTTTCATACCTTCCGACTCCAACGAGTGTTACGCACGATCATGCGTGTGTATTACAATTATTGAATGGTTATTTGTTTTGTATTGTATCAATGTATGTACATATCAAATTTCATTAAAATCGGTACAGTAGTTCTAGAGATAATCGACCAAGTCTGCAAATTCTCTTAATTTCTTACACCAGTGTAGTTTAAAGACTAACAATTTCGTATCATAATATTCTTATATTTTCGTACAAGATGTCTCCCCTACATACTGATCAATAAGTTCGTGAATTACATTCTAATAGCATTGTATCACGTGAAACGAGAGAACAGTTTAGTCTTTTAAGGGGGTGACGTCTTTTACCGCCTCTTTTCGATTGGATGTAACAATCTTATTATCAACTGTTGGAGGCTGACTTTACAGATTTTTGTGGCGTTCGTTTGAATTTTAATAAAAACAATACATTTACCATTTAACCCTTCAGCGGGCGTGCCAATTTTTGGGAACACCAGCAGGCGCGCGTGGCACAAAGTGCAACGTCTCTTTCGACCTTGATTATTCCTTTTGTAATAGACTTTTTTTTCAAATTGGAAATAATAATTCTGCCTTTTATGACAAGATATAAAATGTTGATAATATTAAGATATATTTATAATTAAAGGCCAAAGAAAGCAGATACAATGGACTTATTTCAAAACTGTCCGGTTTATTCGATCTAAGGACAACTTGCAAATGGATTCCTATTCTGTCCAAAAACCTAAAAAAACAATGACATTGTCCATCTTCGTGATATGCGGGATACCGTGCAATAGCTGCACATTTGGATCGACTACATCAACTCCTGCTTTTGTCGTATTGTAATCCAGTATAATCGCTAGTTTACCACGGATAAATCACGACTAACAATGAATGGATAGAAACACAAGGGTCAGAAAATCAGACCTGCTTTAGAAAGGGTGTAGCTATAAATAGAAACTGCTTAGAACATTCAAACCTTACGTGTAAAAACAAACCATTCAAAATTACGAAAATGTTGCACTTTGTACACGGGCGCGCCCGCTGAAGGGTTAAGGCAGGGGTGGCCAGACTACGACTCTCTGCTAGAATTTTGGAAACTTGCGCCATCAGTATCAAAAGACCCAAAATTAAAATGAGCGGCATGTCGAATAACCGCCATTTTTGTTACAATTTATAGCTGTGACAGGACCAGGACGAACAATTGTGGCAACAGTTTTAAAAACTGTGCCTTTTCAAATTTTTTGATAGACTGTAAGGCCTTGTTTTTATTTACGGCCTGTTCACTCTGAACCCGTAGCGTACGTAGCGTCAGCGTTAAAAATTTTAACCAATCACGGCTCAATTCACTGACCACGTGATACGCCAAACCAATCACAGGTCACGTCAACTATCTCGGTGTTAAGGTAGTAACGCAACGGACGCTCCGAATGCAATGTGAACAGCAGTGTTGCCAACTTGGGGGGTTTTCCTCCTAAATTTGGGGGTAAGTTAGATGAAAAGGGATGTTTTTAGGGGCCATATTTTTTGTTAGGGGTTCGGTTTTAAGTTGGTGTTAGGGGAGAACAGGGAGATTTCGAGATGGCGTTAGGGGGGGGGGGCGCTTCTTAAAGGTTGGCAACACTGGTGAACAGGCCTTGAGTCCGTCAGCGTTGCGTTGCGTCAGCGATGTTCTACGTCAGCGTTACTCGTATCAAAATAATTTTAACCTTTCATAGACCTCCGAATAATTAGTCACGAAATTGTTATGGTCTGTGACTAGTTAAAATTATTTCGATACGATAAAAACGGGCATTTTGGAGGGTAAATGTATTAAATTTAAAAAAAAGTTTTATTTATTTTAAATTACTATTTCTCATAATCTCAAATTCAGCAGCTTATAAAAAATAGTCTATTCAATTACATTTGTGTATTTTAACGTATTTCGTCATTTATTACATTAAACTATTAATAATTTTTCATTAGTATTTTTTATTAATACTATTTGATAAAAAATTCGTATTTTTACTATGTCAAATTTTGGCGCCTATTTCAAATTGGTCGTTCAATGTTGATGATTCAGTATTTAACTGATTGACTACGAACTGCAGCAATTCAGACTATGCCAGATATGAAATATTTGGGAAACAATCAAAAGAAATGCAATTATTAAAGCTATTAAAACTATTTTAGAATTTAGAAGTGTTCACTATTCTAACTATTAGATAATGATATATTTAATAAATAGCAATACTTAAATTTTCTTGCAAAAATAATTTTTTTCTGTTTCAGGCTCTTCTAAGTATGTAGAGATCTCCAAATGGCTTTTTTAACACTGTTTATCTTGGCCACCGCTGGATGTATAGCCTACGGTCTACTAAAATTTTATTTTTTTTAATTACTCACATTTCGTAACTTTTTTTTTATCAAAAATGTATTTATATAAAGATCCTTAGTCATATAAAAAATACTTGATCAATTTAGAATTTTTCCGTTAAAAAGTTTTATAATTCAAAATTTTAAGAAGTTCACTTAGTTTTCGATTTATCTGGCGAGTCAGTTTAGGCCTATTTACATTGAATCCGTCAGCGTCAGCGTTATTCGTATTCACACGTTTTAAACCAATCACAGACTTAAGAGCCTGTTCATACAGGAGTCCGGTAGCGGAAGCGTAAAGAAAAGATGGCGCTGAGACGGAAATAAACCAATCATAGGCGTTAGAAATTTCGTTGCTAGTCGTTTGGAGGTTTGTCATTGGTTAAATTTATTTCAATTCTTTAACGCTTCCGCTACTGGACTCCTATGTGAACAGGTCCTTAATAATTTCGTGGCTAATCGTTTGGGGGTTTGCAATTGGTAAATATATTTCAATATGAGTAAGGGCCTGTTCACATAGGAGTCCGTTGCGTTGCGTTAAGGAAAAGATGACGTTGAGACGAAAATAAACCAATCATAGGCGTTAAAAAATTCATTGCTAATCGTTTGGAGGCATATGATTGGTTTATTTTCGTCTCAACGTCATCTTTTCCTTAACGCAACGCAACGGACTCCTATGTTGTGAACAGGCCCTAAATCTGACGCTGACGGATTCTATGTGAACAGGCCATTTCTCTCCTTACATAGTGTTTACAAATTTGTTTATAGGAAACGTTTAAAAAATATAATGTCTTTGGGCTTTATGAAAGTTTTATGTATGAAAGTCTTGCGTATAAAATTTTTAATAATTTTGACGGGGGAAAAATATCCATTTTTATCGGGGTAATTTTTCCCTCTAGAGAAAATATTCTTAGAATTTTCCCTCTAAGTTTGAAACACCGCGCACAGTTTTTAAAAAATATAACAAAGCCATATTATGATGCTGAATTATCATCTACGGCGAAGCAAGCTGTTTCCTAGGACTTCTAACTCAAAATAAATATATACATATACGCATTAACAATTGATAGAACTCGACAAACCGTCAACAGTTGGTTCGCCCACCATTAGTAGATTATGAAGAATTCAAGGTAATTTCAGCTGTGAAAGAGGAATGAATTACTTTTACTTTGTGATTATTCAGCTGGACATTTCAAACATTAATGTTATTTGTAATTCAAAAATCGAAATAAATTTTGAGAATCGATTTTGATTCATCATTATTTTGAGAAGTAATCTTCTGTGCTCAACAAACAATTCTTTTGGCAACAATATTTTCGGGAGATTCGCTATTTTTAAAAATAATTGACCGAAGAGCCATATATATTTACATTATCGAATCAACGCCGTTTTTCTGAAAATAGTGTCGTCGTTAATTCCTGGCACAGCCGACAGATGGCATGAATGAAATCCAAAAGCACTTACCAGTACAAAATTAAAAACTGTTTGTACAAAATTTCATAGAGATATCCTGTAAGGAATTTTAGTCCCATCCTTTTTAAATTGACAAATCATCAAAAATTCCATTCCGAGATATTAAAAATTAACTAATTACATTTTCAAAGAATCAACTTTTACTACTTAAACACTTTTTAAAATTAATTTTTTTATTTTGTAATTACTTTTAAAAATTACTTTTTTAAGACTCAAACCCTGCCCTTAAAAACGGCGAACGATAGCGATTTTTACTAATGATAATGAGTAGAAACAAAATACAAGCTTTGTAAAAGTCATTTTTATTTAAATATCGTTATAATTATTTACATATTCTTGTATTTACAGTTTACGATTATACACCGAATGCGAAAAATATAGGAGTCTTTGCAATCGACCATGATCGATATGTAGGAAAAACCGTGTATATAGCTGCAAATGTGAGCTTCAATAATTAAACTTTAGTTATCGGTTGTAATTAGATACGTGTATTGGGTTAATTTAATAATTACCGATTTTATTTACGAACTTTTATGTTATTTATTTTTCGACTGTTTATTTTTTATTACTTATACCATTTCAAAGATATAGACGCAGTTGTTAGAAATATTTGTTACTTTATCAATTTTCGTATTGTTATCTGTTAAACTCATTTTCTCAAATTCTTACCGATTCTTACTTGAAAAAAAAAAGCCAAGATAAAAAGCTTTATGACACTGGTTCTTTGCCAGTGGTTCGGGAGAATCTTAAAAGTGGCTCGCAAAGTCAGTAGCCATAAAAAAAAAAATTTGGTTTCTCGTTTCAAAACGACCGCAAATTTATCGTTTTCTTTCGCATAGCTTTGAGCAATATTAAGCCATGGTTTCTACAGCTAGTAAAGCATATACAAGCTCAAAAAACTCATTAATTTTTCATAGGCTTTTTATGTTGGCTATTAAGTTTACTTTTACGTTCAATTTGTTGTTGTCATTAACTTTAACTTTATTCGTAACTTTTTATTAAAGTTGTTTTATTACAGATAGTTTGTTTACTCGGAAAATTAAACCCATTTTTGCCTCTGAAATGGTTGGATGAGAGAGGGTCCCCGACAAATTTTATTTTTTTTTTTGACGAATGGTCTCTGATTCACAAAAGGTCAAGAGCCACTGCTCTAGAGCAGCGTTTCCTAAACTGCAAGAATTTAATTCTGATACATGAATATAATTCTTGCAGTGGCGTAGCAAAGGGGGGGGGGGGGGCAAGGGGTCTATCATGCCCCGGGCGCCAATATAAGATCTTTATATTATATTACTCTATGTTTTCGAGGGAGATGCCAATATAAGGTCTATATATTATATTACTATATGTTTTTCAGGGGAGGGCACCAATATAAGGTCTATATATTATATTACTATATGTTTTTCGGGGAGGGCGCCAATATAAGGTCTATATATTATATTACTATATTTTTTTTTGGGGGGGGCGCCAATATCAGGTCTATATATTATATTACTATATGTTTTTCGGGGAGGGCACCAACATAAGGTCTATATATTATGTTACTATATGCTTTTCGGAGGGGGGGTGCCGATATAAGGTCTATATATTATGTTATTATATGTTTATCGGGGGACGCCAATATAGGGTCTATATATTATATTACTATATGTTTTTCGGGGGGGGGGCGCCACAAAGGTATCGTGCCCCGGGCGCCAGTTATGCTCGCTACGCCACTGAATTCTTGTCGCCCTCCGCGAGCATCTAAGACATATATTTTATTTTATTTGCTACTATTTTTCATATACAGTCGAACCCCGTTATAGCGAACTCACGCATATAACGAACGAAAATTTTGGTCCCGCCGTTTTCCTATTGTACGTAATTTAATTAGTAATGTGTTAGTTTAATATAATTGGTTTTGGTCGATTTATTCATTATTGATCATTTTTAACAGATTTTATCATTTTTTAATGCATTATTATTGAATAAACATTGTAACTAATGAGTTATACATTTTGTGAACTCTAGCATTTTTCTTAACGGTTCGGATAAAGCGAAGAAAACATTTGGTCCCTTGAAGTTCGTTATAATGGGGTTTGACTGTATACTACTATTATACATATGTATATTGTTTAACAAAGAAATAAATTATTTACGAAAAAATATTTATCTTTGCATCCATATTTCCTGCGGCCGCGAAAAAATCTGGAAGATGAGGCGAAAGGAGTCATGAATAAAAAAAAGTTGAAGAAGCGCTGCTCTAGGGGAAGTTTGTTATTAAGGAACCAACGTAAAGGAAAAAAAACTGGAGAAGATTCACATACGATTTATATATTTTAAAACACTTATGAATTATTTTCTGGTTACTACTTTAATAAATTTGAGGATGTTTAAGGGGATGGTGGACATTACAAAGCGATTTTTGAAAATTTTACCTCACAGATATGAAATTTTGCATATACCGTGGCTCCAAAAGGTGTTCATACACTTACAATTTTCAATGAAATAGGGGTCTATCCATTAATTAAAATGAATATTTCAGAGTAGTAATTTAATAATAAGATCTATAATCTATTCTTAACAAAACTACATGAAATATTTTGAAAACATAGTAAAACTTTTTATTTTTAAGGAACCAGTAATCAAAAAGTAACAAAAACTTTATCTCACAAAAGTCATCGTACACTGAAATATTTTCGGATAAATTCATAATTAAAATTATCGTCTGGCGCTTTATTTTTATTTTTGAATTGTGGTGGCATTTAAAATATCGTTTGGCTTTAATTTTTGCTTGCCTTCTCCGTAATATTCTATTTATTATTTAAAAATGGCTCGTAGTCGTAAAGAAACAACAAACTGCATTCGAAAATTGATTATTTTTCGTCATAGCAGTGGTAAATCAGTTCGGAATATTGCTAAATTACTTAATTTATCCCATTCTACTGTGCAGTATGTTATAAAACGCTTTAAAGAAGAAAATCAAATCGAAAACAAGGAAAGAAAAGGTCGTCTGGCAAAGTCAACAAAACGTGATCAAAGATTTATAATTAGAAAATTTGTGAAAAATCCAAGTTTGAGTGCTGTAAAAGTTTCTGCAGAATTTAATGAAACATTTTCTACTTCAATTTCACCTGAAACTGTTCGACGAAATCTCAGAGCAGCTGGATTACATGGCCGTTCTGCCCGTAGAAATTTTTTTATGAGCGAGAAAAACAGAAAGCTTAGTCTTTCCTTCGCACTATCAATGATAAATAAGCCCCAAACGTATTGGAATAATGTCTTATTTGCCGATGAAAGCAAGTCTAACATTTTTGGTTCCGATGGGCGTATAATTGTACGGAGAAAAAAAAATGAGGAACTTAATCCCAAGAACTTAGTAGGAACAGTTGAGCATGGCGGTGGAGGTGTTCTTGTGTGGGGGTGCATGTCAGCATCAGGACTAGGTAATTTGGTATTTATTGATGGCATAATGAATCATGCTGTTTATATAAATATTTTAAGAGACAATTTAAAATTATCAGCCCAAAATTTGAGTCTTGGAAACAACTTTGTTTTTTAATCAAGATAACGATCTAAGCACACGGCTCTCAACGTTCGCCTCTGGTGTCTCTATAATTATCCATAAGTTTAGAAAACACCACCTCAATCGCGAGATTTAAACCCAATAGAACATATTTGGAGAGAACTGGATGTTCGAGTACGAAAACACGACATTCACACGAAAAGCGAACTAAAAACTATTATGATGGAAGAATGGATGAACATTGATGCGGAAATTACAAAAGAACAAGTGCAATCTATTCCCAGACGTTTAAATGCTTTTCTGGATGCTAAAGGATATCTTACTAAATATTAATTTAACGAAAAATTAGAATATTTGCTAATATGTAGGGATTTTTTACAAGTGTACCATGACTTTTGTGAGATAAAGTTTTTGTTACTTTTTGATTAATGGTTTCTTAAAAATAAAGTTTTACTATGTTTTTAAAATATTTCATGTAGATTTGTTAAGAATAGATTATAGATCTTATTATTAAATACCCATTCTGAAATATTCATTTTAATTAATGGATAGACCTTATTTCATTGAAAATCGTAAGTATACGAACACTTTTGGGAGCCACTGTATATTCATTAAAATATAACTATATCAAACACCTTATAAAAATTTATAAATATTTCTTTAAAAAAATTTTATATTTTAAATATTGAAATTTTTATTATGTTTTTTAAAATGCTCCTTGCGGTCCAATTTTTAACTTTCCCCCTTAATTTTGCATTTATATTGCTTATAAATACATTTTGAACAAAGTTATGTATTACTTTGTGCTTCTGTTGAATAGTTGATTTTTAGGAAATATTTTTATGCTTGTATTCTGAATTTTCGTGAAATTTTTGCAATTTTCTACACTTAAGTTAAACTTTGACAATCTGAATGATGTCGAAACCTGAAATGGATACATAACTTTATTTAAATGTATTAGAGGAGTCTTGATTATGAATTTTATAAAATTTCGTCAAAAATTATGACGCAAGGAGCATTTTAAAGACTTGCAAATCTGGAAACTACTCATTTTGAGGAAAAGCCATTTAAAAGATATATTTTTCACCTACCTTTAATATTTATTTTTCTAAACCAACAAATTTTCATTTTACTTTTCATTATATATTTTAAATGCATTTTATTCCAATATTTACATATTTTAAAAATATTAATACACCCTAAAAAAATTCCAATATTGTTCGATTCTTGGTAATTTGAAAGTCCACCTTATCCTTAATATCATTATAACATTCTAATATTATATTGTTGTTCCCTCCTTTATTTTCTGTGTAAAAGATATAAGTATATGGCATAGAAATTATCTGGTCAATGCATATTTTATCGACCGATTACTGAAAGAATTTTCGTGTTGATATTCCAAGTCACAAAGCAACTAGAAGCAAAGCCACTAGAGTCGCTCAGAAGGACCTAAAGATACATTAACAGTACTAAACCAGCGTTCTTAGAAACTAAGATTAATAACAGACCTACCCCATTGGATCAGGTCTCCTTCGTAGAGGGTGTGTTGAATTTCTTCTAATTGCATTCATTACTACACAAACGAAAACACATTTACTATAATACACGTTGCACGTCAAACAATCTACAACGCACCAGCTCGCCGCTAAAACACGTGACTCACTTTCTAAAAATAAAAAGGAAAACAATTATTTGCCGGCGTTGCCACTGGATAATACATAGTCTTACCATTGACGTATGGAAATTGCGAATGGATTCTTCACAAACATCCTTTTTCTGAAAATAAAATTTTATTGCTGAAAACCAAAGATATATTCAATTAGAGATACAACTGACACGTCATTTTGCTATGTCATCACCCTCCTTTTCAACACACTTCTCAAGCCTTTGTATTCACTGCTTTTTTTAATTTAAAAAAAAATTCTTGGGGTTGTGCTTTCAGCCAGGAATGCAGCGTTTTTGGCACCCACCGACCGGAGCGTGGCTCGTCAGGCACTGATGTTC
Source organism: Dolomedes plantarius (assembly GCA_907164885.2). Classification (NCBI taxonomy): domain Eukaryota; kingdom Metazoa; phylum Arthropoda; class Arachnida; order Araneae; family Dolomedidae; genus Dolomedes; species Dolomedes plantarius. The sequence continues at coordinate 106,431,502 of OU015503.1, forward strand.
GCCCATTTTTAAGCGTATCAACCCACTCGTATACCCTTCTCTCGCCCGAGCAGGCATCGTCATTCTATTGCAGAATTCTTCTGTTAATTTCATGAGGTTTCAAACGCTCACTAACCACGAAAATCTGATGACTGTTCGCAACTCCTCTACGGTGTAAACTGCTAAAGCCACACCATTTTGTATACGTTGCCCTTCCAATTAAGGGCCTGTTCACATAGGAGTCCGTTGCGTTGCGTTGCGTTAAGGAAAAGATGACGTTGAGACAAAAATATACCAATCATAGGCGTTAAAAATTTCATCGCTAATCGATTGGAAGTATATGATTGGTTTATTTTCGTCTCAACGTCATCTTTTCCTTAACGCAACGCAACAAACTCCTATGTTAACAGGCCCTAAGAGCGTCATGCCTTTTATTCAGAAATGTCAACATCTTCACTAAGAATTAGGGCCTGTTCACATAGGAATCCGTTGCGTAGCGATAAGGAAAAGATGACGTTGAGACGAAAATACACCAATCATAGGCGTTAAAAATTTCATCGCTAATCGTTTGGAAGTATATGATTGGTTTATTTTCGTCTCAACGTCATCTTTTCCTTAACGCAACGCAACGGACTCCTATGTGAACAGGCCCCAAGAGCGTCATGCCTTTTATTCAGAAATGTCAACATCTTCACTAAGAATTAGGGCCTGTTCACATAGGAGTCCGTTGCGTAGCGATAAGGGAAAGATGACGTTGAGACGAAAATAAACCAATCATTGGCGTTAAAAATTTCATTGCTAATCGTTTAGAGGCCTATGATTGGTTTATTTTCGTCTCAACGTCATCTTTTCCTTAACGCAACGCAACGGACTCCTATGTGAACAGGCCCAAAATCCCTGCGCCGAATTTTGAGAGCCTTTTTGAAACACCCAGTATGATATTTATAAATTAATTAGTTATATTTACTTTTATACCTTGTATTATAAATCTATTTCTTGTTTATAATGTACTGCTGGAAACTGTCAACATTGTTTTAATCAGTTTTTTTTCTTATTAAGCAAACGCTTTTGATAGAGGATTTTATTCGCATTTTAAAAGCATGGTTGGAAAGTACACAGGGATAGACGGACTTCGCGCCAAGTCGATAAAACTGCATACTCATTGTCAACAGTTTGAAGAGGAGCCTTTCGTCTCCCCCCTGCATCGTCGGAAACAAAGAGAAATCAAAAGTCGTTCGGTTGCAGGGACGGAGGAAATTCATTATCTCGCCTAACCGGAGTTTCAACGGTGCTCTTAGAAAGTCGTCTGCGCGACCATTTTCGTAGCTGTGTCATACTGTGTACCTGCTAGAAAACAACTTCTGGAAATCCACTTTAAAAATTAAGAATAGCAGCTTAAATATTTAGCTCTCAGCGAAGGCTTTGGTCATAGATTGAGTTGAATTGAGAGCGCTATGAACAACTTTTGCTACATCTCGCCATAAAAAATTCAGTTCATCGCCAGCGGTGTCCATTGCCTCTTAATAAATACCAGAATGAGCTAAACAACACCTTTCGTTTTAGGACCTATTCACATAGGAGTCCAGTAGCGGAAGCGTAAAAGGAAAGATGGCGCTGAGATGGAAATAAACCAATCATAGGCGTTAAAAATTTCGTTGCTAATCGTTTGGAGGTTTGTCATTGGATAAATATATATTTCAATACTTTAACGCTTCTGCTACTGAACTTCTATGTGAACAGGCCCTTAGTTTGTGTTTTAGATCGAGAAAAATTTGTTTTGTTTTATTCAGATCCGTTTAGGAACTTCATTTTCCTTCCATGAAAAGCTCTATTCCTATAATTTTGTAAGTGGAGTATTGATAACATTCATTGGGGGGGTAAATGTAAGTCGTCGTAACTTGGGAATACTACACATGCCCGTGATACGCGCATAAAAGAACAGACGAGGTATGTTAAAAACCCTTATTGCTAAACACTCCTTGAAATCCGGACTCGCATTTATACACTGAAGTGCCACTGAATTAGGGATAGCAAAGCCTGTGCAAATTGTGTAGCGCTGCGCATCATGTATGCACAAGTGAGGGCGCTGTGGTAACTGCATATATAGCGCGTACTGTGGTTGTTCTGAATTAGTTGCTGGAATTGCCAGTATGGGTAAACTGCCTGATTTAGACGCCTTCGATCGCGGACAAATCGTAGGTGCGCGACGCATGGGCCATTCAATTTCCGAAATCGTCAGACAGCTAGGATTTTCAAGGTCGACAGTGTCAAGAGTATACCAAGAATACATGGATGGTGGAAAAAAAAAAAACTAGCGATCGGGCAAACTGCAAAGGACAATTAGCCTTGACAGTGCGTGGTGAGAGACGGCTCAGGCGTATTGTACGTAGCCAGCGAAGCCAAACATTAGCTCAAATTACCACCCAGTTTAATGACGGTGCCAGTCGTACAGTCAGTAAACGGACTGTGCAACGCTCGCTTCACCGTATGGGTTTTGGGAGCCGTCGACCTACGAGAGTACCATTGCTCTATACTCGCCATCGGGCTGCACGTCTTTCCTGGGCAAGAGACCATAGAGACTGGAGTGTAGAGGACTGGAAACGAGTAGCATGGAGTGATGAGTCTCGATTCCGACTACTTAACGCCGACGGGAGGCTGAGAATATGGCGTCAGGCTCATGAAGCCATGGATCCTGCATGCCTGGCTGGAACTGTACAAGGGCATGGTGGCTCAGTCATGGTCTGGGGTGTTTTTTCGTGACACAGTTTGGGATCTTTGGTGCGTGTACCAACCTCCCTCAATGCAATTCGGTACGTAGAGTTGCTGGGTGATCACCTCCATCTGTTTATGCTGTTCTGTTATCCGCACGGTAATGGAGTTTTCCAGCAAGACAACTGTACCTCTCACAAGTCCCGGTTGGCTACTAGCTGGTTGGATGAGCATTCCTCTGACTTCTCTGTCATGAATTGGCCACCTAGAAGCCCAGACTTAAATCCTATTGAGCATCTTTGGGATGTTTTGGAACAATGCGTGAAAGCCCATCACACAACACCAAAGAACCTTACTGAATTATGGACAGCTTTAGCCAATATTTGGCAAGCCATTCCCGTTGAACGTTTCCAGAAACTTGCTGAATCTATGCCTCGTCGTGTGGCAGCCGTTATCAAGGCCAGAGGAGGCCCAACTCGTTACTAGGTAGGTATCCCTAATTCAGTGGCACTTAGTGTATTTGCCACTCCATGACGCCAGAAGCCCACGCCTTAGTGGCTTTACAAATTGACATCAAGGTAGACAAGCAAAACAGTTATTGCCTTTTGTCGGTGTTTTAGATCAAAGTATCAAACTAAATTGCTGGAAAGTCATCGAGCGACACCCAAAAAAAAAATTCTCAAATGGCACAGTCCATTTTCCTGCCAGAATATAAGCAATCTTTGCTGAATGGCAGAATCTAGCCGATTATATTATTCAGCACCATGACATTCCAACATCTCACGCACTAGATGTAGTGACCCAATTTTAAGTTTGCAATATCTTTTTTTTTGCAAACAAGCATCTCGAAACTATATTTTTTAAGTAAAATTTTTAATACCGTGTTTCCCTGAAAATAAGACGGGGTCTTATATTAATTTTTGCTCCAAAAGACGCAGTAGGGCTTATTTTCAGGAGATGTCTTATTTTTTCATGCACAACAATTTACATTTATTCATTTAAAACAATCTGCATTTATTTTTATATTCATGCAAAACAATCTACACTTTTTGATACATTCATGTACAAAAATTTACGTTTATTAAAGTACAGTCATGTAATCTTGTTCTGGAACATCGTCGTAAAGTTCCAAACCCCGAATTTCGGTCTGAATTCCTTGCAACTTCATTTCCTGTAGAACCATTGGCCCTAATCTCTCATGTCTAGCACTAGAGCTCTTCTTAAATGAGCCCTTCTTGTTCACGTAGCCCGCTCGTAGTGCATCAGCCCAGCTGTCACTGTTTTTATCCCATGAATTCTTCAACCAAGTCACGATCTCTTGCAGGCTAGGCTTCACAAAGTTTCCACGCTGATTTCTCAACATTCTATTTTCAGTTTAGTCCTTGATTTCTATGCGCAAATGATCCATGAATGGCTTGTTTATTGCAATATCAAGAGTCTTAGAGATCGGCAGTCATTATTTGATCTATTCTTCTTTCTGCAAGGAAGTTCATGATTTTAGTGCGTTGAGTGTTGGATAAATCCCAGACTAGCAGACCCCTTTGGTCATCTCGAAAAACAAGTGGTAGCATTAAATCGACCCACTTCCTTATTGCTGCTTGTGTACACCAGGCTCTTTCGGGTTCAAGATTTTGGTTTGGTTTGGAGCGTTACGGTCAATTTTTTCTACACGAGGGCTAATTAGACCGGGACCTACTGCTTAAAGCCGATACCGAACGGCTACAAACGTCCATGCCAAGAGTGGGATTTGAACCCACAGACACTGGTACCGAATGCCAGCGCCCTAGCCACTCGGCCATCGTCCGGCAAAGGGTTCAAGAACATTATCTTTCTTGCCTTAAGTGATGATTATAGGCGGACCTTTCTTTCCATCCAGATGAACTGCCAAAATACAGGAACAAGTGCACTTTCGTAACGAGTGGAGGGAATGTAGATTGACGAGTCAATAGTAGTTCGAGATCCTTCACCCATAAACACTGCAGTTTCAGCCATAGAAAATCATGTTGGGGAGATGGTATTTAGAGAAGTCGATGGCATCAACAAAAGACTTGAATGCAAGTGCACGTTTTATAACTTTAGTATCTTCCAGCTTGAACAGTGTTATCGATCTTCTTAGAGGCAGTTCATATCGTTGAAACAAGCTATCCATCCAGTGTTGTGATGCTTTGATTTTTTTTTCTGGGGGGTATGTCAAACTGTGGTGCCATTGCAAGGGTAAATGATTGAATATCAGCCCTATGAACAAACAAAACCATTTCTCTTCTGTCAGCAATCCATTCACAGAGGATGTCTTCCAAATTAGGAAATGTTCGACGGCCTGATCCAATAAGGTAAATGCACCTATAATGGACCATGTCCCTATAATGGGCCGCCCTTTAGAAATGTCGAGAAATTAAGGGTCTATCGTTACCTAAGGCAGTAGAAGGGGTGAGGGTCATTGGCTACCCTATAATGGGCCGCCCTCGGCCCATTATAGGGACATAGCCCATTATAGGTGCATTTACCTTAGCTCTTTCTTTTTGTACTCATCAAAATCCCTTTAAATCTATTATGAAATCAAGTGTTAATTGAAGACTTGCGAAACAGGAGTGGCAACGAAAACTGTTAAGAAAGATGATCACACAAAAGCGACGAAAAATTGCAGGCACGAAAATCAGAAAACGTTTCTTTATTTCACATGAGGGCATTAAGTACGTCCATTACAACACATGACGTATTGAATTATGAAGATTCTAACGAGTCGCAACCACGTCCGTTCGTTATCAAGCACTCACGTGAGTTGTGACTGCACTCCGATTGGTCATTCAATGAGTCTGGCGTCCGTCTGGCTGACATCTTAACTAGGGCTTATTTTTGGGGTAGGGCTTATATTACGAGCATCCCAAAAAAATCATGCTAGGGCTTATTTTCTGATCAGGTCTTATTTTCTGGGAAATTCGGTAGTAGGATATTTTGCCCTTCGTGATGAGACAATCTTATATGCACGTGAAAATTAATCAGTTACGGTAATAAAAGGGCAGTAAATTTCCATGGAATTTAAAGGCATAAAACTGCTGTCACTAATGAAGATGAAGTCTTATCTGCGGCGAAGCGCGTTATGTCTTAGGGCCTGTTCACGTAGGAGTCCCGTAGCGAAGCGTTAAAGTATTGAAATATATTTAACCAGTGACAAACCTCCAAACGATTAGCAACGAAATTTTTAACGCCTATGATTGGTTTATTTTCGTCTCAACATCATCTTTCCTTTAACGCTCCGCTACCGGACTCCTATGTGAACAGGCCATTGCGTTCAGAGCGGAGTGTAGCGTCAGCGATAAAATTTTTAACCCATCTCAACGCATTAACCACGTGATATATCAAACCAATCACTGGTCATGTGAACAATCTTGGAACGCAACGCTAAGCTACAGAGGCAATGGGTACAAATCCTTATCGTCTAAGGGCCTGTTCACACAGGAGTCCGGTAGCGGAGCGTTAAGGGAAAGATGACCTTGAGACGAAAATAAACCAATCATAGGCGTAAAAAATTCCGTCGCTAATCGTCTGGAGGTTTGTCATTGGTTAAATATATTTCAATACTTTAACGCTCCGCTACCGGACTCCTATGTGAACAGGCCCTAAGAGTTCTTACGCAAATAAATAAATACATATAGAAATTAACAAAAGATATAACTCGACTCGATTAATTTCAACTTTGAAACAGGAATGAATAAGCTTTACTTTCAGATGATTCAATTGAAAATTTTCAATCATTTGTGATATTGGTGATTCAAAAATCGAAATCAATTATTCATCATTATTTCGAGAAGTAGCTTTCTGTGCTCAACAAATAATTCTTTGATGGCTATACTTTGTTCAAGATTTGCTACTTTTCAAAATACTTGAACGAAGATTTGAATGGATCTACATCATTGATTTAACGCCGTTTTACTGAATATTGAAGCAGTATGGCCGTAAATGAAAGATTCGTTGCAAACCCGGCTGATGGCAGCAGTGATATCCGAAAGCAACGTCCCTAGTTGATCAGTACTTGTTTATTCTGTTTCTCCTCCTACGGGAGAACTGTATTTTTACAACTATGGTTCTATTAAACATCAGAGTGGCTGCATTGAATTACAGCAAACGAATTCAGAGTTTTAGTATAATCTAGATATACATGCATCTCATACATATTCAAACAGCACGCAGTAGATTTTAGGGAGCTCATGATGGAGAAAGGTCAAACAGTGTACTTTATTCGAGTACTTAAAGAGGTTCTGGTTTCCTTCATGAACTGCTTGTCGTAAAGAAATTGATAAACCAAAAGAGAAGAACTGAAGGAATTGAACAAATCGTAAGGTCGAAAAGGCAATTTTTCCAGCACAGTTGTATTTAGAGGAAAGGCGTCATAGGGTCTAAGCCCTTTCTCCCGAAAGTTTCATCGTCGAATAAAAATTACTTCTTCAATAACTTCATAACGTGGTGAATAATATAATTAATTCAAAAATTAAGCTATTTTAATATTTTTGACAATACAATAATCTAATTATTACACATAATAATTATATAATTTTATTATTATAAAATAGCGTTACAATTTCGCAATTTGCAAGTTTTAAGCGTTTTATACCGCATTTAATTTTTTAACAGTATACATAAAGTCGTTCGAACTTTATGGAAACGATTTTGTAATTTATTTTTGTCGTATGCATTTTGAGATAAAAATTTGGCAACTTCAGAATAATCGCCTGCTATTATTTTGTTTTGATTGGAATGTAAAATAAAAGATTTATTTTGAAAATGGTTCATAAAATTGATAGATGGCTCGAAGGTTACGTAACTGCGCTTTCCGAGGAGAAATATTCGTATCAACAAATTATAAAGCGGTGTAAAAATTGCGGTTGTGGCATTTCAAAACAGGATATTTATAATATATTAAAATTGAAAGGGGAAAAAATGTCTAACTGAATGTAAAAATGAAAACATGACCGCGAAACCTCATCCTAAGACTGTTCGAACGCAGGTAAATATCAAGAAAGTGAAGTCTTTGATCCTCAAAGAAAATCCGCCGACTCAAAGATCTATTGCATCGAAACTAGGAATGTCTTCTGGCACTTTACGTAAAATCATTCATAAAGATTTGAAGTTAAAAAAGATGTTTTAACCTAAAGTTCATCTGCTTTTGCCAAAGCATATTGCTGAAAGAAAAACAAATTGTAGAACATTATATGAAATACACCTAGCTGCTGAAAAATGGAAATTTGTGGTAACACTCGATGAGACATGGGTGTATTTAAGTGACTGTAATAAAAAAAGATCAATTTTCTATTGCTCAACTGACGGGAATGACCGTACAATGGCTTCGTCAATGTACAGAAAAGTTCCAAAAGGGATTCATGATAGTTTCAGGATTTTGTTACAACGGCAAATTAAATAATCAAAAAGTCTCAAGTAAAGCCAAAATTAATTCACTCTACTATCAGCAGAATATTTTCGAACCAATTTTTTAAAAGAAATTTCAGCCTTATATGGAAAGGACATTGATAAAAATGAACTTCATGTGGATAAAACCTGTGGCAACCCAACTCGCAGACAGCTCCGACGTCGCGCTCTGCGCATCTGGTTCGCGCAGGATTGGGGATTGCCGAGGACATTGAAACACCGATCTTCACTTCACTTTCCGTACTAGTGTGTACGCCCGCGTCTCCGCTCCGAATTCACCGCGATGAACTACGAGCCGGACAGATGGCCGGATAACGGACATCTCGTCCGAGACAGTAGCACGCGCTTTCATCAGTCAGTGGGTTTCCCGTTTTGGAACCCCTTCCGTCATCACCACCGATCAAGGACGCCAGTTTCAAGCACATCTTTTCTCTGCTCTGATGTCACTACTAGGCACGAAGCCCATCCGCACCTCGCCGTACCATCCAGCGGGCAACTGGCTAGTTGAGCGTTTTCACCACTCACTTAAACAGGCGCTTAGATGTCACTCAGACAACCGGTGGACTGAGACTCTCCCATTAGTCCTCCTAGGACTCCGCTCCTCGTTCAAGGAAGACCTCCAGTGCACAAGTGCGGAGCTTGTATATGGCTCTACTCTCCGCCTCCCTGCAGATTTTCTCCATCCATCCCCACCCCCTGCAGTCGAACCATCCGAGTTCGTCCAACATCTCCGTAGCTTAATGCAGAGTCTCTCACCAACTCCCACTTCTGCTCACCACAATCCGACCACCTTCATGCACCCTTCTCTCGAATCGTGCTCTCATGTCTTTGTGCGCTATGATGGGATCCGGCGCTCACTACAGCATCCGTACAACGGCCCCTTCAAGGTAATGGACAGAACGGCTAAATATTACACATTGCTTATGAATGGTAAAAATTGTGTTATTGGCCTCGACCGTTTAAAGCCAGCATTCCTCACCACCAGCGACTCCCTAACGTCGCAGCATCCTGTGTTGAATCCAAATGATCCTGTCACGACTAGCGTACCTACTCCTACAACTGTTACGAGAGCTTCGCCCTCGCCGACTCCAATAACGACTCCAGTTCCAGTGTCAACGCGTTCTGGTCGACGGGTTCGGTTTAACCCCCGTTACTTGTAACCCTCAGTACCTACGGTACTTGGGGGGAATACTGTGGTAACCCAACTCGCAGACAGCTCCGACGTCGCGTTCTGCGCATCTGTTTCGCGCAGGACTGGGGATTGCCGCGGACATTGGAACACCGATCTTCACTTCACTTTCCGTACTAGTGTGTACGCCCGCGTCTCCGCTCCGAATTCACCGCGATGAACTACGAGCCGGGTTTCGTAACGATTATTGTAAATTTTATGTAATGTGTCAAGTTTTAAATAAAAGAACATGTTAATAAGTTCTAATTGCTGCTTATACCTTCTGATGTCAGTAATATGGGAATAATAGTTCCCATAAGCCCCTAGTCACACGTCTAAATCAACTGCCGCTTATTTAGCAAAGAAAGAATCAGAAACAGGAATAAAGTGTATTCCATTTAACGAAATACCCGTAAAATCACCCGACTTTTCTCCAATGAACTTTTGCGCTTTCGGTTTCTTAAAACGAGCCTTAAGAAAACGGCACCCAAGAACACTGAACGAACTTTGGAAAACGGTCCAAGAGGAATGGGACAAATTGACACGTCAGTACTAAGAAAAAGTTTACTTTCATGGAAAATTCGAGCTAGAGCTATTGTCAAGAACCATGGCTATCAGATAGAAGCGAATCGCCCCCAAAAATACGGCATTTATACATAAAACTTAACTATCAAAATCGTTTCCATAAAGTGCGAACGACCTTCTGTATTTATGTATTTTAAGCATAAACTTGCTAGGTTTTAAGCATAAACTTGCTAGGTAGGGGAGGTCCCCCCGTAACAACCTTTGAGAACCTTCCTCTCTTATGATTCAAAATACTAAATGCATCAATGAAATGGATGAAAAGTTTTTCACTCCATTTTTATTCACCCTCATATCATAAATGAGTTCTTTGTTTTTGTTTTTCACTCATATCATAAAAGAGTTCTTTGTTTTTGTTTTTCACTCCAATGGGTGCCTGCTCATTGTGGTGTCTGGGGTAATGAACAAGCAGATTCCCTTGCAAAAAAGGGTGCGAATATACTACAACATCCAAATACATCAACTTCCTTTTGGAAAATAAAACTGTTCCTGAAAAATCTATGTATAACTAACTCATTGCGGGATCTTCAGACTCGAACAGGCTTAAAAAGTTGGGGGAGGTTAAACCCATCTTCAATTCCCGACAAACATAGACGTGATGCAGTTGCGGCCTTCCGTTTATCTACGGGCCATGATTGTCTCTCTGCTCACCTACAACGTATAGGCCTTACCGCCACGCCTTTTTGTCCACTTTGTGATACTGGAGAAGAGATGGGCGGGGACCACTTGCTTCGATGTGGGGCCCTCCGCGGGCACACTGTGTTCTGAAGGTATTGGGAAGCAAGAGATCTTTTAAGGCAATGACTTCGGTCTTATACCCCGTTTTCAGTTTCGCCATCTCATGTACATGTTTTTATCTTTGTACTGTCATTTTATCTTTTTATATGTATTGGTATTTTGCCTTGCCATTGGAAATATATTTTTGTCAGTCATCCTCGTAAATTTTCTCATTTGGATCGCAACCAACTATGAATCTAGGGTTGATTATACTGATATTTGTTTGAGTGGAAAAATTTTGGAATTGATTGGACTCCACTGATTTAATTACTTGAATGTTGATTAACATTTATGCATGGCTGGTCACAAATGTAAAAAATTCCTGAATGTGGCTTGAATTTTATCGAGAAACAACAAAACTGAAATTGTTTCTCGCTGCAGTTTTCGAGCAAGGGTAACGATACTGCGGTTCAAGTCAAAGGAATCTGAATAGGGAATTGAAATAAACAGGAAAAGTAATTCCCAATCTCTTCTTAATGTTGCGTTAATTCGTGAAGTACTAAACACGAAGTCTGCATTCTTGAATGAATGCCAAGATGCTGATATTTTAACGGGGGCGTTTTTACTTCGCATTGTGACTTCCAAATCGCTCAATGATTACTAAAATCGTATCACCACGTGACTTTCGTCTATCATTCCCAGAGCCTGACTAAGGCAGGGGCATACGGGGCAGTTGCCCCGGGCCCCCACATCAGAGGGGGGCCCCCAAATCGAATAGAAAGTTTAGTAATAAGTATTAAGTTCTTCATTACTGAAGTAGTGAAGCAGAGGGGGGCCCCCAAAGAAGTTTTTGCCCCGGGCCCCAATTAGGCTAAGTCGGGCCCTGATCATTCCTTTAAGGATGAGAGGATTACTACTATTATTTTCCACTTACGAAGCGGCTGTAGAATTTACTTTGCATTTTCTTGATTAGTACAGATTTCTATTTAAATAAGGAAATGTTTGATTTGGAATAGAAAACTACAACTGAACAGCGGCAATATCTTTGATACGTCCCGGAATCGAAAGTACACTGGTGTAAGAAATTAAGAATTTGCAGACTTGGTCGATTATCTCTAGAACTACTGTACCGATTTTAATGAAATTTGATTTATACATACATTGATACAATACAAAACAAATAATCATTCAATAATTGTAATACACACGCATGATCGTGCGTAACACTCATTGGAGTCGGAAGATATAAAACAGCGGTTGCAGAATAAACAAAAAAATGGGTTAATAGATGAGTTAATAGGGGGTATGGTCCCCTCTTACAGATATACAAATCTCGCAGCTTGATTTCATACTTGAAATAAGGCAGTTTATCATTTCCTGTGGCAATAGGTCCCACTCGTTCAGCAACGCTGTTTTCATTCCCTGGATGGTTCTCGGAGGGGGTTGCGAGTTGCAATTGCCCTCCCCAGAGCGTCCCAGACATGCTCTATAGGGTTAAGGTCTGAATATCTGGCTGGCCAATCCATGCGGAGAATATCTTCACTCTCTAGAAATTCGTCGACCAGAAGAGCTCTATGTGGCCTCGCGTTATCGTCCATTAAAATGAACTCGGGGCCAACTGCACCCCTGAAAAGACGAACATAGGGCTCCAAGACCTCATCCCTATACCTCACACCAGTCACAGTGCTTCTTTCAAAGACATGGAGAGGTGTGCGGCCATCCAACATGATGCCTGCCCAGACCATTAAACCTCCTCCGCCATAATGGTCGATTTCGCGGACATTGGAGGGTAGGTAGAGGGTCCCTGGTTCTCTCCATATGAACCTACGGCGAGAATCGGTGTTTAGGCTGAACCGGGACTCATCAGTGAAGAGAACGGTCGCCCATTGATCCATACTCCAATCTCTATGCTCCCTGCATCATGATAAACGGATTATCTTGTTCGTAGAAGTGAGAGGGACGCAAACAGCAGGTATTCTTACAAACAACCCTCTCTCGTGAAGTCTTTTGGAAACAGTCACCCTTGATATACGGGTTCCTGTGGCTGCATACAAGTCACGAGAGAGCTGAGAAGCTGTAGCACTCCTGTTACGCCTCGCTATAATCGACAAATGGCGATCTTCTTTGGCCGTCGTGGCTCTTGGACGACCTTACCCAGGCTTTATCTCGATGGATCTGGTATCCTGGAACTGTTTCCATAAGTTACACACGACGCTGGGCGTTAAATTGAACTCTCTACAAATTTAGACTTGAGATTGGCCTGCTTCTAGCCTCCCCACAATTCGCCACCTCATTCCATCATCTAAACGTTGGTGGTTACTCATTTTTACTGTTACAATTTGAAATTAACGGATTGCTGCAAAATAACACCATCTATTGACCCATTTTTTTGTTTATTCTGCAACCGCTGTTTCATACCTTCCGACTCCAACGAGTGTTACGCACGATCATGCGTGTGTATTACAATTATTGAATGGTTATTTGTTTTGTATTGTATCAATGTATGTACATATCAAATTTCATTAAAATCGGTACAGTAGTTCTAGAGATAATCGACCAAGTCTGCAAATTCTCTTAATTTCTTACACCAGTGTAGTTTAAAGACTAACAATTTCGTATCATAATATTCTTATATTTTCGTACAAGATGTCTCCCCTACATACTGATCAATAAGTTCGTGAATTACATTCTAATAGCATTGTATCACGTGAAACGAGAGAACAGTTTAGTCTTTTAAGGGGGTGACGTCTTTTACCGCCTCTTTTCGATTGGATGTAACAATCTTATTATCAACTGTTGGAGGCTGACTTTACAGATTTTTGTGGCGTTCGTTTGAATTTTAATAAAAACAATACATTTACCATTTAACCCTTCAGCGGGCGTGCCAATTTTTGGGAACACCAGCAGGCGCGCGTGGCACAAAGTGCAACGTCTCTTTCGACCTTGATTATTCCTTTTGTAATAGACTTTTTTTTTCAAATTGGAAATAATAATTCTGCCTTTTATGACAAGATATAAAATGTTGATAATATTAAGATATATTTATAATTAAAGGCCAAAGAAAGCAGATACAATGGACTTATTTCAAAACTGTCCGGTTTATTCGATCTAAGGACAACTTGCAAATGGATTCCTATTCTGTCCAAAAACCTAAAAAAACAATGACATTGTCCATCTTCGTGATATGCGGGATACCGTGCAATAGCTGCACATTTGGATCGATTACATCAACTCCTGCTTTTGTCGTATTGTAATCCAGTATAATCGCTAGTTTACCACGGATAAATCACGACTAACAATGAATGGATAGGAACACAAGGGTCAGAAAATCAGACCTGCTTTAGAAAGGGTGTAGCTATAAATAGAAACTGCTTAGAACATTCAAACCTTGCGTGTAAAAACAAACCATTCAAAATTACGAAAATGTTGCACTTTGTACACGGGCGCGCCCGCTGAAGGGTTAAGGCAGGGGTGGCCAGACTACGACTCTGCTAGAATTTTGGAAACTTGCGCCATCAGTATCAAAAGACCCAAAATTAAAATGAGCGGCATGTCGAATAACCGCCATTTTTGTTACAATTTATAGCTGTGACAGGACCAGGACGAACAATTGTGGCAACAGTTTTAAAAACTGTGCCTTTTCAAATTTTTTGATAGACTGTAAGGCCTTGTTTTTATTTACGGCCTGTTCACTCTGAACCCGTAGCGTACGTAGCGTCAGCGTTAAAAATTTTAACCAATCACGGCTCAATTCACTGACCACGTGATACGCCAAACCAATCACAGGTCACGTCAACTATCTCGGTGTTAAGGTAGTAACGCAACGGACGCTCCGAATGCAATGTGAACAGCAGTGTTGCCAACTTGGGGGGTTTTCCTCCTAAATTTGGGGGTAAGTTAGATGAAAAGGGATGTTTTTAGGGGCCATATTTTTTGTTAGGGGTTCGGTTTTAAGTTGGTGTTAGGGGAGAACAGGGAGATTTCGAGATGGCGTTAGGGGGGGGGGCGCTTCTTAAAGGTTGGCAACACTGGTGAACAGGCCTTGAGTCCGTCAGCGTTGCGTTGCGTCAGCGATGTTCTACGTCAGCGTTACTCGTATCAAAATAATTTTAACCTTTCATAGACCTCCGAATAATTAGTCACGAAATTGTTATGGTCTGTGACTAGTTAAAATTATTTCGATACGATAAAAACGGGCATTTTGGAGGGTAAATGTATTAAATTTAAAAAAAAGTTTTTTATTTATTTTAAATTACTATTTCTCATAATCTCAAATTCAGCAGCTTATAAAAAATAGTCTATTCAATTACATTTGTGTATTTTAACGTATTTCGTCATTTATTACATTAAACTATTAATAATTTTTCATTAGTATTTTTTATTAATACTATTTGATAAAAAATTCGTATTTTTACTATGTCAAATTTTGGCGCCTATTTCAAATTGGTCGTTCAATGTTGATGATTCAGTATTTAACTGATTGACTACGAATTGCAGCAATTCAGACTATGCCAGATATGAAATATTTGGGAAACAATCAAAAGAAATGCAATTATTAAAGCTATTAAAACTATTTTAGAATTTAGAAGTGTTCACTATTCTAACTATTAGATAATGATATATTTAATAAATAGCAATACTTAAATTTTCTTGCAAAAATAATTTTTTTCTGTTTCAGGCTCTTCTAAGTATGTAGAGATCTCCAAATGGCTTTTTTAACACTGTTTATCTTGGCCACCGCTGGATGTATAGCCTACGGTCTACTAAAATTTTATTTTTTTTAATTACTCACATTTCGTAACTTTTTTTTTATCAAAATGTATTTATATAAAGATCCTTAGTCATATAAAAAATACTTGATCAATTTAGAATTTTTCCGTTAAAAAGTTTTATAATTCAAAATTTTAAGAAGTTCACTTAGTTTTCGATTTATCTGGCGAGTCAGTTTAGGCCTATTTACATTGAATCCGTCAGCGTCAGCGTTATTCGTATTCACACGTTTTAAACCAATCACAGACTTAAGAGCCTGTTCATACAGGAGTCCGGTAGCGGAAGCGTAAAGAAAAGATGGCGCTGAGACGGAAATAAACCAATCATAGGCGTTAGAAATTTCGTTGCTAGTCGTTTGGAGGTTTGTCATTGGTTAAATTTATTTCAATTCTTTAACGCTTCCGCTACTGGACTCCTATGTGAACAGGTCCTTAATAATTTCGTGGCTAATCGTTTGGGGGTTTGCAATTGGTAAATATATTTCAATATGAGTAAGGGCCTGTTCACATAGGAGTCCGTTGCGTTGCGTTAAGGAAAAGATGACGTTGAGACGAAAATAAACCAATCATAGGCGTTAAAAAATTCATTGCTAATCGTTTGGAGGCATATGATTGGTTTATTTTCGTCTCAACGTCATCTTTTCCTTAACGCAACGCAACGGACTCCTATGTTGTGAACAGGCCCTAAATCTGACGCTGACGGATTCTATGTGAACAGGCCATTTCTCTCCTTACATAGTGTTTACAAATTTGTTTATAGGAAACGTTTAAAAAATATAATGTCTTTGGGCTTTATGAAAGTTTTATGTATGAAAGTCTTGCGTATAAAATTTTTAATAATTTTGACGGGGGAAAAATATCCATTTTTATCGGGGTAATTTTTCCCTCTAGAGAAAATATTCTTAGAATTTTCCCTCTAAGTTTGAAACACCGCGCACAGTTTTTAAAAAATATAACAAAGCCATATTATGATGCTGAATTATCATCTACGGCGAAGCAAGCTGTTTCCTAGGACTTCTAACTCAAAATAAATATATACATATACGCATTAACAATTGATAGAACTCGACAAACCGTCAACAGTTGGTTCGCCCACCATTAGTAGATTATGAAGAATTCAAGGTAATTTCAGCTGTGAAAGAGGAATGAATTACTTTTACTTTGTGATTATTCAGCTGGACATTTCAAACATTAATGTTATTTGTAATTCAAAAATCGAAATAAATTTTGAGAATCGATTTTGATTCATCATTATTTTGAGAAGTAATCTTCTGTGCTCAACAAACAATTCTTTTGGCAACAATATTTTCGGGAGATTCGCTATTTTTAAAAATAATTGACCGAAGAGCCATATATATTACATTATCGAATCAACGCCGTTTTTCTGAAAATAGTGTCGTCGTTAATTCCTGGCACAGCCGACAGATGGCATGAATGAAATCCAAAAGCACTTACCAGTACAAAATTAAAAACTGTTTGTACAAAATTTCATAGAGATATCCTGTAAGGAATTTTAGTCCCATCCTTTTTAAATTGACAAATCATCAAAAATTCCATTCCGAGATATTAAAAATTAACTAATTACATTTTCAAAGAATCAACTTTTACTACTTAAACACTTTTTAAAATTAATTTTTTTATTTTGTAATTACTTTTAAAAATTACTTTTTTAAGACTCAAACCCTGCCCTTAAAAACGGCGAACGATAGCGATTTTTACTAATGATAATGAGTAGAAACAAAATACAAGCTTTGTAAAAGTCATTTTTATTTAAATATCGTTATAATTATTTACATATTCTTGTATTTACAGTTTACGATTATACACCGAATGCGAAAAATATAGGAGTCTTTGCAATCGACCATGATCGATATGTAGGAAAAACCGTGTATATAGCTGCAAATGTGAGCTTCAATAATTAAACTTTAGTTATCGGTTGTAATTAGATACGTGTATTGGGTTAATTTAATAATTACCGATTTTATTTACGAACTTTTATGTTATTTATTTTTCGACTGTTTATTTTTTATTACTTATACCATTTCAAAGATATAGACGCAGTTGTTAGAAATATTTGTTACTTTATCAATTTTCGTATTGTTATCTGTTAAACTCATTTTCTCAAATTCTTACCGATTCTTACTTGAAAAAAAAAAGCCAAGATAAAAAGCTTTATGACACTGGTTCTTTGCCAGTGGTTCGGGAGAATCTTAAAAGTGGCTCGCAAAGTCAGTAGCCATAAAAAAAAAAATTTGGTTTCTCGTTTCAAAACGACCGCAAATTTATCGTTTTCTTTCGCATAGCTTTGAGCAATATTAAGCCATGGTTTCTACAGCTAGTAAAGCATATACAAGCTCAAAAAACTCATTAATTTTTCATAGGCTTTTTATGTTGGCTATTAAGTTTACTTTTACGTTCAATTTGTTGTTGTCATTAACTTTAACTTTATTCGTAACTTTTTATTAAAGTTGTTTTATTACAGATAGTTTGTTTACTCGGAAAATTAAACCCATTTTTGCCTCTGAAATGGTTGGATGAGAGAGGGTCCCCGACAAATTTTATTTTTTTTTTTTGACGAATGGTCTCTGATTCACAAAAGGTCAAGAGCCACTGCTCTAGAGCAGCGTTTCCTAAACTGCAAGAATTTAATTCTGATACATGAATATAATTCTTGCAGTGGCGTAGCAAAGGGGGGGGGGGGGGGGGATGGGGTCTATCATGCCCCGGGCGCCAATATAAGATCTTTATATTATATTACTCTATGTTTTCGAGGGAGATGCCAATATAAGGTCTATATATTATATTACTATATGTTTTTCAGGGGAGGGCACCAATATAAGGTCTATATATTATATTACTATATGTTTTTCGGGGAGGGCGCCAATATAAGGTCTATATATTATATTACTATATTTTTTTTTGGGGGGGCGCCAATATCAGGTCTATATATTATATTACTATATGTTTTTCGGGGAGGGCACCAACATAAGGTCTATATATTATGTTACTATATGCTTTTCGGAGGGGGGGTGCCGATATAAGGTCTATATATTATGTTATTATATGTTTATCGGGGGACGCCAATATAGGGTCTATATATTATATTACTATATGTTTTTCGGGGGGGGGGGGCGCCACAAAGGTATCGTGCCCCGGGCGCCAGTTATGCTCGCTACGCCACTGAATTCTTGTCGCCCTCCGCGAGCATCTAAGACATATATTTTATTTTATTTGCTACTATTTTTCATATACAGTCGAACCCCGTTATAGCGAACTCACGCATATAACGAACGAAAATTTTGGTCCCGCCGTTTTCCTATTGTACGTAATTTAATTAGTAATGTGTTAGTTTAATATAATTGGTTTTGGTCGATTTAATTCATTATTGATCATTTTTAACAGATTTTATCATTTTTTAATGCATTATTATTGAATAAACATTGTAACTAATGAGTTATACATTTTGTGAACTCTAGCATTTTTCTTAACGGTTCGGATAAAGCGAAGAAAACATTTGGTCCCTTGAAGTTCGTTATAATGGGGTTTGACTGTATACTACTATTATACATATGTATATTGTTTAACAAAGAAATAAATTATTTACGAAAAAATATTTATCTTTGCATCCATATTTCCTGCGGCCGCGAAAAAATCTGGAAGATGAGGCGAAAGGAGTCATGAATAAAAAAAAGTTGAAGAAGCGCTGCTCTAGGGGAAGTTTGTTATTAAGGAACCAACGTAAAGGAAAAAAAACTGGAGAAGATTCACATACGATTTATATATTTTAAAACACTTATGAATTATTTTCTGGTTACTACTTTAATAAATTTGAGGATGTTTAAGGGGATGGTGGACATTACAAAGCGATTTTTGAAAATTTTACCTCACAGATATGAAATTTTGCATATACCGTGGCTCCAAAAGGTGTTCATAACACTTACAATTTTCAATGAAATAGGGGTCTATCCATTAATTAAAATGAATATTTCAGAGTAGTAATTTAATAATAAGATCTATAATCTATTCTTAACAAAACTACATGAAATATTTTGAAAACATAGTAAAACTTTTTATTTTTAAGGAACCAGTAATCAAAAAGTAACAAAAACTTTATCTCACAAAAGTCATCGTACACTGAAATATTTTCGGATAAATTCATAATTAAAATTATCGTCTGGCGCTTTATTTTTATTTTTGAATTGTGGTGGCATTTAAAATATCGTTTGGCTTTAATTTTTGCTTGCCTTCTCCGTAATATTCTATTTATTATTTAAAAATGGCTCGTAGTCGTAAAGAAACAACAAACTGCATTCGAAAATTGATTATTTTTCGTCATAGCAGTGGTAAATCAGTTCGGAATATTGCTAAATTACTTAATTTATCCCATTCTACTGTGCAGTATGTTATAAAACGCTTTAAAGAAGAAAATCAAATCGAAAACAAGGAAAGAAAAGGTCGTCTGGCAAAGTCAACAAAACGTGATCAAAGATTTATAATTAGAAAATTGTGAAAAATCCAAGTTTGAGTGCTGTAAAAGTTTCTGCAGAATTTAATGAAACATTTTCTACTTCAATTTCACCTGAAACTGTTCGACGAAATCTCAGAGCAGCTGGATTACATGGCCGTTCTGCCCGTAGAAATTTTTTTATGAGCGAGAAAAACAGAAAGCTTAGTCTTTCCTTCGCACTATCAATGATAAATAAGCCCCAAACGTAATGGAATAATGTCTTATTTGCCGATGAAAGCAAGTCTAACATTTTTGGTTCCGATGGGCGTATAATTGTACGGAGAAAAAAAATGAGGAACTTAATCCCAAGAACTTAGTAGGAACAGTTGAGCATGGCGGTGGAGGTGTTCTTGTGTGGGGGTGCATGTCAGCATCAGGACTAGGTAATTTGGTATTTATTGATGGCATAATGAATCATGCTGTTTATATAATATTTTAAGAGACAATTTAAAATTATCAGCCCAAAATTTGAGTCTTGGAAACAACTTTGTTTTTTAATCAAGATAACGATCTAAGCACACGGCTCTCAACGTTCGCCTCTGGTGTCTCTATAATTATCCATAAGTTTAGAAAACACCACCTCAATCGCGAGATTTAAACCCAATAGAACATATTTGGAGAGAACTGGATGTTCGAGTACGAAAACACGACATTCACACGAAAAGCGAACTAAAAACTATTATGATGGAAGAATGGATGAACATTGATGCGGAAATTACAAAAGAACAAGTGCAATCTATTCCCAGACGTTTAAATGCTTTTCTGGATGCTAAAGGATATCTTACTAAATATTAATTTAACGAAAAATTAGAATATTTGCTAATATGTAGGGATTTTTTACAAGTGTACCATGACTTTTGTGAGATAAAGTTTTTGTTACTTTTTGATTAATGGTTTCTTAAAAATAAAGTTTTACTATGTTTTTAAAATATTTCATGTAGATTTGTTAAGAATAGATTATAGATCTTATTATTAAATACCCATTCTGAAATATTCATTTTAATTAATGGATAGACCTTATTTCATTGAAAATCGTAAGTATACGAACACTTTTGGGAGCCACTGTATATTCATTAAAATATAACTATATCAAACACCTTATAAAAATTTATAAATATTTCTTTAAAAAAATTTTATATTTTAAATATTGAAATTTTTATTATGTTTTTTAAAATGCTCCTTGCGGTCCAATTTTTAACTTTCCCCCTTAATTTTGCATTTATATTGCTTATAAATACATTTTGAACAAAGTTATGTATTACTTTGTGCTTCTGTTGAATAGTTGATTTTTAGGAAATATTTTTATGCTTGTATTCTGAATTTTCGTGAAATTTTTGTAATTTTCTACACTTAAGTTAAACTTTGACAATCTGAATGATGTCGAAACCTGAAATGGATACATAACTTTATTTAAATGTATTAGAAGAGTCTTGATTATGAATTTTATAAAATTTCGTCAAAAATTATGACGCAAGGAGCATTTTAAAGACTTGCAAATCTGGAAACTACTCATTTTGAGGAAAAGCCATTTAAAAGATATATTTTTCACCTACCTTTAATATTTATTTTTCTAAACCAACAAATTTTCATTTTACTTTTCATTATATATTTTAAATGCATTTTATTCCAATATTTACATATTTTAAAAATATTAATACACCCTAAAAAAATTCCAATATTTGTTCGATTCTTGGTAATTTGAAAGTCCACCTTATCCTTAATATCATTATAACATTCTAATATTATATTGTTGTTCCCTCCTTTATTTTCTGTGTAAAAGATATAAGTATATGGCATAGAAATTATCTGGTCAATGCATATTTTATCGACCGATTACTGAAAGAATTTTCGTGTTGATATTCCAAGTCACAAAGCAACTAGAAGCAAAGCCACTAGAGTCGCTCAGAAGGACCTAAAGATACATTAACAGTACTAAACCAGCGTTCTTAGAAACTAAGATTAATAACAGACCTACCCCATTGGATCAGGTCTCCTTCGTAGAGGGTGTGTTGAATTTCTTCTAATTGCATTCATTACTACACAAACGAAAACACATTTACTATAATACACGTTGCACGTCAAACAATCTACAACGCACCAGCTCGCCGCTAAAACACGTGACTCACTTTCTAAAAATAAAAAGGAAAACAATTATTTGCCGGCGTTGCCACTGGATAATACATAGTCTTACCATTGACGTATGGAAATTGCGAATGGATTCTTCACAAACATCCTTTTTCTGAAAATAAAATTTTATTGCTGAAAACCAAAGATATATTCAATTAGAGATACAACTGACACGTCATTTTGCTATGTCATCACCCTCCTTTTCAACACACTTCTCAAGCCTTTGTATTCACTGCTTTTTTAATTTAAAAAAAAATTCTTGGGGTTGTGCTTTCAGCCAGGAATGCAGCGTTTTTGGCACCCACCGACCGGAGCGTGGCTCGTCAGGCACTGATGTTCGCCCATTTTTAAGCGTATCAACCCACTCGTATACCCTTCTCTCGCCCGAGCAGGCATCGTCATTCTATTGCAGAATTCTTCTGTTAATTTCATGAGGTTTCAAACGCTCACTAACCACGAAAATCTGATGACTGTTCGCAACTCCTCTACGGTGTAAACTGCTAAAGCCACACCATTTTGTATACGTTGCCCTTCCAATTAAGGGCCTGTTCACATAGGAGTCCGTTGCGTTGCGTTGCGTTAAGGAAAAGATGACGTTGAGACAAAAATATACCAATCATAGGCGTTAAAAATTTCATCGCTAATCGATTGGAAGTATATGATTGGTTTATTTTCGTCTCAACGTCATCTTTTCCTTAACGCAACGCAACAAACTCCTATGTTAACAGGCCCTAAGAGCGTCATGCCTTTTATTCAGAAATGTCAACATCTTCACTAAGAATTAGGGCCTGTTCACATAGGAATCCGTTGCGTAGCGATAAGGGAAAGATGACGTTGAGACGAAAATAAACCAATCATTGGCGTTAAAAAATTTCATTGCTAATCGTTTAGAGGCCTATGATTGGTTTATTTTCGTCTCAACGTCATCTTTTCCTTAACGCAACGCAACGGACTCCTATGTGAACAGGCCCAAAATCCCTGCGCCGAATTTTGAGAGCCTTTTTGAAACACCCAGTATGATATTTATAAATTAATTAGTTATATTTACTTTTATACCTTGTATTATAAATCTATTTCTTGTTTATAATGTACTGCTGGAAACTGTCAACATTGTTTTAATCAGTTTTTTTTCTTATTAAGCAAACGCTTTTGATAGAGGATTTTATTCGCATTTTAAAAGCATGGTTGGAAAGTACACAGGGATAGACGGACTTCGCGCCAAGTCGATAAAACTGCATACTCATTGTCAACAGTTTGAAGAGGAGCCTTTCGTCTCCCCCCTGCATCGTCGGAAACAAAGAGAAATCAAAAGTCGTTCGGTTGCAGGGACGGAGGAAATTCATTATCTCGCCTAACCGGAGTTTCAACGGTGCTCTTAGAAAGTCGTCTGCGCGACCATTTTCGTAGCTGTGTCATACTGTGTACCTGCTAGAAAACAACTTCTGGAAATCCACTTTAAAAATTAAGAATAGCAGCTTAAATATTTAGCTCTCAGCGAAGGCTTTGGTCATAGATTGAGTTGAATTGAGAGCGCTATGAACAACTTTTGCTACATCTCGCCATAAAAAATTCAGTTCATCGCCAGCGGTGTCCATTGCCTCTTAATAAATACCAGAATGAGCTAAACAACACCTTTCGTTTTAGGACCTATTCACATAGGAGTCCAGTAGCGGAAGCGTAAAAGGAAAGATGGCGCTGAGATGGAAATAAACCAATCATAGGCGTTAAAAATTTCGTTGCTAATCGTTTGGAGGTTTGTCATTGGATAAATATATATTTCAATACTTTAACGCTTCTGCTACTGAACTTCTATGTGAACAGGCCCTTAGTTTGTGTTTTAGATCGAGAAAAATTTGTTTTGTTTTATTCAGATCCGTTTAGGAACTTCATTTTCCTTCCATGAAAAGCTCTATTCCTATAATTTTGTAAGTGGAGTATTGATAACATTCATTGGGGGGGTAAATGTAAGTCGTCGTAACTTGGGAATACTACACATGCCCGTGATACGCGCATAAAAGAACAGACGAGGTATGTTAAAAACCCTTATTGCTAAACACTCCTTGAAATCCGGACTCGCATTTATACACTGAAGTGCCACTGAATTAGGGATAGCAAAGCCTGTGCAAATTGTGTAGCGCTGCGCATCATGTATGCACAAGTGAGGGCGCTGTGGTAACTGCATATATAGCGCGTACTGTGGTTGTTCTGAATTAGTTGCTGGAATTGCCAGTATGGGTAAACTGCCTGATTTAGACGCCTTCGATCGCGGACAAATCGTAGGTGCGCGACGCATGGGCCATTCAATTTCCGAAATCGTCAGACAGCTAGGATTTTCAAGGTCGACAGTGTCAAGAGTATACCAAGAATACATGGATGGTGGAAAAAAAAAAAACTAGCGATCGGGCAAACTGCAAAGGACAATTAGCCTTGACAGTGCGTGGTGAGAGACGGCTCAGGCGTATTGTACGTAGCCAGCGAAGCCAAACATTAGCTCAAATTACCACCCAGTTTAATGACGGTGCAAGTCGTACAGTCAGTAAATGGACTGTGCAACGCTCGCTTCACCGTATGGGTTTCGGGAGCCGTCAACCTACGAGAGTACCATTGCTCTATACTCGCCATCGGGCTGCGCGTCTTGCCTGGGCAAGAGAGCACAGAGACTGGAGTGTAGAGGACTGGAAACGAGTAGCATGAAGTGATGAGTCTCGATTCCGACTACTTAACGCCGACGGGAGGCTGAGAATATGGCGTCAGGCTCATGAAGCCATGGATCCTGCATGCCTGGCTGGAACTGTACAAGGGCATGGTGGCTCAATCATGGTCTGGGGTGTTTTTTCGTGGCACAGTTTGGGATCTTTGGTGCGTGTACCAACCTCCCTGAATGCAGTTCGGTACGTAGAGTTGCTGGGTGATCACCTCCATCCGTTTATGCTGTTCTGTTATCCGCACGGTAATGGAGTTTTCTAGCAAGACAACTGTACCTCTCACAAGTCTCGGTTGGCTATTGGCTGGTTGGATGAGCATTCCTCTGACTTCCTGTCATGAATTGGCCACCTAGAAGCCCAGACTTAAATCCTATTGAGCATCTTTGGGATGTTTTGGAACAAGGCGTGAAACGCCATCACACAGCACCAAAGAACCTTACTGAATTATGGACAGCTTTAGCCAATATTTGGCAAGCCATTCCCGTGGAACGTTTCCAGAAACGTGTTGAATCTATGCCTCGTCGTGTGGCAGCCGTTATCAAGGCCAGAGGAGGCCCAACTCGTTACTAGGTAGGTATCCCTAATTCAGTGGAACTTCAGTGTATTTTCTGGCGTTAAAATAATTCGTCTCACAAACTTCTATCTAAATTCTATTTTCGAGAAAACTTTGCTTTTGATGAGAATTTCCCACTTCTAGTCGATAGTTCCAGCAACCGGGAAGAATATTTGTCGATTAAGGCGTTTCTCAATATGCCACTTTCCTGGTTGCTTCTAATAATTTTAACCCTTTCCTTTATATCTTAATTCCATCTTCTGGATTCCATTTTCCTGTCTTTTTTTTCACACTTTCACACTTTGTTAGTTCTGTTTTCTGTGCGCTTTTTTACTTGAGCTCGAGAACATTAATTTCACTGTCCTGGTCCCCAGACCGACGAACCCCCTGTGTGTTTCTCCGTCTGCTGTCGACATCCACGAAGTTTACCAAGAAAATTATTCTTTTTTCCACAATTTATAACAAAAGGTTCAATGATATTAGCCTGTTTGAACTTGCCATAGAGACAATCACTCCTAATGCTTCCCGGCCTGATGAAGAACTCTTTTCATTTGTTCTTAACTATTTGCTGCGTGTGACTTTAAGCAGCTAGTTTTGTATACCTCAAAAGTTTCCTAAGTAATATTGTAACTAAGGGCCTGTTCACATAGGAGTCCGTTGCGTTGCGTTAAGGAAAAGATGACGTTGAGATGAAAATAAACCAATCATAGGCGTTAAAAATTTCATTGTTAATCGTTTGGAGGTATATGATTGGTTTATTTTCGTCTCAACGTCATCTTTTCCTTAACGCAACGCAACGGACTCCTATGTGAACAGGCCCTAAAAGTTTGAAAATTAACAGTTATGCCAAATACACTGAAAGCTTTAAAGCGATTTTGAAGGGACCCTCTCTTCAAGGACATTGTGAAGATTCCGCCCGCTATTTCCTATACGTCACTGGTAAGAGTTTGTATTGTCCAGTGGCAACGCCGGCGAAGAAATGTTTTCCTTTTTATTTTTAGAAAGTGAGTCACTTGCTTTATTAAGAGCGAGTTGGCTCGCTGTAGATGATCTGTGACGCAACGGCAGAATGTCTTTTAATAAACGTCTTTTCGTTTGTGCAGTAATGAGTGCAATTAGAAGAAATTCAACACACCCTTTGAAAAAATGAGACCGTTTTCAGATGGGCAGTCTTCTGATTAATCTTAGTTGTGAGAAACATATTAATATTAAATAGATATATATAGAAAGAGCATTTTTTCCCGGTTTTCACAGTTGGGGATAGGAGAATAAAAAGCCAATAATCAAACTGTATGATATTTTTCAGTTTCACTGTACCACTTCAAAAAACTTGTTTGGCGAAAAACCTTAACCCACAGCTTGCAATTTGGCGGGCCTGATTTTTAAAATGGTAAAATCAGTCCTTTTACAAAAACAAGTTGGTAATCACAAGGTCCGGAAGTTGCTCCTACTGAAAATTATATGAGGACTTTAGATTTTTTAATGAGTTTTATTAATATAGTACGAGTTTTTTTTTAATGTTAAAGTGTGCTAAGTTAATTTTTTTAAATACCTATAAAGTTTTCACCCATATCAAAAGTTTGCGTTTGGAAACGCTTTTTAAGTGATATGTTTGTGTGTTGTAAAAATTTTTGCAATCAAAACCATTAAGAAACAGACCGATGAGAAAGCAAATAGGTCGACAAGGTAAATTAAGACTCGCTATAAAGAAAAGAAACTAGTGCATAAGTCTGCCTCAATAAGACAACGCGGGAAAAACTCCTGCAGAAGGTCAAGGCTTACACCGGGCTGTGAATGATGATCATGATTTTGTGCGTCGTATTATGTGCATTTTTAATTTTTAATAAGTTTATTTGTTTCATTTCACTTTAAGGGCCTGTTCACATAGGAGTCCGTTGCGTTGCGTTAAGCAAAAGATGACGTTGAGACGAAAATAAACCAGTCATAGGCCTCCAAACGATTAGCAATGAAATTTTTAACGCCTATGATTGGTTTATTTTCGTCTCAACGTCATCTTTCCCTTAACGCTACGCAACGGACTCCTATGTGAACAGGCCCTATCATTTCATTTTCCATTTTGTGCTTTTTTTTTCAAATCCAATTATGTGCTTTCTATTTCGTTTTTTGATTTATGCTTTCATCTTTTTTTTATGTATGCAAACCAAATCGACAGTTTGTCAATACTACAATATTAATATCCTCAATCATAAATATTATGTTTTTGAATAACGTTTCAGCCCAGTTTGGCGTGATTAAGATGGCGGAAAGAACTTACCATATAATGGTAAACCGTATTTTGGGGACTAATCAATATTTCTCCCAAAATGAGACTCCAGAATACACGGCTATCCATCAGAAAATGACGTCATCGCAATGTATATTTGTATAATCTGCCAATGACTATTATAATCCGTTTACAATATACGTCACGATTACGTCATTAAAGTGATGACGCACTAAAATGATATCTATACCAATTTTATTTTCTGCACCCCAAAACAATTAGGATAACCCGAGAATCAAACCCGCGACCTCCTGCAGGTTCTTGACTATCCCTCCACGAAGCTATACCATTATTCATACGAATTAACCTAACGCGAAGCAGAACTCAAATCTCGACTTTTATTTTTCACGTAATAACAGTTTTCAACAGAATTTTACCAATTTTCCCGCCCTTGGACGCTGCTGAACCAACACCGATCTGTACACCCCACAGCAAAGAAAAAACTTTCTACTGAAGGGGTGGATGAACCTCTGGGAGGTGATGTGCCTATGAATAGACGAATTTGATTCGAGCCCAAAAATTCGCCGGGAGTCCGGAATGATTCGCAGTCAAACGCAGAGTAGAGATCGGGGTAAGTTCCTGCGTCGCGGAATGCTCTTATGCGCCTGCGCAAATAAAATAACAAAAGTAAAAAGAAACTTCGTAGTTACTTTGTTACATATTCACCGGAAACTTGCAACGTAAAACAAAACAGATCTAGAATTTCGAACACTGTTATAGAATAACGTTCCAGACAGGATACAGACATAGAATTACATTTAAAGAATGTTTTTTGTACATTGAAAGTAAAGTTTCCTGCATTTTAATTAGCACATTCTTCCTATCATCTTTTTTTATCTTCGTCTATCATCTAGTGACGAGTCTCTAGAATGCTCAAAGATTTTTCAGTTATTCTAAATTTTATGTACTATTCTAAGCCGAGTATATAAAATTTGCCTGTAGGGGGCAAAATTTTATGAGTTATGTTCACTTTTTTTCTTCTATTTTTTAACTGAAGACTATTGGTATTAATTATTTCAGCTATTTTAACTTATTGATACCTTTTATTTTTACTGGTCCGGTTAACTGCTAAACTTACGCTTAAAAAATTATTGGAACGGGGTGGAATTCTTTGGGCGGTCCGTCAATTGACATTGCCAATCTTCTGTCGCCATGTTAAAGGGTTTCCTAAAAGGACAAAATTAGTAAAAATATCGTGTGGGAGCTCGCTAAAGATTTGTTCTTAAAAAAGAACAGCCAGTCCGATATTCGGTTATTAGTGAGACATACACATCAAGTAATTGCCCTGAAATAGTCACGCCTCTTTCCCGAACCTATCTTTGAAATCAAGCACTTTTTAATGCGTATACGTGTAAATACCGAACCGGATAAATGTGAAACACGCCGTGAGAATCAACACGTTAAATATTAAACCTGACATTAACTTCTATTAAAAGCCGAAAACACCTAATAAAACACCTTTACGAAACACTTAACAAACCCTGAGAACAATAAAACTCTGAATAAAAGGGAAATATTCTTGATAACAGACGATAAACGATTCCATTTTGTGGTGACATCGCTTAGTTGGCGAAATTTCCAAAACTGTCCAAACCCTGTAATCCACATTCTCGGACAGAGCCAACAAAACACAAAAGCACAAAACAATATTATTATGCAAATGTGTGCAGGTGAAGTACATATTTCTCCACAAGATTTTTACAATATTATTTTTCAAAACAAAACAACATTTGCTTCGACTCGAACATTACAAACAAGGAAATAAAGCGACTCGGGCACCTTGGATAAACAAATAAAATGCCAGTTTATAGAAACTGCAAGGACAGATGGTATCACAATTGAATAAAAATCTAAAAATATTGCTATACACTCATATACACGCATGAAATCATTTTTAAAAGGCAGAATTTTATCTTGCTGCATTATGGTTATTAAAAAATACAATTAAAGTAAAAATAAAATTATATTTCAAGATTAAAAAGTTGCTTATTTTGTTTATTGCCATTTTATTTTGTGTGTTCATTCCTTAAGGCTGCTGTGTACTAACCCAACTGGATTCGCCCACCTCAATGTTAACCTATGGAGAAAATGTGTCTATTATTCACAACTCCATAAATGCTGATAATCCAATAAAAATGGTATTTTCAGAAAGACTGAAATTTTCTGCACCTTGCAACAGGATTCATTTTATAAATTTTGGTCCACCAAAGGAATTTATGAGCATTTAAAACACACTACAGTCGAACCCCGTTATAGCGAACCCGGTATATAACGAACTCACGGATATAACGAACGAAAATTTTGGTACCGCCGTTTTGCTATTGTAAGTAATTTAATTAGTATTGTGTTGGTTTAATGTAATCGATTTTAGTCGATTTAATTCATGAATGATTATTTTTAATATATTTTATCATTTTTTTAATGCATCATTATTGAATACACATTGCAAATAATGAGTTATACATTTTGGGAACTCTAGCATTTTTCTTAACGGTTCGGATATAGCGAACTACCGGATAAAGCGAACAAAAACCTTTGGTCCCTTGAAGTTCGTTATAACGGGGTTCAACTGTATAACGAACTCACGGATATAACGAACGAAAATGTTAGTCCTGTCGTTTTCTTATTGTATTTTATGCTAATTTATCCTTTTATAGCGAACCTCCGAAATACTTAATCATCGGCTATAACGAACCTTCTTTTCAGTCGACTGCTGAATTTTTTTTTCTTTTTAAACTTTTTAAGAGCGTTGAAGATACAACGAATGTTGACGAAGAAGATGATAAAGATTTACAAATCGCGATGTGGATAGAAAAGCACAAAATTTCATCATTCTCAGATTGTGACACGCAATTGTTCGAAACATGTGATGATTAAGTCATTACATGTGAAGATCCGACTGATGAAAATATTGTGAAAAAAAATTAAAATGAATCATTCTGAAATCGAAGATTCTGCATCTGATGCTGATGAAGAGGAGAACATAAATGACGAAATCCTCAACATCTCAGATGTTGCAGTACCTATGCGTGTAAATAATAAGTTTTTGTCTACACAACACAGTGGAAGAAAGAGTGTTAGGGCCTGTTCACATAGGAGTCCGTTGCGTTGCGTTAAGGAAAAGATGACGTTGAGACGAAAATAAACCAATCATATGCCTCCAAACGATTAGCAATGAAATTTTTAACGCCTATGATTGGTTTATTTTCGTCTCAACGTCATCTTTTCCTTAACGCAACGCAACGCCACGTAACGCAACGTACTCCTATGTGAACAGACCCTATGAGTCATTTGAAGTATTGGACAAAGAAATTCATAAAATGTTTTTTGAAATCGGCATCACGTCAACAGAAGATTACCGATTATTTCTGTATCAAAACAGTGAGCAACAATTGAAGGTAAAACGAATTTATTTACATTTGTCTTCATTTTTAGTTAATTTAATTAGCATTGTGTCAGTTTAATGTAATAGATTTTAGTCAATTTAATTCGTTAATGATATTTTTTAATAGATTTTATAATTTTTTTAATGCATCATTATTGAATACAACATAGCAACTAATAAGTTATACATTTTGGGAACTCTAACATTTTTCTTAACGGTTCGGATAGGGCGAACCACCGGATATAGCGAACAAAACCTTTGGCCCCTTGAAGTTCGTTATAACGGGGTTCGACTGTATTCCAGATTTTTACCCGAATAATTTAAATTTTAAAATATTATTTGCATTTTTTAAAAATGAAAACTACCCCAAAGTGTTAAATTTCTTTCTCTGTTTCGGAGTACAATTTTAAAAAAAATCTTTCAATCCAAATCGGCAATCCTTGGATATATTTTCTCCATAGGTTAACTCAGGCGAGCGAATCCAATAGGGTTAGCATACACAACCGCCTAAAAAGGCTTCTTTACCCTTTTGAGTTTAGAAACCGCAGTTTTATGCACTACTAGCAAACGATTACCTTTCCAAGGTCTTTTCACCCAGTGTTGTTATTTATTTTACTTTTTATTTCATTGATATAAATCAATTGTTTTAGCTTATCGTATCTGTTTCAATTTTAAAGATCCCTTTCGCTGATAACTGATAACCCTTCGATGTTTATTCCAAAATGAACACAGTTGGTAAACTCAGTCGTGTTCCAATGTGATAAAGGACAAAAGGTTGAGTTTTGTGAACTTTTATTCAGATTTTAATCAGCAACGCGCGGTTTGGGAAAATCACAACATGGCTTGAGTGTGTATTTGTGTGACACGGGTACCTCTCCAGGATGCAGGTATCTTTTAGTTCGGTTTATCAGCCAGCCAGCTGAATTTTGAGATGGGAGAAAATGTGATAAAATATCAGGAACCGTTGCAGTGTGGTGGTTTATAACATGCCAGGGCGAAGATAAGGAAAATTTATGAGGTGCACTTTTAGCTCTTCTTTTGGCAACGAAAATTTATTTTTAATTGTCTATGCGTGCATAATACGATTTACGTATGATATATATATATATAACTAGCTGAATACCCGTACTTCGCTACGGAGTACATTCAAATTAAATACAACGGTGAATGCATGCAATTAATGCCAATATATATATATATATATATATAGATAGATATATATACATACACTCACACACACACACATATATATATATATATATATATATATATAATATATATATATATATATATATATATATATATATATATATATATATATATATATACTTATATATAAAGAGAGAACGATTTTTGTACGTGGAGGATAATCTTCAGAACCACTGTACCTATTTGAAAAATTCTTTCACTGTTTGAAAGGTACATTATTCCAGATGGACATAGGCTATATATTATGTATATCTGATCAGTAGAAATAAAGTTAGGGGGGATACTCTAGATTTGTGTGCACGGCCACCATCTTGGATTTTTCCGCCAGGGTTTGGCGCATTTCGCATGGCGACAATTATTGCGTTCTGGTAAAAATAACCCAATGTCAAATTCTCTAATTTTAAGATCAAACGGTTATTTCTGATGTGATGTTTTAATTACAGTATAATAATTTTAGGTCAGATCTTGGCCTTGACCTGGAAATCTGAGTCAAATTGACTATACTCAAAAGAGTAAATTATTTTTAAAACTAAGAGTCTTTTTGTTGAAAATTTTTGAATCCATTATCAGTTTTTCGTTAACTTATTAAATTTAAGTTGCTTTTAATTTTGTTTATCGATTGTCAATCAGTATACTATAATGATACACCATTTCATTTATTTGAAGTAAAAATTATCTGCCATCATTTTTTCGTAAAATGTAAAATACAGTATACATTTTAAATACAATATATTTTAAAATATTTTATAATTCCAAGTTGTAGTGGATTACAAATAAATTTAAATAACTGAAGTTCAACTTCTCTCTCCCCAGGAACCTAAGTTAAAAAGTTTGTTAAGGTTAAGTTATTGGTTTAGGAAAAGGGTTTTTTTTTCTTATTTCCAACACAGCAGGATAAATGGTTAAATAATCCTTGTTCCGATGTTATTGTATGCACCAAATATTTGGTTAAGGTCAAATGTGAAGTAAAATTCCATTACCACAATGCCCTCCCCCCCCCCTCCCCCCCCCCCCCAAAAAAAAAAAAAGTGGATCTGGTTACTCACCATAAATTTATGGGTTCATAATTATTTTACATTTTTCAAAGCTGAATTTTAGATAATTTTTAAATTGCAAGTTATTTAGCTGGTACGAAAATGCTGTATTTTTTTTCTAATTAACAATATATTGGCATAATATTTTAGTGATTCATTGCTATTAGTTCAAAGAGTTAGGGCAAACTGAATAGATGGCATTGAAATTTTATCTGTAAGTAAAATTCATTTGACCAAATTTTTCATATGGATCATAATTTGAAAAGGCAGTTTTTAAGTAAAAATGACAAAAAAAAATCTCAGTCCAACTATTAAATGATTTTTCAAAAATATTTCTAAGTTTCACAATTTAAAAAGGTCGTTTTTATTAAAAAAGCTAAAAGAAAAACCCAAAATTTCCAATATTTGAGAATGATGTTTTCAAAAAAGTGTTTTTATCAAAAACCCAAAAATAAATCTAAGTCCAACGATTAAATGATTTTTCAAAAAATTTTCTAAGGTTCATAATTTAAACAGGTGGTTTTTATTAAAAAAGCTAACAAATTTCAAAGTCCAGTGTTTTGAAAACACCGCTTAAAACACATTGGCGAAAAATTTTCCACTCCTCAAAACACGGTAAAATCGCCAAGTTGGCAAAAAAAATCCAAGATGGCGGCCGTGCACACAATTATTAAGTAACGTAATATTAATTTGAATATTATTTTAGGTGCTTAAAATAATTAAAAAAAACATTCTTTACTTAAAATCCTTTTTTTATTTTTGTATTTTTATTTCATCTCTTACTCTAATTTTGAGATACCAATGTGTATCTATAATTCTATAATCTATACTTATATATAAACAGAGAGAGCGATTTTGTACGTGGAGGGTAATCTCCGGAACCACTGCACCTATTTGAAAAATTCTTTCACTGTTTGAAAGGTACATTATTCCAGATGGACATAGGCTATATATTATGTATATCTGATCAGTAGAAATAAAGTTAGGGGCTTAATCCTAACAATCTCCATTGTTACCGCTACTGTCCTCTACCGCTTTTTGTACCAAACACTTCAACGATCTTTGGCGTGGTGCTATCGCGGTGGGCTTCTGTTCTGACGTTAGCGGTTCGAAACTAGCCGTTCTCAGGCACGCTCTTTTCTTTAAAAAAATTAACGTTAAAATTTAACTAACGTAATATTAATTTGAATATTATTTTAAGAATATAATTTTTAAAAAAATTGAATATTTAAAAAAAAACATTCTTTACTTTACTTAAAATCCTTTTTTTATTTTGTATTTTTATTTAATCTCTTAACCTCTTTCTATTATTTGAATACTATTTTAGGTGCTTAAAATAATTAAAAAAAGCATTCTTTTCTTAAAATCCTTTTTTTATTTTTGAATAAAACTACGGTCTCAAGCACACCTCTTTCTTTTAAAAAATTACTTTTTCTATTAATTTCAATACTATTTTAGGTGCTTAACATAATTAAAATAAACATTCTTTTCTTAATATCCTTTTCTTATTTTTGTACTATCTATACTTATATATAAAGAGAGACAGCGATTTTGTACTTGGAGGGTAATCTCAGGAACCACTGCACCTATTTGAAAAATTCTTTCACTGTTAGAAAGGTACCTTATTCCAGATGGACATAGGCTATATATTATGTATATCTGATCAGTAGAAATAAAGTTAGGGGCTAAATCCTAACAATGTCCATTGTTTCCGTTACTGTCTTCTACCGCTTTTTGTGCCGATTTCAACGATCCTTAGCGTGGTGCTATCGCGGTGGGTCATTCTGACGGTAGCGGTTCGAACCTAGCCGTTCTCCGGCACGCCTTTTTCTTTTAAAAAATCAATTTTAATTATTAACTGACGTAATATCAATTTAATGTATTATTTAGTTTATTATTAAGGTAAAAAAAGATTTACAATTTATTGGCTATCAACTGGAAATTTATTGGTATAATATTTTCTTCAACCCGAACAAAGTCGGGACGGGCCGCTAGTATATATATATAATACAACGATCAATGTAAGCAACTGATGTTAAAAAAACGAAATAATATATTTATAAAAAAATCGTAAGGGATATTTTTATAGACAAAATAATGTAGAAGAAAATATTCATATTAAATCTAATAGAACATACTAAAGAATATAAATTCAGTTATACTATATATGTATAACTGAAATATATATATATATATATATATATATATATATATATATATATATATATATATATATATAGTACAGTTAATATAGTACGTTTGAGGAAAATTTCTTTTAAAGTACTTTAATATTTTTTTGGATAATGTCGAATCGTCTGCCGCATTAACAAGAAAATTTTTTTCTTTGTCTATTTCGTTGTTATGCACGTGACGATAAATTTATTTAAAGTATCCCCAAAAGAATAGAAACTACGTGATCAGCATTTAATAAATTAAATTCTAAAAATTAATCTTTAAAAATTCACCAAAAATCAGAAAATGGAGGTAAATTTTCAAAAAAGATTTCATTTTAAAGGAATTTTTATGATCTTTCTCGTGATGTAAATTTTATAACCCTCAAATTATTATTTTAAATGCAAACTTTAAAGAATGTTAGAAAAACAGCTTAAAAATTTAATTTTAAAAAATCTAAGAATTTTTCAAAAATCTTTCTTAGTGCACCCCTACACTATAAGAAAAATCGCCATGCAAAATTTCAGTCCTTTAGGTCTAGGGCAGTGATTCTCAACCACTGTTTCGCGGCACTTTAGTGTGCCGTGAGATTCTTGAAGTGTGCCGCCACATGAATACTCATACATAAGTAACGTCAGACAAGCAGTTCAACCATTTCTACCTTCATATCGGGGACTGGTTGAACAAATGCGCATTTAAGATCTATTACAGTTTTGGACTGGTAAATGGTAACTCTGGACTGTTACAGTTCTGGACTTTTAAATCTGGATCACGAAATGAGAGTAGCATTATTATTTT
The DNA here is from genome assembly GCA_907164885.2 of Dolomedes plantarius. Classification (NCBI taxonomy): domain Eukaryota; kingdom Metazoa; phylum Arthropoda; class Arachnida; order Araneae; family Dolomedidae; genus Dolomedes; species Dolomedes plantarius. Next base: position 106,467,621 of record OU015503.1, read on the forward strand.
TATGCCCAAATATAAATGAAGTTATCAAATAACAACAATTTCGCATTAAATGTAATTTGTAATTAAATAAACATTTTGTTTATTTTGTAATGCAATTTCATTTTATATTCAAGGAAAATTATTTCGTATGCTATTTTTACAAAATGGTACATCAATCAATTATCCAAGTAAAATTCTTTTTAATTTATCTTATTGTTAGTGTGCCACCAAATTTTTAAAAGTGTACCGTGACGAAAAAAAGGTTGAGAATCACTGGTCTAGGGGTTTGGTCTGTGCGTTATATGCCAGTCAGTCAGTCAGTTACGGAACTGTTATATATACAGTGGAATCTCGATCTATCGTTTCCGAAGGGACCGACTGAACTAAACGATGGATGCGGGAAAACGATAGATGCGGGAAGATACAAAAAAGTATTAACATACCTTAAAGTTTGATATCCCTAAAATATATTTACTCACATACATAAATGCATACATACCTGTAGTGTAATTGAAGATAAAATTACAAAGTTGTACTGAAATCCAAGATAATAATAATAAAAAAAGAAATACACGTAGATACACAGGAATTTTGATTCAAGTAAAAGTACTTAATCTTCGTTTGTTTTTTGGCGGTTTTCTCTCCACAAGTAAACAATAATTTTTCTGTGTTGCAAATTGCATTCTTTTCGGTATCGGTTATTGTGTGAGAGTATAAAGAAGCGGCAGCCGTGAATCGTTTGTAACTGGAACCATTCCATTGCACTGGATGGGTCCGACATAAGACAACCAGGAAGTTCTGCTTCCGGGTGAAACACTCATCGGCCAGTGTAGAACTGCAGTAATCAGAAACTTCTCACACACTAGACCAAACACCAGGGCGCCTCCATCCCAAGGCCAATAAAAAAGCTGACTGTGAGCCATTGCTGATAAGAACAGATATGTTGAATAGTCGGAGAATTTGGAATGTGTTTCCGAAATTAGGGTACTCCAGGGCTAAAGAATTAAGGAAAACCAATGACGAACAAATAATGGTAGTGGTACAATAAAGCGAAACCACGCTAAACAAGAGAGAACAAAAATACGAGACCGTGCATCTCAAATGTTCTGCTCATTGTTTAATTAGAGCGTCATTCTAGCTCAATCCAGACATTTATATTTCAGGTTCAGTTATTATGAAAAAACGATCGATCCGATAAATTAATGTAAAGCTGCGATATTCTGAACTGATATTGCGGGAAAACGATGGATCGAGAAACGATCCAAACGGTCTTTTTTGCTTGTTTTCTATGGAATTTATTCGGGACTTGGTGAAATAAACGATACATACGGGAAAACGAACGTTCGGGGAACGATCGATCGAGATTCCACTGTATATAGATAATATAAGCTGAATTTATATAATTAACCACCTATCACCCGTATAGAGATACGCTATTCAAACGTTATAAGAGTTCAAATTACTTGACTATAGCACTTTTTTTAGTTCGATCGATTAATGTTATTCATAGTCCAACATTATAACTAGTAAAATGTTAATAATTCAACTGAGAAAGATATTTACTAACAGGAAGAATGCAGACAAAATAAACAGAAATCCTACATTTAAGAGTTAAACGCACCATAAATGCAAGATTCTGTAGCAGTAAAAGAACTAAACCATATAACGAAGCACCTTCTTCCGAGGTATTTTTTCGGTCGGGGATATGACGTTTTACCGGATACCTGATACTCACGGTACACTCGTGAAATGGTCGCGCGCGAAAAACCAATTTGCATCGCTCCCTCGGACATACTATGTCCCATCTCTCGTGCGCCGACAATAATACCACGTTCAAAGTCACATAAATCGTGATAATCTGCCATTCTAGCAGCAGGAACCGATCTAACAGCTTCGCCAGACATATGTCGTCTTATATACAAGGTGCGCCCATAAAGTAACCGGACAATTTTTATAAATAAGAAAAATATTACTCACCTTCAAATAAATTTTCCTTCAAAATCATCACCGAAGGAGTCTATACAATTTTTCCAACGTTTCTCCAAGTCATCGAAACACTGTTTATATGGGCGTTGGAACTAACCGTTCGCAAAATACGCGTAACATTTCCGACACGGTTTCAAATCTCTCTCTGTCATTTCATGGTCCTCTTCAGCTTCGGAAAAGGGAAAAAAATCAGCTGGCGATAAGTCGGGAGAATATGGTGGGTGATTTATCACTGTAATTGAATGCTTAGCAAGATAGTGTTGTACAGAAATTGCTGTACGGGGCCTAGCATTATCGTGTAAAAGAAACCATTGCCCAGAATCAAACAGTTCCTTCCTAACTCGCCTTATCCCGTTTCTTAATCGAAAATGCACCTCTTTATTGATTAATTGTTTGATTTTCAGAAACAAATTCGTGGTGAATAAGTCCTTTGTAACCAAAAAATGCAATCAGCATCACATTAGTCTTTGATTTTAAGAACGAATTTTCTCCACATGTTCCTCATCCTTTGAAGTTTAAGGGCGTGCTGTCTTTGGTTCATCTTCAATGCTTTCCCGCCCACATTTAAAGCGGTTGTACCACTCATACACTTGTATTCTTGACAACGATGCATCACTGTATACTGTTCGAAGCCTCTCTAAAGTTTCGGTAGCAGATTTACCTAATTTGTAACAAAATTTAATGTCACAACTTTGTTCCATTCCGAAGCAAATTTTTTTGTACAATGCCTCCTCAGTTGTAGCGTACTGGAAATATGGTCTCATTTTTTTCCCGTGACCCCACAAGAGCTTAAAACACAGCTGCGTATTTTTCAAGGAATGTGTTGCTCGGTTCCACCAGTTCGGAACACGTGGGGGGGGGGGATTAAAAAACGTTTTTTCCCACAGATGCAGCCAGTAAAGCTGTCATCTTAACGTTTCTGCAATGTAATAAAGTTCGGTGTCTTAGAAGATAGTTGTCAGCCGATTATTTGCCGGCCCCTCCACCCCGTCTGAAAATCCAGACATAGAGAGAGACGCTAGAGAACGCGGCCTGTGCGGATGTGTGTTTTAGGCTCCGTACGTTGTGAATCTGCACGGGATTTTAATTGAATATGTTGCACTGTTTAAATGTTAATTTTTTTGTTAATGAATTGTTGAGTTTTTGTTTTAAAAATTTGGCCTTCGTTTGTTAATCAGAACTCTGTCTTTTTTTGTTACGGATCCCATGGTAGTAATTTTTAGCAACGCCTCAGAGAGAATCGCCTTACCTACTTACAGTGACGCCACACAGTAAATGAAAATTACTACGGCGTTTTGATATGCAAACGACTAAATAACCAGTTTAAACTGGCTTTAACAAGAGTTGAGATGTCACCCTTTCTAGCCAGGTGATTATTCTTTCACTTTTTTATTTTATTGTTTGATCTTTTAATGTGTCCGGTTACTTTATGGGCGCACCTTGTACGTGCTGCCGATCGCATCGCGTTATGCTGATTGGTTGCTGCATATCTCCGTTATTTGCATACGCACGCCTGTACCAGTTTTTTTGGCTCTTCAGTGTATATTAGCTTCAATTATTTTCGTAAAAGTTCACCCTATACTCTGTTTCTATTGGTTCCCCTCTGCTTATTACCTGAAAGTCTGCAATTGAGGGCGTGGCCCAGGTATTGCAGTTGCGACCCATTTCCTATGGTAAAAGTTTACCATAATCTTATACAGCTTTTACATATACTACGAAGATTTTTAAGGAGATAATCAAATGTTATAGAAATATAAATACATTTTTTTCATAATAAATACTAGTTTTTAATACTAGTTTTTAATTCGTGGCTGAATTTTTATTGAATCATTAAGAAATTTTAAAAATATTCTCTTAAGCGATACTAAATTTCTCGCATTCTTTTTTAAGTAAAAATAGAAATTCACATTTTTAATTTCAAGTTTAAACTATCTAGCAATGTTAGGTTATCTAAGTTTTTCTGAAAATATATTTTCCGCATAGGGAACTCCTCTTTTTTAGTCTATAAATGGAAGCACTGAAATTTGAAATGAATTAATCTTTTGTAATGCCTAATTTGAACGTAATGTTAAATATGCTATGAAATATACTTAAAAATGCCTCTGATTCGGTAACCGATGGTCGATTTCAAGGAACTTGTTTCAATTTGTATCTGATCCTCTTAGGTGCACCTATTTACAAATATGCCGTTACGATGTGTTCTTTTGGCTGAACTAAATGTCAGACAAACCCTGTTTCAGTACCACATGAATAGGCAAATTATTTATATATAATTAAGTGTATAATAAACCGTGTAGTTTTATAATATAACTAGCTGAATATCCGTGCTTCGCTACAGAGTACATTCAAATTAAATACAACGGTCAATGTATGCAATTAATGCCAAAAAAAAAAGGAAATATATTTATGATAAATACAATGGTCAATGTATGCAATTAATGCAAAAAAGATATATTTAGAAAAAAATCGCGACGGATATTTTTATAGACAAAATAATGTTGAAGAAAAATATTCAAATTAAATCTAATAGAACATACTAAAGAATATAGTACAGTTTGAGGAACATTTCTTTTACTGTATTTTAATATTGTTTTGGATAATGTCCAATCGTCTGCCGCGTTAGAAAGAAAGAAAAAATATTTTTTTTGTCAATTTATTTCGTTGTTATTTACCTGACGCAAAAGTAGTTTAATGTATACTATCTAAAGTATAAATAATTAGTTTAAAGTATACTAATATTTAAAGTAAATTAGTTAAAGTAAAGTAAAAAAAAGAAAAGAAACCACGTGATCAGCGGTTAATAAATTAAATTCTAAAAATTAGTCTTTAAAAATTCACCAAAAATCAGAAAATGGAGGTAAAGATTCGAAAAAGATTTCATTTTAAAGTAATTTCTATGATCTTTCTCGTGATATAAATTTTATAACCCTCAGATTATTATTTTAAATGCAAACTTTAAAAAAGTTACAAAAACAGCTTAAAAATTTAATTTGAAAAAATCTAAGACGAATTTTTGAAAAATCTTTCTTAGTGCACCCCTACACTATAAGAAAAATCGCCATGCAATATTTCAGCCCTTTAGGTCCAGCAGTTTGGCCTGTGCGTTATCTGTCAGTCAGTCAGTCAGTTACGGAACTGTTTTATATATATAGACTACAGACTACACAGTTTATTATAGACTTAATATGTGCCATATTTCCACACCAAATGCATAGCAATTTTTTTTCTCAAACTGCAAAGAGAGGAGTAAAAAATGAGTTCTAATGCAAAATGCAGTCAGACAAATAAAAACAATTAGTTATTTTGTAAATAAAATAGAAAAATTAATAACATCCTCTAGTTCCTAGGATATTTTTTAAGAATAGCCCTGTCATCTGAGAATCTGTAACAGTTCGAGTAATCAAATGAAGAAAAAAACAAAACAAAAACCTGAAATTGATCGCTGTATTCAGAGATTAACAAATTTGACCTGTTGCCAGTCAACAATAAGACAAGTGTCATGAAAAAAAACGAAAATCAGATAGGTAATTGTGTCAACAAGAACGAAACGCGAAATCAGTTATTGACACTTGCAAAATGGCTTAGTCACGAGGGCTGTCTTGCGACCTGTGGCGAGGTGTGGAAGGCGAATAAACTGTTCTTTCCAGCCACCCAGTCAAGCGAGATGTGGTCTCAAAACATCTCTGAATCACCCAGAGCAGACGAAAAAAAATCTGGCATCTAAGCTGGGTTATTTGGAAATGTGAATAATTGGGGATATGCTCCACCCCCTTTTCTTTCCTACGTTCGTGAGCGAGGTTCAGAAGGATCGGTGCCTTTTATGGGGTTCTGATACTAACCTCCTATTTTTATTGCGCAGACGATCTACAATGCTTTAAAGTTAAATTCATTACATCACTGGAAAAAAATGATAAACAATAGTTCTTTCCGTTGTAGACTAGGCAACTGTAAAAGTCTAGAGAAATTCCGCATTTGAAATTATTTTCCCTTCCAACGTATTCTTCGGCTATGGCGACCACATGGTACGGTGGTTAATGTCGTTAGCTTTTACAGAGTGGGTTTGGGTTCGAATACCGATTAATGCTTGGACATCCCTTCGTTGTGTCCTCATACCTTTTGCAGATCGACTTAATAGATCGTCCCCATGTTCCTTCGCAGATATTTTTTTTTAATTTTATAACTCAAGAATATTTTAAAATTAAAATCGAGTAACAATTACAAGTCTTCCAACCGCATTATTACTAATTTATTCGATTTGTGCTAACGGAATTCGATTTGTTAACGGAAAATCTTATTTCTTGAGACCTTTTCGAGAAGCTTCAAATTCGGTGATCGCAAAAGTGTGCTGAGCTCTTGACGTCGCGCCTTTCACGCGTGGCCGACTGCGAGCTGAGGTTCGTTGACCGAAACAGTTACGGTTAGAGAGAGAGAGGAGGGGGGGGGGGGGAGGGGAGGAAACAAAAATGAAAACAAAAACAAACACACGCTGCGGTCGAGAAAGAAGTTGATCGCTGCTGCCATGACGAGATACAAAATTTTAATTGTAAAACGTCCGAAACGACTTTTCAAGAAAAATAAAGCAGCGAATGAAACAACTAAGTTGAGTGGGGAGGGGAGAATATAAAAGATTTGACTAACAAAAAGGTTTGTTGTGTCTTGTTTCCGGGTCACAGAGGTTTTTCTTTTATCGTTGCGTTTATTTTTCTGCTTCCCTTTTTCTTTTTCTTTAGAGAACGAAGTGCAAAGACGTTTGTAACAGTACGTTTAAGGCTCTAATACATACTGAGCTGACGGATCTGGCATTTTGTTGCCAAAATGGTGGAATAGATTGTTCACAGTTTATTCTAAAAGCATTCTAAATTCGTAAAAAACTGTCAGATGTACGTCGAAACACTTGTCTTTTGATCCCTATACGACAGAGCAATCGTACACACGGGTAGTAAACTTTAAAAGAATCTATTGAGAACCTGACTGTCACACCCAAACATGCTTTTTAAAAATAACATAGAAGAAGTAACCAGAATTAAAGTATTCCTAGCTCATTTTAAAAAAAAAAATCTAGAATGAAATATATAGAAATTCGGTTAAAATAAACCTTATAGAAATTCAGTATTTCTTAAACTGATTTTGTATTGAAGTCGTGTGTTGTATCATTTGATTGCGGTAGAAAACGAATGTTCCATCTCGCTTACTTATAGATCAGGGCTTCTTAAACTGTGGGTCGCGACCCCCCTGGGGGTCGCGAGACTACTGAAAGGGGGTCGCAAAGATCTGATACTTTTCAATCATTATAAATAAAATTTTAAAATTAGTATACACACTACGTACAAATATAAATACAAATAAAAATCACACAAAATACTAGTGTAGTTTTATTATAACTATTTTTTGAAAAAAGTGGCAATGCAAAACTGTTATGTAGGGCCTATAAATGAAAATATGGAAGTAGCATTTAAAATAATAAATACAACGCGCTCCTCGATTTTCGCGACCGATATCCCGTCAACGTTTCCAATTATATATATGTGAAATGAATGGGTACGTATTCTTTAATCCTTATTTTATTTACATTGTAAAATAGTGCGATATTACATCTACATCTACGGTTAATATATATTTCATTATATGGAGGAGGGGGTCGTTTAAAATTTCCTAAGCTTGAAGGGGGTCGCTATATAAAAAAGTTTAAGAAGCCCTGTTATAGATCCCTCCCAATAGTTGTTGACGTTCTTCAAAAATAAAAATTTTTCCTGGCGAAAGAAAATTCTCGATTTATTTCCAGATTATATGATACCTCTCAAATTGTTATCTCTCTGTTATTCAGGTGTTGATGAAAGAAATAATTTAACGTCTGTAAATCATAATTTAATGAATTATTTTCTTTGGCATCCGCTAACATGGAGTTCTAGAGTTAAGTTCTTTTCCACTTATTCGTTTTCTTTTGAAAATATTATTATTTACGGTGGGAATGTGAGATTGATCAAACTCATTTCTTTTTCCTTTTCGTTCGTGCTTGATTCTGTGAAGTAGACACCCGGTGACATGGAATTTCTTTCCTCCAGTTTGTGTGCGTGGAAAGTTTATAAACAGTAAAATTCATTAACGAGTAAAGTATGTATGTGATTATAATATTGCTAGAGGTTTGGTCAAAATGGCTCCAACCAGTGGCGTAGCAAAGGGGGGGCAAGGGGGTCTATCATGCCCCGGGAGAGGGGCGCCAATGTAAGATCCATATATTATATTACTATATGTTTTCAAGGTGGATGCCAATATAAGGTCTATATATTATATTACTATATGTTTTTCAGGGGAGGGCCCAATATAAGGTCTATATATTATATTACTATATGTTTTTCGGGGAGGGCGCCAATATAAGGTATATATATTATATTACTATATTATTTTGTGGGGGGGGAGCCAATATAAGGTCTATATATTATATTACTATATGTTTTTCGGGGAGGGCACTAATATAAGGTATATATATTATATTACTATATTATTTTGTGGGGGGCGCCAATATAAGGTCTATATATTATATTACTATATGTTTTTAGGGGAGGGCACCAGCATAAGGTCTATATATTATGTTACTGTATGCTTTTCGGGGGGGAGTGCCAATATAAGGTCTATATATTATGTTATTATATGTTTATCGAGGGCGCCAATATAGGGTCTATATATTATATTACTATATGTTTTTCAGGGGGGGGGCGCGCCACAAAGGTATCGTGCCCCGGGCGCCAGTTATGCTCGCTACGCCACTGGCTCCAACCTCTAGTAACGTTATTCGTTTGTGTTTTTCGTTGTTGTTCATTTGTGTTCTGTTGTTTATTTGTAATATTAAAGCTAAAGCATATCTCATTATTATCAACACTACAGCTGGCGTGTAAAATTGCAGCATCAGAACCCGAATATGCTTTTTAAATACAATATTACTTCGTTTGATTTTTTCCCTATTTTAAATGCATGATCAGAGAACTTCGCAAGGATTATAAACCGTTCTTATAGTTAATTTACTTCTTTTATTATAATTCAAATTCAAATTCAATTTTGGATTTTTTATAGGTCATTCAAAACCACGTGGATATTCGCATTAAACGACACGGAGTGGACAATTTGTAGATGACGTAGCAGGTCGCATGATGCCAAAAACCAAGTTAATACTCGCAACAGACAACATGTTCATAATGCAAAATTGAAGTGAGACATTTGCAGTCACACAAATTTTGGTAGCCCAATCCAAAATCATTATGATACATGGATTCATCGTGAACACTATTCGTTCTGCAACAATTTTAGTGACACAAAACCCCCGAAATCTTGAATTAACTAACGTATGCATTAGCCTTAAATTTCAAACTTGATTTCATTTACACATTTTATGCTTTGAATTACTTTAGATATTTGTCCATTCCCGGTGAGGAAATCTGGTTTTGTCCGGTTAGCGGAAATTTTGGCCAAATTACTACTATTTCTCCGTTTTTGTTTCGTTAGTAATGATGTGTTTTACGGTCACAGTACATGTGACGTCACGGTATGATTACGGTATGTGTGACGTCACGACAGGTATGGAATGAAGAAACTTTACGGAATTTTTCACTTCCAGCTTTCAAAGTATAACTCTTGTTATTAAGTACTTTAGATGGTCGTCAAAAGTGGCAACCAATGCCTGTCTTGTCTCTAAGAATCAAAATGGCGATGATGCGGTTGCTTAGGTTTTCACAAACGAGTTAACGAGGCCCGCTTGACCGTTTGAGTGGCAGACACGACGCCCTCTATTGAAATGGAAATTTTGGGGTGTCGCTGGGCGTGGAAAAAAAGAAGTAAAGTACAACAAAAAAACCTTCGTTTATTAAGAACGGCTTGACAGTTATTAAACGGCATAATGTTGCTCTTTAACTATTAGGAAAGTAACGGAGACTGTGATTTAAAATTTTACTTTTTTTTAAACGTATTGCGTCAGGATTTTTCCCCGTCAAATGTCTCTTTATATTGAGATCATTATATTGGGTTGGCAAGAAAGTAATTTCGTTTTTTTTTTTAATGTGAATTATAACTCATTTTTTTCCATACAAAAAATAAACTGTAATTAGTCAAACATCTTCCATTCTGTTCGGTAACGTTTTGCCATCTTTCTCGTAACTTCATGATCCCGCGCTCGTAGAATTTCTGGTCCTTATCAGCAAGAAACTCGACCAAGTGTGATTTGCGGTCATCGTTATTACTGACATTTTTACCATTTAAAAAGTTTTGTAAACTTGGAGATAAAGGATAATCCGATGGTGTAAGGTCGGGACTATCTGGGGGATGCGACATCATTCCTCAACCAAGATCCAATAATTTCGCGCGTGTTGCCAAAGATGTATGATGCCTCGCATTAGCGCCCTTTACACGTGCGTTCTTTCCCGCGTGATTGAGTGCACGTGTGAGGGTGTCCGAGAGGAAGAGAAAGCTCCCCTGGAGCGTACTGCAAGTTTTCACGCGCGCAATCCCGTACGGTCCAAGCACTCAAAGAGCTTACGTGTAAAGGGCGCTACGCTCTTGGAGTGCTTGGATCTTACAGGATTGCGCGTGGGAAAACTTGCAGCGCCCTTTACACGTACGCTCTTGGGTTGCTTGGATCGTACGGGATTGCGCGCGGGAAAACTTGCAGTACGCTTCAAAGGAGCTTTCCCTTCCTCTCCGACAAGCACCCTTCACACGTACGCTCTTGGGTTGCTTGGATCGTACGGGATTGCGCGCGGGAAAACTTGCAGTACGCTTCAAAGGAGCTTTCCCTTCCTCTCCGACAAGCACCCTTTACACGTACGCTCTTGGGTTGCTTGGATCGTACGGGATTGCGCTCGGGAAAACTTGCAGTACGCTCCAAAGGAGCTTTCCCTTCCTCTCCGACAAGCACCCTTTACACGTACGCTCTTGGGTTGCTTGGACCGTACGGGATTGCGCGCGGGAAAACTTGCAGTACGCTCCAAAGGAGCTTTCCCTTCCTCTCCGACGAGCACCCTTTACACGTACGCTCTTGGGTTGCTTGGATCGTACGGGATTGCGCTCGGGAAAACTTGCAGTACGCTCCAAAGGAGCTTTCCCTTCCTCTCCGACAAGCACCCTTTACACGTACGCTCTTGGGTTGCTTGGATCGTACGGGATTGCGCTCGGGAAAACTTGCAGTACGCTCCAAAGGAGCTTTCCCTTCCTCTCCGACAAGCACCCTTTACACGTACGCTCTTGGGTTGCTTGGACCGTACGGGATTGCGCTCGGGAAAACTTGCAGTACGCTCCAAAGGAGCTTTCCCTTCCTCTCCGACGAGCACCCTTTACACGTACGCTCTTGGGTTGCTTGGATCGTACGGGATTGCGCTCGGGAAAACTTGCAGTACGCTCCAAAGGAGCTTTCCCTTCCTCTCCGACAAGCACCCTTTACACGTACGCTCTTGGGTTGCTTGGATCGTACGGGATTGCGCTCGGGAAAACTTGCAGTACGCTCCAAAGGAGCTTTCCCTTCCTCTCCGACAAGCACCCTTTACACGTACGCTCTTGGGTTGCTTGGATCGTACGGGATTGCGCTCGGGAAAACTTGCAGTACGCTCCAAAGGAGCTTTCCCTTCCTCTCCGACGAGCACCCTTTACACGTACGCTCTTGGGTTGCTTGGACCGTACGGGATTGAGCGCGGGAAAACTTGCAGTACGCTCCAAAGGAGCTTTCCCTTCCTCTCCGACAAGCACCCTTTACACGTACGCTCTTGGGTTGCTTGGATCGTACGGGATTGCGCTCGGGAAAACGTGCAGTACGCTCCAAAGGAGCTTTCCCTTCCTCTCCGACAAGCACCCTTTACACGTACGCTCTTGGGTTGCTTGGATCGTACGGGATTGCGCTCGGGAAAACTTGCAGTACGCTCCAAAGGAGCTTTCCCTTCCTCTCCGACGAGCACCCTTTACACGTACGCTCTTGGGTTGCTTGGATCGTACGGGATTGCGCTCGGGAAAACTTGCAGTACGCTCCAAAGGAGCTTTCCCTTCCTCTCCGACGAGCACCCTTTACACGTACGCTCTTGGGTTGCTTGGACCGTACGGGATTGAGCGCGGGAAAACTTGCAGTACGCTCCAAAGGAGCTTTCCCTTCCTCTCCGACAAGCACCCTTTACACGTACGCTCTTGGGTTGCTTGGATCGTACGGGATTGCGCTCGGGAAAACGTGCAGTACGCTCCAAAGGAGCTTTCCCTTCCTCTCCGACAAGCACCCTTTACACGTACGCTCTTGGGTTGCTTGGACCGTACGGGATTGCGCTCGGGAAAACTTGCAGTACGCTCCAAAGGAGCTTTCCCTTCCTCTCCGACGAGCACCCTTTACACGTACGCTCTTGGGTTGCTTGGATCGTACGGGATTGCGCTCGGGAAAACTTGCAGTACGCTCCAAAGGAGCTTTCCCTTCCTCTCCGACAAGCACCCTTTACACGTACGCTCTTGGGTTGCTTGGATCGTACGGGATTGCGCTCGGGAAAACTTGCAGTACGCTCCAAAGGAGCTTTCCCTTCCTCTCCGACGAGCACCCTTTACACGTACGCTCTTGGGTTGCTTGGACCGTACGGGATTGCGCGCGGGAAAACTTGCAGTACGCTCCAAAGGAGCTTTCCCTTCCTCTCCGACAAGCACCCTTTACACGTACGCTCTTGGGTTGCTTGGACCGTACGGGATTGCGCTCGGGAAAACTTGCAGTACGCTCCAAAGGAGCTTTCCCTTCCTCTCCGACGAGCACCCTTTACACGTACGCTCTTGGGTTGCTTGGATCGTACAGGATTGCGCGCGGGAAAACGTGCTGTACACTCCAAAGGAGCTTTCCCTTCCTCTCCGACAAGCACCCTATACACGTACGCTCTTGGGTTGCTTCAACCGTACGGGATTGCGCGCGGGAAAACTTGCAGTACGCTCCAAAGGAGCTTTCCCTTCCTCTCCGACACCTTCACACGTGCACTCAATCGCGCGGGATCGTGGTTTCACGCTGGGAAGAGCATACGTGTAAAGGGCGCTAATGTCGTGGTGGAACACGATTCCTTTGCTATTTGCCAATTCTGGCCATTTCGATTGCTCTGACCTAAATATCGAGCTTCTTAACGAGTCCAAGACATCTTACGTGATTTTCAGTCGTTGTGTGTGATACATTTAACCTTTTTGCAATCTCTCGCACAGTTATATAACAATTCGCTTCAATTATGGCTTTCATTTTGTCATCATCAACTTCAGAAGGTCGACCAGGGCGTTGGTCATCTTTAAGAGTAAAGTCTCAAGAACGAAATTTTTTAAACCAATTCTGACACGTGCGTTCTGTTACGCAAGCAACACCATAAACTTCACATATCTTTTTGGGAGCCTCGGCCGCTTTCTTGCCTTTATGAAAATAAAAAAAAATTAAAGTCGTAAATGTTTATTTATGCATTCCATGTTAAAATTGACCGTAAACTAACAGTTCTAAACAAAATTATACGGAATTGTTTCGATGGTAACCTAAATTTGCCAACTACCAAACCTCAAAAGAAAAAAAATTATAACATTGACAGAAGAATAACAAAACAAACATAACGCCATCTATTTGTGCAAACCGAAATTACTTTCTTGCCAACCCAATACACGACACTAAAAAAAATTTCAGGTAGTCTCTTCTAACGAAACTACAGCGGGTTATTACGTAGGATTACTTATCGTTGCTTACCTCTTTTGTATGTATATATGTATGAAACAAGAAATCCCGTCCTTCTCTAAATTTACATTCACAGCGTATTCTAAATTATCTTGTTAATAAAGCACGACCCCTTTTCCAAAATTGCAACCTAAAAGTAAAGTAAGTTATAATTTATATTAGCCCTGCAGATCATTAAGCAGGCATGTGAACTATCTGAACTCAATAACATCCCCAGATATGAGTGTTAGAAGTTTATGAGATTCCGAATGTCAGTGTAATGTCAAAATTCTTGAAGAGCCCTCGAACCACTCTGTATTTATGCCTTCTATAACGTCGAAACCGCACTTTACAAGAACTTTATGGCCACTTATCCTGCTCCCAGGTCAATAGGTCGCAGCTCTAACAAGCGCAGGATCTAATCCTAGGGAAAACCGAAGTGGACACGTGAACTCCACGAATCTAATGTCGCCCAATTAAAAAGTAAGTAGTTTAGGCCCTCTGGCGTCAATATCGAAAAACACTCATTTACTATTTGCGGGAACGGAAGACTTCTCTCTCTTCGTTTCTAACTCTCGTTGCTGTCGGACCACCTGTCCACAGTCCGGTGGCGACAGCGCTTTTCTCAGTTAACTCTGGCATGTAAACAGTGCTGTTAGTCCCGTACTGGCATGGACGCCGGACAAGTCATGTGGCCACTGCAGCTAATGCCTTCGTAATGCCTACTGATTGAATAAAGGTGATTTCCTGGATATTGTCTGAAATCTGTGTTCCTCTTCTATGGCTCCGCGTGTGTTACTCTCCAAAATTTCTTCAGTGCTTTCCTGGATCAACACTTCGCCCGACTGCATCACTCCCTCGTGCCGACTGCATCTCCCATAAGTTCTACGCATCCCCTCCCTTGTGTTAATTTTCCAAATGTGATTATTATCACATGCATGTTTGTGTTATGTATATATACGTATTTATATATAAGTACGTATGTATATATATACATATATGTATGTCAAAATTTTGGCGCATTTTGGTACTTTTCTGTTTAACTGTTTACTGCTTGTCCAAGCGATACGGACTGGATTTCGCGCTCTGCCAAAATTATAACTCATGAGGTACGTTCGAACGGTTTTAGCGTCTGAAATTTTCCTTTCCGGAGGACCGTTATGGAGGAACGTAATCCTACGTTAAAAATTATAACATTAACAGGAGAATAACAAAACAAACACAACGCCATCTATTTGTGCAAACCGAAATTACATTCTTGGCAACCCAATACATGACACTTAAAAAAAAATATCTGAAATGTTGTTTTTTGATTAAAATTCAAAATTAAAAACCACGTTAAGTTTTTGATATATCTGCCGAAATAATCGCAGTATCTGCGTAATTTTTCTTCTTTTTCCACTTCTGTACGTGGGATAGTCTCTAAAATGATTCGACTTTCAAGACTCAAAAAAGTTTTTTTGTTATGTTGTTGTCGCTTACGCCACTTTACCGACAGCATCAGATCAAGTCGTAGGAACGTAAATCAGTAGAATGCTATGGGCGGTGATCAAGTAAAATTCTAAAGGTTACGCCGACCACAGCGATAAGCTTATACGGCATATTGAAAGTCGCTTGTGAACATATTACAATTTACAATTACAGCTTACAATATATACATACAATTTTACATTCACGGTGCTCTTTCAATTACTCTTACTGTTACTATTACATTCACCATTGCATTAATAACATATTACGATTTACAATTTCAATTTACATTATATACTAACAATTTTACATTTTTGATGCAATTTCAATTACCATTTCAATTACAATTACATTTACCACTACATTATGGATACATTGCAATTTTGAATTACGATTTGCATTGTATACTCACAAATCACATTCGAGGTAAAATTTCAATACAATTACCTTACTCTTACAATTTTACATTTAAGATGCAATTTCAAACACAATTACACTTACTACTGCATTAAACAATTACATTACATACATAATACAATTGTATTACAAACGATTAACAAACAGGTTTACTGGTAAACATTTTTATAATAATTATTTCTTCTAAAGTAATTAAATCATTCTTTTTTTTTATAATAATTTCGGCGGTGAAGGCTATGGGCGGTGAAGGTCAAGGCTCCTGTTTTGAATTAGCACCACAAGGGGCGGAGTCTGACTTGGCCAAAGGACCAGTCCCGTAATTTTAAATCGAGTCAAGTGTCGAGAGTTTTTTGTTTTAAATATTGTTATCGCTTTAAAGAACAAAAGAGTTTTTTTTAAAGTGATTTTTGCTGTAGGAAAAGGTATTTTCAGAACTTTCAGTCGAGACCAAGAATTTTCCATGGTGTTTCTTTGTATGTACTAAACTGCCTCTCGAATATTTGATTGTAAGATATAATTCTGAAAAATGCTATCCATGAAGCATACAATACCTCCCATTCCCCCTGACACAAAATCGAATAATAATAAGAAGAATATTATGTCCTGTAAAGGCAAAAGGGATCCTGAACCTCTTTTTTTTTTTTAATTATTTATTTATTTATTTATAAAATTTTCAATTTTTAACTTTATATACAGAATGGGAATAATTAATATCTTAGACTCTTAGAATTCAAGATAGGAAATTTTTGGTGGAAAAAGGCCTGTTTTTCAAAAAAAAATTTCAAAATATTGTATATGCATTCCATACCATTTAAAAACCTTATGCCTTTAAATATAAGTTTACCATATTTATCTAAGCATAATTGTGCATTGATTTTTTTGTATGAATCTAAAGCTATATATATATATATATATATATATATATATATACAGTGATTTCCGCTTATAAGAATCAAGTTTGTTATTACTGTTTTTGATTCTTATAAGCGGTTGATTCTTATAGCCGAAATTTAGGTTTTTGGACAGGTACACACATACCTATATATACATATATTAGATAATTTACCATAAAATACTCTTTAATTTACGTTAATTATCTTTTATTAAAATTATTTTTTATAATTTTAAAAATACAACTTTATTTCTAGACCTAAAAGTAGATACACATTATAGTAAGAGAAGAAAGAAATCCAATATTTGTTACAACATAACTGCTTAACAGTTTTAACATTTCAACTACAGAAAGGGAGAAAGGAAAAGTTTTCCATGGTAGTTTGACGTAATGAAGTTTTCCGGAGGCTGTTTACACCTCTTTCAATACCAATAGTCTCAGACGAAGATTCATCTTCTAGCTTACGTTTCTTGGTTTGATAACGTGCTGAATCTACTAATGTCACGTTTGCCTAAGTGATAGTGGACACTTCGCCGAAGATTTGTGTGTTTCAGGGTCCAGGAATCCGCAACCAGGATGTGGGAGGTGGGGAAAAAGAGTCCCTGTCTGTGTTTTTCAGAGGAGAAAACTGAAATCGGACCCGGACGAGTAAAGATGCCCCCGGGTCATGCTAATAGGGCAGTGTTGTGCTAAATCGTTTAAGGGGAAACTATTATGTTATGTCTAACAAAGAAAGGGATGAATTTTACGAATGTATTCCATCCCATCTTATCAATCTTTCTTTAAAAAAAATAAAGAAAGAACTTCGTGCCTTTTGAGGGTTTTAGTCACTTTTTTGGAAAAATGAAAGGAAAGCGAAGAGTGCAAGATGATTCTTAAAACCG
Source organism: Dolomedes plantarius (assembly GCA_907164885.2). Taxonomy (NCBI): domain Eukaryota; kingdom Metazoa; phylum Arthropoda; class Arachnida; order Araneae; family Dolomedidae; genus Dolomedes; species Dolomedes plantarius. The sequence goes on from OU015503.1 coordinate 106,484,923, forward strand.
GTGGATTGGTTCTTTAAAGCGAAAATTTTAACATGGAAATAATACATTTGTTTTTGTTTTTGTGATATTGATTCTTATAAACGGTTGATTCTTATAACCACTGATCACTATAAGCGGTGGTTACTGTATATACATATATACATATATATATATATATATATATATATATATATATATATATACATACATATATATATATATATATATATATATATATATATATATATATATATATATATATATATATATATATATATACATATATATATGTATATATGTATATATATATATATATATATATATATATATATATATACACATATATATATATATATATATATATATATATATATATATATATATATATATATATATATATATATATATATACATATATAACCTCTGGGTCTCATATAACACGGTTTCACACAAGACGGCATTTTCTAGGAACCTATCTACCGCGTTATAGGAGGGTTACCTGTACTTTCAAAAGCAGACAAAGATCTATTTCCAAAAGCAGACGACAGAAATTCCAAAAATATGCGTTTACTAATCCGCGATTAGAAAGATACCGGGGAGATAAATTTCCCATAGCTTAACATGGGTCTCGAAGGATCTGCGAAGTCAGCTGATGCGCAGCCTCCATTCAGGCAAGAAAAGGAACATCTCGCCTGGAACAAGCACTTGTGTTTTCCAGAGCCGAAGCTACTACTACTGGCTGTGGGCGCAATTTTTGATTCATTCCCCGGATAGAAACATTGTACCCAGCCATGCAGGGCATGGTGTAAGGGGGTGGCGGTGCGTGTGTTCACCGGACCGGTTCGGGTGGACCCGTACAGGTAGTCACCACCTCTGTAGGTGCGGAAGGAACAGGTATGTCAATGGACACGGGGGAAATTTTTGGCGGCAAGGTAGGGAAAAACGGGGGAGAAAGTCCAGACGGATGTTGCGGGACGAAATTTCGCTCGAAACGGGGTGATAACCAGTAATGAAAACATCGGGAATAAAATACGCGCATTTTCCATTTACTTTTCGAATAATTTACGCCTGGAACAAACCTATCTTCTTTCTGCCTCGGGTTTCTTCGATGACGCCCTTCCCCGACCGATTCTGTGACGTGTCGATACGTCGGGAGTTTTATATTTTTCTGAAATACGATCATATCTGTCACAGCGATGAATAGTAAAGGTATCATATGATAACACAAGCTTCAATCGCAAAAAAAAAAAACGCTCGGTTGAATTTTAAGGATAATGAAAATACGATTAAATGACACCGTCAAACGAATGAAAAAACTCACAGAGGAGTACGCTGCACAGGAAATTTGTCCTCCTATGAGGGAAAAAGACCTATTAGTAACTTGGGAAATACGGATTTTTGCTTCGCGTACTCAAAGAGTTTTGATAATTTTTTTTTTTGACATGGCGCTGCCACCCCTCCCCCCAAAATAAATATATATATATATATATATATATATATAAATATATATATATATATACATACATACACTCAAGAGCCAAAACATTATGACCACCCCTACATTTTGCAATGAATTCGCCTGGATGACGTGGAAGGCACGTGATCAGGTGGAAGTGGTATTTAACTGCTGCTGGAGAGTCTGAATAATCATTCCTTCACTTACTTCTGTGTGTGACGGGAAAGGCTGCGGATATAAGCGACTTTGATAGAGGGCAGATTGTAATGGCTCGAAGGCTCGGAACAAGTATTTTCGAAACTGCACGACTCGTGGGTTGTTCGCGACCTACAGTTGTTAGTACTTATGCAAAGTGGATGAATGACGGTGAAACCAGCAGTAGACGACATGGTGTTGGACGTCCACACGCTATCAAAGAAAAGGTCGTCGGAGACTGTCTCGCATGGTGAAGCAAAACCGGAGCCAGACAGTGGCTCAGCTGACAGCCCAATACAATGCAGGGCCAAGTAGAATAGTATCGCAGCACACTGTTCAGCGAACACTGTTGGATATGGGGCTACGCAGCAAACGTCCCACTCGTGTGCCTTTGCTGACCAAGCGTCATCATCAACTGCGCCTGCGCTGGGCCCGGGAACATCGCGACTGATCCATGGATCAGTGGGAGAGAGTTGCCTGGTCATATGAATCACGGTTTGTCATTCATCACGCCTATGGCCGTGTCAGGGTACGCCGTCTTCCAGGTGAACTGTTGCTCCCTCAATGTATAGTAGGTCATACACGGGCCGGTGGTGGCGGTATTATGCTTTGGGGGACGTTCTCTTGGGCGTCTCTGGGACCCGTGGTTGTGGTAGAGCAGACCATGAATGCTACAGGGTGTCTGAACATCATTGCGGACCAGTTGCACCCTCCCTTACATGGCCTCTCTTTTTCCAGCTGGAAATGGAATGTTCCAACAGGACAACGTTCCGTGTCACAAGGCTAAAATTGTGTTGGAGCGGTTCCAGGAACATGATGCTGAATTCCAGTTAATGTCCTGGCCGCCTAACTCACCGGATCTCAATCCGATAGAACACATTTGGGATGTCATGGGACGGCAGCTCAGAGTTCAAAGACCACAAATTCGCAATATCTCGGATTGCGTGACCGTTGTTGCTTAAACATCTGGTACAATCTGTCTCCGGCCATCTACCAAGGACTTGTGGCATCCATGCCAAGGTATGTTGAAGCTGTGTTGCGCGCCAAAGGTGGGCCAACTCGTTATTGACAGGTGGTCATAATGTTTTGGCTCTTGAGTGTATATATATATATATATACATTGGAATCTCGATCTATCGTTTTCGAAGGGACTGACTGAACTAAACGATGGATGCGGGAAAACGATAAATGCGGGAACATACAAAAAAGTATTACCATTCCTTAAAGTTTCATATCCCTATAATATATTTCCTCACATACATAAATACATACATACCCGTAGTGTAATTGATGATAAAGTTGATAAAGTAATTGATTGCAAAGTTGTACTGAAATCCAAGATAATAATAATAAAAAACAAGTAATATAAAAAAATTTTTAAAGTCAATTCCTACTTAGGTCAACAAAGAACAGTGGCGTAGCGAAGGGTGAGCAAGGGGGTCTATCATTCCCCAGGCGCCACTCACTCAGGGGCGCCAATTAGTCCTTTTCACTAATTCTATATATTATATTACTATATGTTTTTCGGAAGGGGGGGGGGCGCCAAAAAGGTATCGTGCCCCGGGCCTTAGTTATGCTCGCTACGTCACTGACAAAGAAAAATTTGAGTGTGAACTAATCGTAGGAATTGAATATAGGGAGAGTGTGAACTAATAGTAGGAATTGAAAAAAAGGATTGCCTGCCAGAACCTTGCCTATTGTGCGAGATTAGGAGGGGGGAACTTTTTCCCGTCCTGTAGGAGAGAGAAAAAGTCCTACAGGACGGGAGGAGCGCGCGCTACCGCAGTGCTACCGTTTACACAGTAAGAAGAGGGAAATTACCATTCAAGAGCAAGAGGCGCTCTATGTCTCTTCCAATTGAAAGGGCTCCCATATAAAACTAAAATGAATTAATTAAATTTAATTAATGAATTAATATTTGAAAAAACTGTATTAACATCAAGTGTCATCCACTACAAGTTTAGAAAAATGTATTTGAACTCGAGTGGATGAATAAAAAGTATTTTATTAACGATTGAAAATTTGAACAAGATATATAAATATATATAAAGGGAGAGTGTGAACTAATAGTAGGAATTGAAAAACAGAAATGCACGTAGGTACACGGGAACTTTAATTCAAATAAAAGTACTTAATCTTCGTTTGTTTTTTGGCGGTTTTCTCTCCACAAGTAAACAATACTTTTTCTGTGTTGCAAATTGCATTCCTTTCGGTATCGGTTATTGTGTGACAGTATAAAGAAGCGTCAGCCGTGAATGGTTAGTAACTAGAACCATTTCATTGCAGTGGATGGGGTCCGACAGAAGACCACCAGGAAGTTCTGCTTCCGGGTGAAACCCTCATCGGCCAGTATAGAACTGCAGCAATCGGAAACTTCCCACACCCTAGACTAAACATCAGGGCGCCTCCATCCCAAGGCCAAGACAAAAGCCAGAGGACAGCAGGAACCGCTCAGGTCGGCTGACCGTGAGCCATTGCTGATAAGAACGGAAGTGTTAAATAGTCGGAGAATTTGGAATGAGTTTCCGAAAACAGGATACTTCAGGGGCTAAAAAATTAAGGAACACCAACGACGAACAAATAATGTAAGTGGTACGATTATGCAAAACCAGGGTAAACAGGACAGAACAAAAATACGAGACCGTGCATCTCAAATGTTCTGCTCATTGTTTAATTAGAGCGTCATTCTAGCTCAATCCAAGCATTTATATTTCAGGTTCAGTTATTAAGAAAAAACGTTCGATCCGATAAATTAATGTAAAGCTGCGATATTCTGAACGAATATTGCGGAAAAACGATGGGTCGAGGAACGATCCTTCCGGTCTGCTTTTGCTTCTTTTCTATGGAATTTATTCGGGACTGGATGAAATAAACGATGCATACAGGAGAACGATCGATCGAGATCCCACTGTGTATATATATATATATATATATATATATATATTATATATATATATATATATATATATATATATATATATATACTATATATAATATAATATATATATATATATATATATATATATATATATATATATATATATATATATATATATATATATATATATATATATACATATATGTATATATATATATATATATATATATACATATATATATATATATATATATATATATATATATATACATATATATATATATATATATATATATATATATATATATATATATATATATATATGCACGAAAATAAGAATAAGTTCCAAAATGTATCAATAGATGGCGCTGTAAGCGGTTGGAACTCCTTTTTTTTATGCCAAATCGTTTCCCCCTTCTTCCAGTATATTCATTTCAAATTTGAAGTTATTCTGACCAGTGGTTCTATTTTTGCAGCCTTTTGAAAGTGGGACTTTAATTATGGACCCCCTGTATATATATATATATATATATATATATACGTGTGTGTGTGTAAGTAACAAGAAAACGCGTCTTCCTAAATTACTTTTAAAGCATATTCTCTTTTTAATAAAGGACGACCCCTCTTCCAAATTGTAACCTAAAAATAATGTAAGTTATAATTTATATTTGCCCTGCAGGTCATTAAGCAGGCATTTGAAATATCTGATCGCAATAGCATCCCCATAATATCTGGTCCAAACCGAAGGCCTCATTAAATTTGTATATAATAAATATGTCCTGTCTTCAATTTCTTTCTTTTTATTAAAACGCAGATCTAGCAAGCTCGTGATCTAGCAATTAGTTAATCCCCTGGAGAACCACGACGTGGACATGTGAACTCCACGAGACTAAATTCGTCCAATGAAATAATAAGTAATTTCGGCCCCCTGGTGGCAAGATCAGAAAACAGTCACTTGATAATTGCCTGAATAGAGGACTTCTCTCTCTTCTCACCTAACTCTCCTTGCTGTCAGATCTGCTATCCGCGGACGCCAGAAGTCCGGTGGTCACGACGCCTCTGCTAATTTAACTCTGTCATGACTTGAAACCGCGAAGACCAGAAACGGAGACGAACCGAAGGAGTGAAAATTTGTTTGTAATACGCATGCACAACAACGAAGACACATGATTTTCGTCTCCGTCGCCGTTGGTGTGGAGTAAGCATAGGCACTGCTGTTTTCGCGTCGCTGGGCAAGTCCTGTTGTACGGAAGCTGCAAGTCCAGTGGCTACTGCAACCTTCGCAATGCTTACTAATTAAATATGGACCCCCATGTGCTTACTAATTTTCTCATCACCCAACGGCCGACTGCATCTCCAATAAGTTGTACGGACCCTAAGACGCACCGGACGATAGGACGCACCTCAACTTTATGGGAAGATTTTTAGAAAAGAGTATTTTGTATTTTGCTAGGTATAGAAAGATATTTTCAATTTGTTACTTCAAAAAGTTAAAAAACATATATAATATATATATATATATATACTATATATATTTATATATATATATGATATTTATTATAAATATATATAACTAGCCGGGTTTCGCCCAGCTACGCTCAAGCCATCAAAGGAAGACGATGAATGAATCAAGTGAATGAATGACTCAATCGTTGTTTACAACCCAAGGGGAGAATTTGCCGTTCTTCGCGTTTGAAGAACAGATAGAAAATTTGTGTTAAGTATCGTTCTTTAAAATTCAATTAAAAATCGAAATTTTAAGATAGAGACTTGAAATTAGGTTTATATGAATAAGAAAGCTTTCATCTACCAGATAATGTTGCTTTATTGTCTGTTTTAAAATATTTTCTTTGTAAGATAAAATTTCGAAGAGCATGGACCGTAGATCCTTAAAATTGCATAAATTTCTCGAAAATGTGGGTTTAATATTTTGATGAAAATATTAGTCTGTTTTAAATTATTTTTAAACAAATGAGGTCTTGTTTGAAGGAGAAATATCTGTTGTCTTAGATTGTAAAAAGATCAAAATTCTACGACCATTTTTTGCCGAGATATCGTAATCTGAAGTTAAAAAAACATAAAATATCGCACAAAACAGAAAATAAAAAATTTTCTAGAATAAAATTTAAAATTAGGGCTTCGAGGTGCACTTTCCCATAGTCTGCACTACCCGTGTGCCAAATTTCATGGCTGTAAGTTTCATAGGCCGCACACACGCACACATTGAGGCGGTACACCCGGAGTGTGTGACCGTCAGACAGACCCGGACCTTGCTTTATTAAGGGGACAATAGACCTTCAGATTGACAAAAATATGTCCCCAAAACGATTTTTTTTCTTTCAGAAAATGATTCTGCAACTCATCAGCTTTAAATTAAAAAAAAAAAGTATGTTGATCCGATCATTGTTAACCGAGTTATAAGTATTTTTTTCAAACGTAAACAATAGAAATGTTAGTCAAATAAAAACTTTAAATGCCATTTTTTCAAAACAAGTTTTCTCGTCGTTTCGGTAAGTTCAAAATGTTCCATGCGTCATAATTTTTCTTAAATTTTCATAAAATTTCATAAAATGATTTTTTATATATGTTAGAATAAAACTTAGTAATCAATTCATTATACTATTTTAAAACAACTTAATATTTTTACAAGAAAAAAATTTTTTTGATAAAATTTTGCATAAAATGACCTATTTTTATCGATTTCTTTTCTAGTTTTTATAAATATGATTGTAAATCAAATATTGCTACTAACTTTTATTATAACTATATAAAGCTAGCTTAAGAGAGAAAATTAGATATGAGACAAAAATTAATGCGCATGGAGCATTTTAAAATAGAGTAATTAACAAACTGATTTTCATTAATATCTTAATTAATTACATTCTGATTTTTTTTTAAATTTAGAATTTCCATCTCTAAACAACGCTGTATAAGTATACAAAATTTCATAGCAATTGCTTAATAAATAAAAAAAAACTTTTTCATGGTCCATTGTCGCCTTAATATAGATACTAGATTCATTACCCGGCTTCGCTCCGGATTTTGTTTCTGCTATTATTTATTTTCAATGATTAGCCTCATGTTATGTTCTTAAGTTATAACAACACTTAAACAAATTAATTTACATTTTTTCAGTAATAAAAAATTCTTTTATGAACTAATTTGTTGTTATTTTAATACTTGCCAGTACACAAAATTTTTTGTTTCTCTTTTATCATCTGCGACAATGCAATTCTCAAAACTAAATCGTCTGCTACGTTTCAATGCCACTTTCAGTCTTTCTTAATCTATATATATAAAACAGTTCCGTAACTGGCTCACTGACATACAACGCACAGACCAAACCGCTGGACCTAAAGGGCTGAAATTTTGCATGGCGATTCTTCTTATAGTGTAGGGGTGCACTAAGAAAGATTTTTCAAAAATTCTTCTTAGATTTTTTAAAATTAAATTTTTAAGCTGTTTTTTTTTTACTTTTTTTACGTTTGCATTTAAAATAATACTTTAAAGGTTATAAAATTTATATCACGAGAAAGATCATAAAAATTCCTTTAAAATGAAATCTTTTTCGAATCTTTACCTCCATTTCCTGATTTTTGGTGAATTTTTAAAGATTAAATTTTATAATTTAATTTATTAAATGCTGATCACGTGATTTCTTTTTCTGGTTCTTTAAATAAATTTATCGTCACGTGCATAACAACTAAATAAACAAAAAATATTTTTTTCCTTGCTAATGCGGCAGACGATTGGACATTATCCAAAAAAATATTAAAATACAGTAAAAGAAATGTTCTACAAACTGTTGTAAGGACTTCGCCTAAAACTAAGACTGACAGCCTTTAATATTTACAAAATGCTTTATTTGCATCCCGACTAAATATAGGCTTTATACAATAATTACAAAAAAATAAGCACTATCTGAGGCTATTCGCGGGGTTCAGGATATCATAATGGAACTCGGCAGGCTCTCCTTCTCTGGCACGCGTTCGGCGACGAGGGGTTCTTCACACCTGTAAAAACGAAGTCAACTGCTCCCATTTACATCAAGGTGGCGAATATATATCCTCGCCCATCTCTTTGGGTGGTTCCTTTTAAGTTACCGCTTGCCGCGCTGTGCCTTCAAGCGTCTGACCAGCCGACACTAGTCTTTCATCTGGACTCCATTGTCAACTAGGGAACCGTTTCAAAAGAGGTTCCTTTCTTGAAGTGTATTGAAGAGTCACTACGACACGGCTTTGTGTAACTAAACGGAAGGTCACCTTTCGGCACTGATAAAACACCTTAGATGACAAAGACGGGTGTCCCTTGGAATTTACCCGTAGGGACCGTCAAGTCATTACAGTCTATAATTCTTCCCCTCCCTAGATGTTTTTCTGCAGAAATTTTCACCTGCAAAAAACAGAACAAAAACATGGTCCTTCTCAGGACAATTTCAATTATAAAACTTTTCCCGAAGGCAAATGCACACCCAATTGACATTACGAGTAGACCGTTAATTTTGATCAAACTCTGGCTTTACCTTCATGAAAGAAATTTTTTAACTGTACTTCAAAGTATCATTTTAAAAGCACATCAAAAGGAATTTATAATTAAAATTTACGCACTTTAAAATCTCTAATAAGAGAACATGCCGTAGCAAAGAAGTTATAAAAATTACACAGTAATATAACAAGTCATGGCAAAAATTTTAAATAAAATCGTATACTAATACATGTCATATCAAAAAACTTTAAATTCATAGAACACTAGTACATACACATGACACTACATAAAAAACATTATAACTAGTAAATCACTCAACTGGGATCCCATAATTCACCTTAATTGTGATCACATGACACAAATAAATCCTCAAATTGATATTAAACACAGTTACCATGAAACAACTTTACACAAATAAAATTAAACACAAATCCAAAATGGATACCTAAACTTCATACAGAACATATCATCACGGTTACTAATACACATGAAAATTTTAAATTTCTTACTTATCTTTTAATACATTTAACACTTATCGTCATAAAACAATTTAATACTCGGCTTTCCGTAAATTCTGGATCAGGGAACTTAATTCGTTCACGATTACCTGTGATCCAATCTGCCGTTTCCATTTAAGTGGACAGTCATCAGTGACCTAAATTTAAATATTCATTTTATCCTACTATAGGATTCACAATCGATTTAGGGTCTAATTTTCCAGTACTGACTGACATAAAATTATAACAAAATAGCTCATTGGCTCCTTCCTTATCAAAAAACTCACAAACTTCACATTCCTGTAATCACTTGGATTCTTTGACAACACTTACATTTATCTGTTGTCGTAACAACTCTTCAGACAAAACTTATCGATTTCACAATAAATCATTCAATTGCGGTATTCAAACACCGTACGGAGTGCATTTTGACTCCAATTACTACCTTCTTAGGTATACACAAAACATACACATTTGCATTTAAAAGTTAGCCAACACCTTTCTGAGGTATTCTACTGGCTTATGCAACAAACAAAACAGAACATAAAATGTTACAATTGAACATTAATTAAAACCTATCTGAGGCATTCCAACACGGCATACATAAAACCGTCATATGGCGTTTGCCACTACAAAACCGTTATATTATGATAACGTCAAAGGAATTTCACCTGAATTTTCCTTTAAAGCAAAACTCAACTTCTATGGTCGAGCCGTTCAAATTTACAAACAATTACATGTTACAATTCATAAAAAAAACATTACTCAAACGAATACACATTAATTTCTGGTCACATTTTTACACTGAAACTACAATTAATCAACATACTTATAATATACATTTAAACTTTTACGACTAAACTTCGGCTTAGCCTGGTGTTCGGCGGGAATTAACAGTGTTAAGACGTTTCTTATAATTCTTAACATTAGGGCATTTCCCATTTTGACATTTGTCACAAGCCGACACGTAATCATTTATATCTAAGTGACAATATGGCCAATAAAAATACTGAGTTAATGATTCTTTCATCTTAGCAACGCCTAAATGAACATTAGTATGTTCGTGGCAGAGTCTTTTTAGTTTCTCTCGATACTTTCGAGGCACAATAAGCAGTTTTCTAGTGGTTCCATCGTTATTTTTTTTCTGGTAAAATAACATCTCGTTTACCACCACGTACTTACTTTCTTCGGGCGTCTTCTTTTTCGCCCTATCAACAATTACTTTTAATTCTTCGTCCTCACTTTGTGCAACTCTGAATTCTTCGGGTGAAGTCTTTAATAAGTCGGGAGTAATTATTTGTTTCTCCTGGAGAGGCAAGTTAGTCGCGCTCTCTTCCGAAGTGATTTCTTCTACCGCTTCTGATCCGGGAATCACTTGCTCTATTCTCGTTATTTCATCTCCCGTGTCTCGTCTTTTTCTATCAAATTTTAGTTTTTCGGCCCGAGTTTGCACAGTACTTTTCACCGGAACTTCAACATTCCTGTTGATCTTCTCAAGCAAGGCTGCCGTTTTATTTCCTAACAAATAGTGTTTCTGCTCGAATTCCGTATTGCTGACAGCTGCTCTAGTTCTGGTGTGGCCCCATTCACATTTTAAATCGACCTCTGCTATAGGTAAGCAAACGGATGAATCTAACACAGGTGCACTGACATAAACGTGCTCTCCTGTGTACATATGGGGTTGTACCAAATTTTTAGAAATCAGATCAATGCTCGCTCCTGTGTCTCTCAGAATAGACGTAGATTTTCCATTAACGACTCCCTGACTGATATATGGAGTCATCACGCCACTCGAGTCTCCTCCACTAGTTTCTGTTGCCGCGATAATTTCCGTCTCTTTAAGTTTAGGGCACTGTGGTCTCAGGTGGTCATACGAACCACACTCGTAGCAACGGAGCTGTTTTCTTTTCTCAAAATTTCTTTCCTTGTTTTGTCCACTAGAAGCTTCTTTTTCCACATCTTTTTTTTCTTTCTTCTCTTCCTTAAAATTATGGTTATTTTTAAATGGCTTATTAATTTTATCTGTGGACTTTTGATTCTTTGGGAATTCTCTTGTTCGGAAACTGTCTTGCAAGCTTTCATACTTATCTATTTTTTCCGCTAATTCCAAAGGAGTATTAATCTGCATCCACTGCTCCAAAAAATGATCTTTTATATCGGCAGGTACCCGTCTCTTCATCTGTTCCGTTATGTGTAGGTCTCTCAGTTTCTTAAATGTAGTGATTTCTAAATCTGCTATCCATTCATCATAATAGCCACTAAGCTCATGGGCATAATTCCTCCATGACTTGTCTGCGAGTTTAGGATGGCGATAAAACAGTTGTTTTAATTTTTCTGTATTCATCCTAAATCTCTGGAGAATCATCTCTTTTACGTAGTCATAATCTTTTGCCTGTTCTGGCGATTCTCTGGCCATCATGTTGGAAATTTCTGGGGTTAGTACCCCTAACAAATATGGCACCCAATCTTGTTTAGGGACTCCCGCCATCTCTGCTCTTCTCTCAAAATTAATTAGATACAGGCCCATTTCGTCCCGTTTCTCATCAAATTTCTGCATGGTTTTAAGGAGCTGAATGTTCTGAGTTGCGTCTGCATCTCTGTCCCTCCCATTTCGGGCTCTATTGTCTCCATTAATTCCTAACTCCAGTCTCCTTATTTCGAGAGTAAGTTGGTCTTGACGAATTTTGTCTTCTCTTTCTCTCTCTCTCTCTTCTCGTTTCGCTTCTTCTTGGCGAAGTCTCTCTTCTCGTTTCGCTTCTTCTTGGCGAAGTCTCTCTTCACGTTCCTTTCTATCTTCAATAATACGCTCTAGTGCGAGTCTAGCGTCTTCTTCGACGTAATTTTCGTTTTCTGTAATGATCTTCTTAATTTCGAAAATCTTAAGCGTATCGTCAGCTAGTCCTCCTAACTCTTCTAAAAGTTCTAAAAGGTCCCCTTTCTTACCCTTATTTAAAAAGGACATTTTTCTAACTTTAGGGTAACTAACTGTATGATAACCAATAAAGTTTTCCTCAGCTACTAGCAATACCTTCCTACGGTATGTGTCCTAACCGGAACTAACAAGTTCAAAACTGATCAATTTTAGACCGAACTATAATTTTAGCCCTTATGAACACCAAACTAGCACCGCACAATATAAACATTCACAATTTACTCAATACCTATCAAATCAAAATACCGAACTCTTACACAGAATACACATAAACAGAATTCTCAAATTAATCAATGCTCTATATAGATTTCTCACACAGTAATACACAAATACTAAATTATCACTGTTAATATCAAAGCATAAGAAACTTAAATATATCTGTTACTATTAAAAGAAAAAAAATACTAAATAAACACTGCAAAAAAAAATTCACTTTCTTTAAAAATAGAGAAAAACATACAGTATTTGCAATTAACAAAACACAGAAATTGGCTAAACTTATTGCAATTCCTAACAAACAAAATATTGGTTCTTTACTTGAACACTAACTGGTTACTCATTCATATACCATAAAAACACACAGAAATTGGTTTTACTTATCACAATTCCTAAAACAATAGTTCCTACTTAGAACTTCAAATGGTTAACTCATACACCATTAAAACACAGAAATTGATTTAAATCATCCAAATTTCTAATATAAAATATCAGTTCTTAATACGAACTCTAAATGGCTATTTATACATATACCATCTAAAAAACACAGAAATTGATTTAATTCATCAAAATTTCTAAAATATCAGTTCTTAATACGAACACTAAATGGTTAACTTGTACATATACCATCTAAAAAACTCACAGAAATTGATTTAATTCATCAAAATTTCTAAAATAAAATATCAGTTCTTAATACGAACTCTAAATGGCTAACTTGTACATATACCATTTAAAAAAACACAGAAATTGATTTAATTCATCAAAATTTCTAAAATATTAGTTCTTAATGCGAACTCTAAATGGCTACTTATAAATATACCATTTAAAAAAACAATAAAATAATTTTTACTTATTGCATTTATACAAAACCATTATTTAGCTTTTAAATCAAAGCCAGAATCTGATAAAAAGAATCGGCCTACCTGTAATCCTTTCGTTCATCACTGATATCCTATGACTCTTCTGACACCAGTTAATAACAGTCTGTAAGGACTTCGCCTAAAACTAAGACTGACAGCCTTTAATATTTACAAAATGCTTTATTTGCATCCCGACTAAATATAGGCTTTATACAATAATTACAAAAAAATAAGCACTATCTGAGGCTATTCGCGGGGTTCAGGATATCATAATGGAACTCGGCAGGCTCTCCTTCTCTGGCACGCGTTCGGCGACGAGGGGTTCTTCACACCTGTAAAAACGAAGTCAACTGCTCCCATTTACATCAAGGTGGCGAATATATATCCTCGCCCATCTCTTTGGGTGGTTCCTTTTAAGTTACCGCTTGCCGCGCTGTGCCTTCAAGCGTCTGACCAGCCGACACTAGTCTTTCATCTGGACTCCATTGTCAACTAGGGAACCGTTTCAAAAGAGGTTCCTTTCTTGAAGTGTATTGAAGAGTCACTACGACACGGCTTTGTGTAACTAAACGGAAGGTCACCTTTCGGCACTGATAAAACACCTTAGATGACAAAGACGGGTGTCCCTTGGAATTTACCCGTAGGGACCGTCAAGTCATTACACTGTACTATATTAACTGTACTATATTCTTTATATTAGATTTAATTTGAATATTTTCTTCTACATTTTTTGTCTATAAAATTATCCTTCAAGATTTTCTTATAAATATATATATATATATATATATATATATATATATATATATATATATATATATATATATATATATATATTACAACAATTGTATACATTGATCGTCGTATTTATAATATAATATATATATATATATATATATATATATATATATATTTGGCATTAATTGCATACATTGACCGTTGTATTTAATTTGAATGTACTCCGTAGTGAAGTACGGGTTTTCAGCTAATTAGAATATATACGTATTTCATGATACATTAGAATTAAAAATACATTAGAATTAATAACAACAGTTAAGATAGTACGATAATTTCATAACGAACAATTAAGTCAAACACAAAAATTAGGCAAAAAATGAGTGTGTTTAGAACTTTTTTCCACCACTGTATGTGTACTGTATTGTATATATGTACCCTCTATTCTTAAGTTAAGAGTCAGCTTTGGATCGGTACGCGTTCTCACTTTGTCACAGCAACTCAAACATTCCCCGATAGGAAATTGCAAAACTAGTATGACCCTTGCATACCCCGTGTGTCACTCCCGTGTGTCACTCCAGATCAAATATTCGATTCATACGAGAGTGACCTCTCTGACCTTCCGGAGCATTCCGTTTCGTTCAGTCTCGGAAAGTTGACCACCGGAGGAATCTAATTTTAGTCATTTTGATTTTTCTCCAATTGCATGAAATTGCCATTTTCAAATTTTCTTTTAAAAAAGTTCCCAATGAGCCGGAGATATTCAGATTTTTTCCGTTTCAAGTAGGTGCAGGACGCAAGTTTTTTTTTTTTTGTCTTTTATTTACTTGCATGTCACGACTTAAAAAAATTTTTTTTTTTTTTTTTTATTTTTTTTAACGTAGAATTACGTTCCTCAATTACGGTCCTCCTGAAAGGAAAATTTCAGACGCTAAAACCGTCCGTCCATACCTCGCGAGTTATAATTTTGGCAGCGCTCCAAACCCAGTCTGTAATGCTTTTACAAGCAGTAAACGGTTAAACGGAAAAGTACCAAAATGCGTCAAAATTTTGACATACATATACAGTGGTACCTCGACTTACGAGTGTCTCGACTTACGAGTTTTTCGAGATGCGAGCATTCTCTCGGTAGATTTTTTGCTTCGAGTTACGAGCTAAAATTCGGGTTACGAGCAAGCTTCAGATATCCCACCGCTAGTTTGAGCAGCGAATGCCATGTTACGTGCTCATCAAATGAGAACACAAGAAGCATATAATATTTACAACCTTTATGTACAACTAGCTGAAAACCCGCACTTCGCTACGGAGTACATTCAAATTAAATACAACGGTCAATGTATGCAATTCATGCCAAAAAAAATAAATATATGTACCTTTATAATAAAAACGACGATCAATGTATACAATTGATGTAATATATATATATATATATATATATTTATAAAAAATCGTAAGGGATATTTATTTTTTTTTTTTTGGAAAATATCCAATCGTCTGCTGCATTAGAAAGAAAAAAAATAATTTTTTTGTCTATTTAGTTGTTATGCACGTGACGATAAATTTATTTAAAGTACCAGAAAAAGAAATCAAGTGATCAGCATTTAATAAATTAATTTTTAGAAATTAATCTTTAAAAATTCCCCAAAAATCAGAAAATCGAGGTAAGGGTTCGAAAAAGATTTCATTTTGAAGGAATTTTCATGATCTTTCTCGTGATATAAATTTTATAACCCTCAAATTATTATTTGAAATGCAAACTTAAAAAAAGTTACAAAAGCAGCTTAAAAATTTTATTTTAAAAAATCTAAGAAGAATTTTTCAAAAATCTTTCTTAGTGCACCCCTACACCATAAGAAGAATCGCCATGCAAAATTTCAGCCCTTTAGGTTTAGCGGTTTGGTCTGTGCGTTGTATGTCAGTGAGTCAGTTACGGAACTGTTTTTTATATATAGATTATTGTACAATTGTATAATATTATTCTGAGACTACTATCCAGTCTTAAACCGAGAGATTGGATTCTGCGAAAACGTTCTTCGGATTCTCAGAAAGAAGAATCTGGACATTACAGCCACAGTGAACGATGCAACAATCGCCCAGCTTCCGTGTCTCACTCGTTCACTTTAACCCGTTAATGCCCAAATTATTTTAAAATGAGAATTTTTGAAAAATATTTCTAAATTACATTTCATATATCATAAATAGAGTAATTATGAAGTATTATTCATTTATCGTAATTAGCAGTTGAGATAATAGGTGATCTGTATTATCGCCGGGCTCTTGTGGTAGTAAAGGAGCAAGTAACTTTCCTCTGATCTTATATTTAGAAAATTACGAATTTATTTATAAAAAATGAAATTTTCGCAAAATTAAAAACAACTAAAGAGATTTAAAAGAAAGATCTTATTTTACTAATCTAAATTTACTTAGTTACGTTTTTATAGAGCAAATTTGCAATAGTTAAGTGTGATGTAACGGAAAGCATTTCACACAAAGCGTTACATTCAGTGGCGTAGCGATGGGGGCGCAAGGGAATTTATCATGCCCCGGGCGCCACTCGCAGAGGGGCGCCAAATGATCCTTTTCCCTAATTCTATATATAACTAGAAGGTAACCCGTCATTTTGCGGTCATAATACTTATAATGACGTCATAATGGAAAAAGTATATGAAAGTTAAAAAATATCCCGAATTATCTAACAATATTGCATTTAATCCACACCTTGTAAAAGCAAACCCTTTCATTATTTTTTATTTATTTAGTTTTTCATGCGATTGGAGTAGCAGACTGCCATCCAGTTTTTTACAGCTCACTACGCGATATGAATACTTGAGCTACTTGATTCATTCACATTCAAGTTTGTTTACTTTCAGAATTCATCGCAAAAGTAAACATATTTTTAAAAACTGTTAAATATATAGCTAAAAACATCCAATTTTTTTTAGTTCTGAATGTTTTATAGAAAAATAGGCTGAACAAACGTGATTTGATGGAGAAGATAGTAGTTTTTAGGTAAGAAAAAATTCTGATCCACATCTGAAATTGAAATTAAGCCTAACCGCCATTTTGTTTACTGAGGGCTTCAATTGAAAGATGAGTACAGCCCGGAAGTGTTATACAGAGACAAGGGCTATTATATATATAATATTACTGTATGTTTTTCGGGGGAGGGCGCCAAAAAGGTAACGTGCCCCGGGCACCAGTTATGCTCACTACGTCACTGGTTACATTGCACTTTGTACAAAACGTAATATGTCTTCCCTTACATTTTTGAAATTGACATCTTTGCGCGTTTAGATAGCAAAGACCATGTTATAGGTAAAAGACATAACCAGAGTCTAACACTTTTGGTCTCGATGACATCATCAGAGGTCTTTCATAGCTTTTCCTAGAATTTGTCCCTCGTTTGAGGTACGCAACGGCCATATATGAGGCGGTGAAAGGCAAAGTGGTGTAAGTCAGTAAGTCAAGTGGTGTAAGTCAAGACAGTTTAGCTTCAAAAACTACAAAAATTTCCACCATAAATTGAACAAATTATAATTAATAACAATTATTACAATATTGCAAATAATAACTATTTACAATTCCACTATAAATTGAACATGGAAATTACACATTTGCCCTCAAATGAAAAAAGTTGAAAATGTGACTTACACCACTTTATATCTTCGGATGTCTTTTATACTTTTCTTTTCGCAATTTGTTAAATTAAACAGAATATACGCATTTACGACAGCCATGTCAATAACACTTGTAAAGATTGGCCTGTATCTTTTTTTCCACGGATTTGAATGGATTGTTTTTCAAAGAGTCAGTCATGCTGGTCAACACCACCCATATTTTTGTTACACAGGGCTACAGTACAAGGTTGCAAAATTTGGGATTTATCTTTCAAACCGTTTGGATGCCTTGAAACTTGGGTTAGAGCTCTATATAATCAAAGTTTGTTGCTGTTGTTACACACTTGTTATCCATCCATTTAACTATAGTTATATCTTTTCGTCGAAACAGTAGTCATAAGTACCACGATTTTTCTTTTTAATACTCGTATCTTATCAGTCATTAAAGGGTAAAAAGCAGTTATGTTGTTTCTAAATTGTTCCCGTAGCTCTGAATCTCCTTGTGTTTTTAAGGCGACAATGGACCTTCAGATTGACAAAAATATGTCCCCAAAACGATTTTTTTTCTTTCAGAAAATGATTCTGCAACTCATCAGCTTTAAATTAAAAAAAAGTATGTTGATCCGATCATCATTAACCGAGTTATAAGTATTTTTTTTCAAACGTAAACAATGGAAATGTTAGTCAAATTAAAACTTTAAATGCCATTTTCTCAAAACGAGTTTTCATGTCGTTTCGGTAAGTTCAAAATGTTCCATGCGTCATGATTTTTCTTGAATTTTCATAAAATTTCATAAAATGATTATTTATATACGTTTGAATAAAACTTAGTAATCAATTCATTATGCTATTTTAAAACAACTTAAAATTTTTACAATAAAAAAATTTTTTTTGATAAAATTTTTCATAAAATGACCCATTTTTATCGATTTCTTTTTTCTAGTTTTTATAAATACGACTGTAAAACAAATATTGCTACCAACTTTTATTATAACTATATAAAGGTAGCTTAAGAGAGAAAATCAGAAATCTGAGACTAAAATTGATGCGCATGGAGCATTTTTAAATAGAGTAATTAACAAACTGATTTTAATTAATATCTTAATTAATTGCATTCTGATTTTTTTTTTATTTAGAATTTCCATCTCTAAACAACACTGTATAAGTATACAAAATTTCATAGCAATTGTTTAATAAATAAAAAAAAGTTTTTCATGGTCCATTGTCGCCTTAATTCGACCAGCAGATCATAAGAATTTTAAAAAATTGTCAAAAAGTATGATGTGGTTATTAGGATCATTTACAGCTTGTAGTATTTTTTTCGCCACTGGTGTTACAAATGATAATTTTGAAATTTCAGGAGTATTGTCAAAACTCTCCTTACCACAATATAAGTCAAAATTATAACAGTAGCCCTTCACTCCCCACAAGGTCCAAAATTTATAGCCAAATCGTATGGGTTTGCCTTTAAGAAATTACTTGAAAAAATGCTAGCCGTAATATCTGATCAACACTCTTCATCAGTTAATTTATCTACGTCAGGCGGTAAAACAATTATTTATGATTCAATTTCCTTAGAAAACATATATTCTAACGCTTCTTCGGCGGTGTGAAACACTTTACGCTGAGACATCCTGGAAGAAATGAAAAGGGGAAAAACCGATATTAGTTACCACCAACGCCCAGCGATCTATTTATAGATCAGCATGTTTAAACTTAAATTTTAATGATAAAAACAGTTATTTTTCTAATCTAAATAACGCAGAACAATTAAAGAGGCATTGAAAATGTAGACACATAAGAAAAGTATAATTTCCTTTTAATTTTTTTCCCGTTGGACACAAAATCGAAAGCTGTACTATGGAGCTTCAAAATGGCTAACTTCAGACGTAATCTGCTGGACTGATCTGGGAAAAAAATGTTTTAAAACTCGTTTGGGGGTATGGCCACAAGTGTAAAGAAACCAGCCAATGACAATAAGAAGTTATTAAAAGATATCGTTTTCAGTGGGCTTTCAGAAAAGAAGGTGATCTATAAATAGATCACTGGGCTGTAACGGGTTAAGAGAGTAGCTGGTAATAAAAGCGAAAGTCAGGAAAGCGGGTCGAAAAGATCAAAAATCAACGAATAAGATTTAATTTTTCAGTTCAACCTTTCTCCTCCTCTTCCATCAGCATCTTCAAGTCTGATCTCCAAGGTAAATGTTGTACATTACACTTAGTAAAACAAATTTATTGCAGTACATTCTATTGTATTGCGTTTTTATACAATGTTAGACGTTTATAAGCACGTTTTTCTTATTTAAAAACATGTAAAAAAAAAATTGCGGTGTTTTGGGGGAGCCCGGAACGAATTAATGACATTTCCATTCATTTCAAAGGGGAAAATTGATTCGAGATACGAGTATCGTATCTCGAATCAATACGATCGGAGGGAGACTAGTAATTTCGAGTTACGAACTAAGTCATGGAACGGATTAAACTCGTAAGTCGAGGTACCACTGTATGTATATATATACATATATACATATATACGTAAATATAGATACATATATACATAACACATACATACATACAAATGAGGTAAGCAACGAAAAGTAATCCAACATTAATAACCCACGGTAGTTTCGTTAGAAGAGACTACCTGAATTTTTTTTAGGTGTCATGTATTGGGTTGGCAAAAAAGTAATTTCGGTTTGCACAAATAGATGGCGTTATGTTTGTTTTGTTATTCTTCTGTCAATATTATAATTTTTTTTTTCTTTTGATATTTGGTAGTTGGCAAATTTAGGTTACCATAGAAACAATTCCGTGTAATTTTGTTTAGAAGTGTTAATTTACGGTCGATTTTAATATGGAGTACATAAATAAACATTTTGTTGTAACACATGTACGTGTTAATAAACACATGTACGTAATTTAATTAGTATTGTGTCAGTTTAATGTAATCGGTTTTAGTCGATTTAATTCATTAATGATCATTTTTAATAAATTTTATCATTTTTACCATGTTTTTATTAACTTGCTTTCTTGATTGTGTGTTCGTTTGTGTGTGTGTTTGTCTAGTACAAATCTTGCAATCGATATTTAACTGACTTCTCGACTAGCTACACATTTGAAACTTTTAGAATAGCTCAGAAAACGATCACAATGCAATTTTTTAATACTTTCAGCCATCTTTAAGCAGAATTAAATTAATTTTCAGTTATTTTCAGTTAATTTTGTTTTGTAGACTGGTGCAGCCATCTATTGGCCGGAAGGGGAACGAAAAGTTAAATGCAAGTTAACTTCCAATAAACTTCCTTTTCTTTCAAGTTGATGGGATAATTCATCAAAAAAATTTTTAAAAGTATTTATTAATACATAGATTTGTCAAGTTTATATGATTCAACAGAAAATTTAAAAACATGGTATATAAAAAGTTATTTTTATCATATAATTATTAATACATCATTATTGAATACACATTGCAACTAATGAGTTATACATTTTGTGAACTCTAGCATTTTTCTTAATGGTTCGGATATAGCGAACCACCGGATAAAGCGAACAAAACCTTTGGTTCCTTGAAGTTTGTTATAACGGGGTTCGACTGTATTTTAATTTTTATTTTCATTAAAGCATGAAAGCGGCTGAGGCTCACAAAGAGATATGGAAAGTTTATGGTGTTAATTACTTAACGCTTAACGCTCTATTTTGGCTTTTTTTTATTTTTTGAGCGATTGATAGGTTCCGAAAATAATTTGGGAATTTATAACAATTTTATTTATACTGCAGCGTTTCGATGTTTGTCAATGACGACTCCAGGTAACAGCGTTTATTTCTTTACTAGCCGGGCTTCGCCTAGCTACGCTCAAGCCATCCGTGTAACATATTTATGTACTTCGGGCCCCACAAAAGAAAAAAAAGCCTACAAATCTATTAAATTCAAGTGAATAAATTCCTTTCAATTTTCATTCCCGTCGCTGCCGACAGATGGCAGCACCACTGCCCCAGATGATTTGGTTTCTCAGCAGTGAGTGATTTTAGAATGAAAATATCTCTAAAACTATTGAATTAACAGAATAACTGTACTCAGAAAAAATTATCAGTTTTCGAAGCTCTTTCCAAATATGTAACATTTATGTACTTTCATGAGAAAAAAAATTACACCGTTTCCTGTATATTTGTCGGCCATTTTTTTTTCGAGGATCGGCCGCCTGGATGAGTTACGGTCACGTGATCTCTCGACTTCCACTTGTCTCTTTATTAGTATAGATAGTCTTAAACAGGTCACCAAATTACAAACAGTAATACAGTCGAAGTCCTTTATAGCGAACCCGGTATATAACGAACTCACGGATATAACGAACGAAAACTTTTGGCTCTTGAAGTACGTTATAACGGGGTCCACTGTATTACAGACAGTCACTCAGAGCTACAGCGAAGTCCAGCAAAAGACTTCAAACACGAGTGCAAAGACAGACCCACAATTCACGCAGAGCAACCGAGCTCTAACTGACAAATGAACGTGTGAAATTCTTGCAGACCAGAGGACCATAGGAAAAATGTGATGAACTGCGTTTCCTAGGTCGCGCCTTCTAATGCAGGTTTTTCTGGTCATGACATCGGAGAGCGAGTGTACGTCGATATGTGAAAATGGAGCGAGCTGATTGGTCGGCTCCAGGATCCTTAAGATTGCTTCACCAAAGTGAAGCAGCTTCCAGTTCGGTCAGTACTTAGGTAGATGAAGACTTTCGCTGCCTGTAAGCTGGATTTCTTTTGGCAGTTAGGAGAAGAAGGCAAAGAAAGTGGTTGGTTAGTGTCAGTTTTCATACACATTCTGCCCAATAGATGGCGAGACCTCCCCGTCTCTTCAGATGTTTTCGAAGAGGCTGATTGGGAGAAGCGATTGACGCATGCGCGTCGGTATAGGTTTTTGTTTTTTAGTCAGTACAAGTGTGATTCTCCGAGAGAGAACATTGAGCAATCCTGCGTATTGTCTCAAAAAAGGTATTATATGTATGGAAAATGATATATATAATAAAAGTGAAAAAGACAACTTCAAGTATCTTCCATCTGTATAGCAAGGGACACCGGGTAGGCGTCCCCGAACTATTTTCTAACGTCAGTGGATTAAATCAGCTAAGTTTCATCGTATCCCGACAGTTAGTAAGGAAAGAATTGATACAGGGTTCAGGATTCGTGAGTTCAACCACTATTTATAGCTTTCAGCTTCTTCACGAGTGCATCTGCTCCAAAAATTACGAGAGTGTTAAGACTAGTTCTATAGTGGAAGAAAACAAATGCGAGAAGGACGTTTTAGGATAGCACACATGATTTTTATTTACATTTTTGCAGCCGAGCTCGGCGTGCTTATATATCCTTGGCGACATTCTCGACTGTTCTAGAAATGGAAACTCCCGTAAATCGATAACCACGCCACCAAGGGGAAATCCGACTGGTTCTACGAACACCCCTAAAGATGCCAAATTTGGCGCCAAACTCGTCAAAATTCCCAAAAATTTCACTAAAGGGTCACACATTAAAATTTATAGCTCAACGACAGTCAGTAGACGACCTTTAATACAAAATAAACATAAATTAAGCAGTGCAGGTATTCCTCGACTTACGACCACTCACAATTACGACCGAAATTTTTAAATAAGTCGTTTTACTCCTCGTCTTTCTCCGTTTTCGCGTATGAGCCCATGATTCACCGAAGACCAGTCGCTAAGCAGCAATTCCTGTAGTATACGCAGGCGAAGGTTAATTTCTCAAGTTCGGTGAAATGTCGTTGTGGGCCTGGGCGCCGGACGGACAGTACAGATCTGCCAACCAATTGGGGCAACCCGGGGCCCTCCGAAATTTTTAAATTAAAAAAATTACTTTTCTCAAAAATCTGTTCTCGAATGTGCAGTACATACTTATATGTTTTAGATAATTATTAAACAACTAGCCGGGCTTCGCCCGGCTAGGCTCGGGCTTCGCCTAGCTACGCTCAAGCCATCCGTCCACCAGTGACTGCTTGGAAACAGTCCCCCCCCATGAAATTTCAAACATTCCTTTGCCATCATACGATTGACAATTTAATGAGAGTTCATTCGACTTCCTGCAAATAGTCCTCCCCCCCCATGAGATTTAAAACATTCCGTTATTGTTGTTTACAACCCAAGGGGAGAATTGGCCGTTCTTCCTACCGTGTTTGAAGAATCGCGTAGAAAATTTGTGTTGAAGTATCGTTCTTTAAAATTCAATTAAAAATTGAAATTTTAAGATAGAGACTTGAAATGAGGTTTATATTAATAAAAAAGTTTTCATCTTCCAGATGATGTAAATATTTTCTTTGTAAGATAAAAACTCGAAGAGTATCGACCGTAGATTCTCAAAAGTGCGTAAATTTCTCGAATAAGGGGGTTTAATATTTTGATGAAAATATTAGTCTGTTTTAAATTATCTTTAAACAAATGAGGTCTTGTTTGAAGGAGAAATGTCTGTAGTCTTAGATTGTAAAAAGATTAAAATTCTACGATCATTTTTTTGCCGAGATATCGTAATCTGAAGTTAAAAAAACATAAAATATCCCACAAAACATAAAATAAAAATTTTTCTAGAATAAAATTAAAATTAGGGCTTCAAGGTGCGCTTTCCCATAGTCTGCACTACCCGTGTGCCAAATTTCATGGCTGTAAGTTTCATAGATTCGTCTGGAGGCCGCACACACACGTGATGCCGACGAATTCCACAGCATTTACCACTGTTACTTTATTTATATAGATATGATGCAATATTCTGCAATACTGCAGAAATTTATGACGCAATAATAAAAATGTATGATGCAATAGTTTCGATATCCACACGATAAATCAAATAAACCTTCATTGGCTTCGGAAATGGCTTCAGCTTTTCATTATATTAATAAAGGACTACAAGAATTAGAAGCAATGGATCCAAATGAAGAAATATTCAGAAGCGTAGATCGTCGTAGTCGAGAAAATCTGGCTTGCTCCCAGACAGTATACAAGGAAAACAATATACAAGGAAGACGCGAACTGTTCAGACTGACTACCTTGGATAACTTTGTTGAAAAAAAACTTGCAACGTATCTTATGTTGCAAATTCTGAAACAATGGATTGTACTAACATAATAAGTAGTGATAACGAAGAATAATTTATGTCTTCTAAATACAATGTATTTTAAATTACTTATCTATATATGACGCGGTGAAAGGCAAAGTGGTGTAAGTCACATTTTCAACTGTTTTCATTTGAGGGCAAAAATGTAATCTCCATGTTCAATTTATAGTGGAATTGTAAATAGTTATTATTTGCAATGTTATAATAATTGTTATGAATTATAATTTGTTCAATTTATGGTGAAATGTTTTGTAGTTTTTTAGGTAAAACTCTTTTGACTTACACCACTTGACTTATTGACTTACACCATTTTGCCTTTCACCGCCTCATATATAAAACAGTTCCGTAACTGACTGACTCACTGACATACAACGCACAGACCAAACCGCTGTACCTAAAGGGGTGAAGTTTTGCATGGCGATTCTTCTTATGGTATAGGGGTGCACTAAGAAAGATTTTTGAAAAATTCTTAGATTTTTTAAAATTAAATTTTTAAGCTGTTTTTGTAACTTTTTTTAAGTTTGCATTTAAAATAATAATTTGAGAGTTATAAAATTTATATCACGAGAAAGATCATAAAAATTCCATTAAAATGAAATCTTTTTGGAATCTTTACCTCGATTTTCTGATTTTTGGTGAATTTTTAAAGATTAATTTTTACAATATAAGGCTACACAGTACCCTTTTTCAAAAATTTTTTTGGGAGACAGTTACATTAAAAATAATTAATGACTTTGTTCGAGATTATAAAATTAAACTGATTCGGGTAAAAAAAAATTCATTTTAGCCAGCACCATTTTTAAAATTTAAAATTTTTTGAAAATTTTGAAGTTTTTTAAAACTTTTATAACATTTTTAATTTTTAATATTTTTTAGTTATTTTAAGTGATTTATATTTATTGGATTATTGGGAACAAAAGTTAGTATGGAATTAAAGATGTAACCTTTATTTAAATTTAAACAAAATTTTTTTGTAGCGAAACCTGAAAAAAACACGAAAAATTTGGAAATATGAAGTTTGACATTAAAAAAAAAATAACTATAACCCTCAGACCTAAATCCTTACTAATTATTGTAGTAGATATATATATAAGTGTTTACAAAAAATTTCAAGACTCTATATGCAACAGAAAAAAAGTCTTAGGGAATAGCAAACACTAACATCAACAAAAATAAAAGTCTGAGAAAAATGCATTTAAAGTTTGTAAAGGCATAAAACCAAAACTAAAAATGTTTGTAGAGCTCTTAATTTTTTTGTATGTTATTCCCTACTTATAAGATGTACTAAAACATAATTTTAACTCAATATAATAGCATATATATTTTCTTATTCAAAATATGTTTCTGCACAATATCAATAACAATGGTAACGGCAATGACAGATTAGCTAATATTTAGCTAATATTTTAATAAAAGTTGTAAAGACAATTCACTTTTATTAAATGATAATAAATAATATTAAATGATAAAAAAATGATAATAAATACACTAATAATGATAATAAATAATACAAATTAAAAATAACCAGCTTTGTACAAAGTTTCAAAGATGCACAGCAAATTTGAAATTAAATTATTCAAGTTTTCACTATCAACAAAAATATATTTTGATGCAGCAGATATATCTTGAATGTTATCCACAATACATGTTTTCAAAACATTTGTATTCTGAATTCTCACACTTCTATCTGCAGAAGGATGAGTTTTAGAATTACTGTTTACATTTGTCTGCCATCTCTTCAACATATGTTTCTTAGCAACGTGAGAACGTTTTGGTCGTGGCATTTTCTCAATGAAAAAAGGAATAAAAACAACAAAATATTAAAATACAAAGCTTCTAAGTTGATATAACTTTGTGTAAAATCTAATACTGATCTTGAAAAAGTCCTTTTTATGTATATTAGAAAGACAGTAATGAGCGCTCAAATAGAATCAAAACGTAAACAAACAGAAACGATTTGAGTAGTAAAAGTTGCAATTAGTTACCGATTCAGCCAAGGAGTTCATTCATTCCAAATTATTTTTATTTAATTATAAGAATAATTATAAGAATTAATTAAGAATATTTGCTTCAAAATCAAAATGATCAAAATCAAAACAATCAAAACAAAACTAACCACGCCCCCTTAGATGTCACATTTTGAGACTGACAACACTCAGAAAAGTTCAAATATCTTTAAAACTATTTGGAATTCAGATCTACAATTTAGAGTCAAGATTCACAACAGTATGGGCCATTGAAAAATGCAATAAAAAAAATTCGATATTTTAGTCATTTTTAGGGTACTGACCATAGGACCATAGGACAAATTAGTTAACTGAGTTTCCTAGGCCAACGTTAGGGTACTGTGTAGCCTTAATTTATTAAATGCTGATCACGTGATTTCTTTTTCTGGTACTTTAAATAAATTTATCGTCACGTGCATAACAACTAAATAGACAAAAAAAATATTCTTTTTTTCTTTCTAATGCTGCAGACGATTGGATATTGTCCAATAACAAAAAAAAAACAAATATCCCTTACGATTTATATATATATATATATATATATATATATATATATATATATATATATATATATATATATATATTTTACATCAATTGTATACATTGATCATCGTATTTATTATAAATATATATATTTAATTTATTTGGCATTAATTGCATACATTGACCGTTGTATTTGAATGTACTCCGTAGCTAAGTGCGGGTTTTCAGCTAGTGTACTAGTATGTATAAAAGTAAAAAATATATGTATGTGCATATACAAAAAAAAAAAAATTGTTTGAAACTTGACTTACGTAGACTATAAATCAACTTACGACCAATGTCTCGGTCCCTATCTCGGTCGTGAGTCGAGGAATATCTGTAAAGATAATATTTGCAAATATTTAGAAATATTTACAGCTATTTACAACGATATAGTTTTTAATCACGTCAAAAGGCAAAAGGAAAAAGGGAAAAAAATTCAAAGTCATTTATACTTGAGGTAAAGTCATTTCCAGAATTTTTACTAGATCAAAACCTGGAGACATTTTAATGGAAGTGAAAAAAAAGTTTCGCTGTGCACAATTTCACGGAGGTACCTTGCGAGGAATTTCATTTATATCCTTTCAAAGATGATAAAACCATGGACAATCTCATTCCGAGATAGACAGACGTCAAGTACAGTTGTACAGCAGGATACGCTCAGATAGAACCGCATAAAAATGTTGTGTCTCGTAAAGCAGTCATCCTAGGAACATGCGGTTTGTGTTTATTTTAGTCTAAATAAGGCGTCTCCAACCCACCTGAAAAGGTTGTAAACTTTTAACCATGTTACGTGATTTTTAGTGAAAAAATAACTTTTTTTTCCCCTTAAAATAACATTTTTCACAAAAACAAGGTCAAATATCTCCTTAAATATATGTTTATGTTGCCATCTTTTGTATTTAATGCTGTAATAAAAAATAAAAAAGTACAAATAAAGGAAGCTTTGTTACTTAGTTGCATTAACTACATTAATTCCTCTTCACTCAATGTAGAACAGACAAGCAGTTGTATGGAATATACGAGCAAAATAAACTGCCATGGTGGACTCTGCTACATATTTTAAGGACACGCAGATCAACTCGACAACCAAAATGGAGAGATTTTAGTGAAATGTTTATGAGCATGTATTTAATTGCAGAATACAGATATATGCAAAATATTTATTTACCAGTTGTCGCAGAAATGGCGACACTACGAATTCAAATTTGAATACGAATATTGGAGCGATCTACGGGTATATGGAAACCGAATAACAGAGATATGAATGCGAATAATGTAAGGGGGTACTTATCCCTACTTCCAAAATCCCCTACCTCCAATCCCTACCAAAATCCCTACCTCCAATCCATACGGCGAGAGAAGCACATATCAAATAAAACATAGTCATATGTACTATATGCAAGCGACTTTATTCTCTTTTACAAGTAAAAAATAAACGTTTCTTTTTTCCCTGTTGACATACAGGAAAATGTTACTTTACGGTTATTTTACTTTTTTTGCTGCCACTCGACCGAATATAACGTTGCGAATGTCGCGGTAATCGCTAGCTCCGCCTCCTAGCAGTCATTAGCCCCCTCTACCGGGTATTTCGGAACACCAGTAAATACATACATTATATTTTAAATTTAAAGTGAAATGGAAGAATTATATTAAAGATTTAGTTTATTGTAGCAGTTTAAAAACTTGTTAAATGTTTGATACTATTTGTCAGTTAGGTAAACTTTTTTAAAATTCTATTGAATTTATCTCTCCCAAATTTGGTATGGTAACATGAAATATATTAGTTGACAATAATACGAAGTATTTTGTTTCTATTTTGCGGATTTACATACATAAATTAAATTAATAAAATAGAAAAGCGAGTGTAGTATTCTATTTTGAAAATACAATAAAATTGAATAGAAATCGGATTATCCGTATTTTTCGATTATTTGCACTACACCTCCCCTCCATTAACCCGTATAATCGGGAGTAAACTGCACTTACAAAACTTGTTGATTTACAACCAGTAACTTTTTTTTACTAACAGTTTTTAAGACAATTCAGACCACGAGGTAGACTATAAATTAGCCTATAGATTTATCTATATATATCTGTCATTATAATAATACTATTTTGAATTTGTTAGTCTTCAATTCAAATAATAAAAGGAAGCACAGTAATGCCCTATTTACCACAGATTATGGTATCCCTTATAAATCTGGATATAAAATAAGACAAGTTTCGTTAAAGTCATGGTGTGGCTTTGCAAATATGGGTATATATAAAATAGGTTTATATATATATATATATATATATATATATATATATATATATATATATATATATATATATATATATATATATATATATATATAATATATATATATATATATATATATATATATATATATATATATATATATAATATATATATATATATATATATATATATATATATGTAACAAGAAAACGCTTCTTCCTAATTTACTTTACTTTAAAGCATATTCTATTGTTAATAAAGCAGGACCCCTTTTCCAAAATTGCAACCTAAAAGTAAAGTAAGTATAATTTATATTAGCCCTGCAGATCATTAAGCAGGCATGTGAAGTATCGGAACTCAATAACATCCCCAGATATGAGTGTTCAAAGTTTATGAGATTTCGAATGTCAGTGTAATGTCAAAATTCTTGAAGAGCCCTCGAACCACTCTGAAATTATGTCTTTTTTAACGTCAAAAACCCCACTTTGCAAGAACTTTATGGCCACTTATCCTACGCCCAGGTCAACAGTTCGCAGCTGTAACAAGCACGGGATCTAAGTAAAGTCCCCGATAAACTGAAGTGGACACGTGAATTCCACGAATCTAAAGTCGCCCAATTAAAAATTAAGTAGTTAAGGCCCTCTGGCGACAATATCGCAAAACACCCATTTAATATTGCATGAACAGAAGACTTTTCCCTCTTCGTTTCTAACTCTTGTTGCTGTCGGACCTACTGTCCACAGTCCGGTGGTTACAACGCTTTTCTCTTAACTCTGGCATGTAAACACTGCTGTTAACACGTCCCGTCCTGGCATGGACGCCGGACAAGTCATGTGGCCACTGCAGCTAATATCTTCGTAATGCCTTCTGATTGAATAAAGGTGATTTCCTGGATATCGTCGGAAATGTGTGTTCTTCTTCTCTGGATCCATGTTTGTTTCTACTAAATTTCGTAAGTTGTAAGGTATACACAAGATTCGATTCACAAGAATCGAACTTTTGAATTAATGAATTAAAGAAGCTGCTTCAGATATGCTAATTTCGGCATACGCGCTTAGTATAAATACCACGCAGCGTCATTAAGAAAGGGGGGAGGTTGTTAAGGTTGAAAAGGTGTTATCCTGCGCTAGTGCTTAGCGGGCCAGAAGTTTACATGGCAGTACTGCTGGTTTGACTTACTGTTCGTGAGTATAAAAATATATTGTTCTTGAAAGCTGTGTTTATACATTCCGTACAAGTAGTACGTATGCTTATTGCTGTAAAAGCCAATTATATGTGCAACGAATTCAATAAACATTGTTTCATGTATAAACTGCGTTTGTATAAAATTCAAATAGAGTGCCACTTCAAATTATATACACCCAAGTCTGGGTAGAAGTGAGCATAGAAACTCTATAAAGTGCTTCCCTGGATCAACACTACGCCCGACTGCATCTCTCCAATTTGTGCGCAGCGATTTACTGTATGATCAACACCCTCGTGCCAACTGCATCTCCGATAAGTTCTAAGCGTCAATCCCCTTGTGCTAAATTTTCCAAATGTGATTATTATCACATATATGTGTGTGCGTGTGTGTGTGTGTGTGTGTGTGGATATATGAATATGAATACAGATATAATATGGAGGATATATATATTTGGAAATATGGGTACATTAAATTATATTTCATAGCTTATTCATTATTAAGATCAAACAACCATGACAAAAAAAGAAAATATTTTCGAATATCAATGCTGCCATCTGTTGGCTAAAAGAGGTATTTTTACAGGAAAACTATTTCAAAATACATTTTTCTACAACGAGGTATGAAAATAATAGAATGCAAAATGCCTTGATATTAAAAACCCACTAAATTTATATCTTTCAGCAATCATCTCAATTGTCATAATCAAAGCAGACGTGCCCTCTCCTTGTCCCCCTAAAAAAATTTTAAAAATAGTTAATTAATCAATTAATTAATTAATAAAAATAAATAAATAAAATGCTGGCTATGTCATTGTATTGCGTCATATTTAAAACTAAATTTTAAAGTTAAAAATATGGATTAATATTTATCTCTAAAACAAAATTATGTAATTTTAAAAGAAATTGTTCATAATGATTCTTGCAACAGGAATCACTTAGTGGCGAGTTTCAGCGCATGAAATTAATTCCCTCCTGCAAAATATTCGCAGTAAACCATGCATTATT
Organism: Dolomedes plantarius; assembly: GCA_907164885.2. Classification (NCBI taxonomy): domain Eukaryota; kingdom Metazoa; phylum Arthropoda; class Arachnida; order Araneae; family Dolomedidae; genus Dolomedes; species Dolomedes plantarius. The sequence goes on from OU015503.1 coordinate 106,516,848, forward strand.
ATTATTATTATTATTATGAATTTTTGAGACAGGAACTACGGTTAATATATTTCTCGCCTCTAACTGGTGCTTAGAACAAAAAAAAAATAAAATAAAATAAAATAAACAAAAAAATTAAAAATAAAATAAATAAATAAAAATAGCCCTACGAAAACATTTTATCTATTAATAAACTCATGCGTTTCTGCAGCAGAATCTATTCGCGTACGTAAAAGAGGAGTGTCCGCTCAGCAGGGCCCGATTTAGAAAATTCTGGAGTATAGGCACAACTCGGGATGGGGGCCCCCTAACACTGATGTGGGCTTAAAATTTCCAAAATTGACACACATAAAAAAATAATCATGAATCATTGTGAAAGTACCATTTTACCAAGAATTGGCTATCTGAAGCGTGGAACATTATCAAATAACAAAAAGCAATACAACATATTAACTTCATCATTCAAACACCAATACAATGCAACCAGAAAAACTTATTAACCCCTATATAAACTATAACATACATATGATGAACTATACCTATAACTATACATATGATGAACCAATGAATCAAATTTGAAAGGATATATAAAAAAAAAAATTGCTATTAAAAAAGGTAAAAATTTAAAAAAAAATTGAATTGGGAATTTTTTTCTTTTTTTCCTTTTAAAATTAAAATTTTTTGGGGGCCCCAACATTCAGGGGCCCCTAGGCCCGGGCCTACAGGGCCTAATTGAAAATCAGGGCCTGCCGCCCAGAGAGCTTTAATTGTATCATCACCTGGCTTGCCCTTTCCTCAACTCCTCGAGCGTTCCTTTACTGAACGCATTCATTATCTTTTTGCTTGGAAAAACTGTAACTGAAGCTTCAACTGTTTATGAACGATTCTTTCTTTTTGGAGACATCGATTTGTGTGTCTGCAGTTAACCGTAATCGAAAACGTCTTTACCTCCACTCTTCTGCTAGCGCGAGAAACCGTTCGCACGATTTCCGTACGGAAGTCTTAGTTGCAGCTAAACAAATGTTTGTTGTGCTGGCAGCGCAGATCAACAAAGACAAACACAAAATCGTTTGTTTTGAAACGGGAGCGATACGGCCATTCGGTGATTCAGAGCAAAATCGGGTTCGATAAGGGAGAGTTCGACCTTCGCTTTTTACTGTCTGCGGGGGGGTTGCGAAACAATCGGGGAGTGACGTGGCGCTCAGGGACAGCTATGGGGTAGAGAGAGGAATACTACACGTGCACGAGGCGCCTGCCCGAAATCGAAACCTCGGTGGAAGGAATAAGCATTCACGCCGGGGTGTTAGCGTGTTTATCGGCGCCATTCCTGACTTTGATGCCATTTGGTTTCTCACTCTGATTGAAAAAAAAAAAAGGTTATCATAAATAAAATAAGCTGTTATAAGAACACGTACCCCATAAACATTTATCTATACAGTCGAGTCCCGTTATAACTAACTTCAAGGGACCCAAAGGTTTTGTTCGCTTTATCCGGTAGTTCGCTATATCCGAACCGTTAAGAAAAATGCTAGAGTTCACAAAATGTATAACTCGGTAGTTATAATGTGTATTCGTTAATGATGTAGTAAAAAAATGATAAAATCTATTAAAAATGATAATGAACTAAATCGATTAAAATCGATTACATTCAAAAGACACAATACTAATTAAATTACGTACAATAGGAAAACGACGGGACTAAAATTTTCGTTCGTTATATCCGTGAGTTCGTTATATACCGGGTTCGCTATAACGGGGTTTGACTGTATATCTATGTCCGGTATAAAGGGCTTAAGTCAAAAAAAGTGATTTTTGGATATTTGTTAATATTGATACAAATATATATATATATATATATATATATATATATATACAGTGATTTCCGCTTATAAGAATCACGTTTGTTATTACTGTTTTTGATTCTTATAAGCGGTTGATTCTTATAACCGAAACTCCCCTTTGGACAGGCACACATACACAAATATATACTTGTACATATATATAAACACACAGGCACATATATACATAATTTACCATTAAATGCTCTTTAATTTACGTTGTTGATCATTTATTAAAATTATTTTTTATAATTTTAAAAATACTCAATTTCTAAACAAATACTATAACTCAATTTCTAGACCTATAAGTAACAACACATGATTATAAAATCAAGAGGCAGCTTCTCTTTGACAACACTTTGGAAGAGCATCATATCTAATTAACAAGTTCTGTTTTTCAGAAAAACTAAGAGTTTTCCTTGTTTTTATCATATTTGAATTCGACTATCAAAAAGTTCTAACACTAACTGGCAATTTTGTTAGAAAACTAAAGTGAATACTAGCGACGTATGCTTATTACAGTCTCAGACGAAGATTCACTTTATAGTTTACGTTTCACGGTTTGATTCTGAATCAAACCGTGAAACGTTTGATTCAGCATCTGGTTCATCTGATTCAGCAAAATGGATCCGTTTACGTTTCACAGTTTAAAGTGCTGAATCCACTGTCCCGTTTGTGTAAGTGATGGTGGACACTTCGCGGAAGATTTATGTGTTTCAGGGTCCAGAAATCCGCAACCAGGAAGTAAGTGGTGTGAAAAAAGGAGTGCCTGTCTGGAGAAAAGCGAAATCGGACCCGGGCGGGTTAGATGCCCCTGGGTAAAGCTAATAAGACAGTGTTTAGCAAAAACGTATAAGGAGAAACTCTTATGTTATGTCGAAAGGAATGTATTTTACGACTGTTTTCCACGCCAAAGTTTTATCAATCTTTCTTTTCAAAAACTTAAGAAGGAATTTCGTACCTTTTGAGAGTTCAAGTGGCATTTTTTGGAAAAATGAAAGGAAGGCGAAGATTGCAAACTGATTCTTATAACCGGTGGATTGATTCTTTAAAGCGGAAATTTTAACATGGAAATAATACATTTGTTTTTGTTTTTGCGATATTGATTCTTATAAACGGTTGATTCTTATAACCACTGATGACTATAAGCGGTGGTTACTGTATATATATATATACAGGGTGTCCATAATTAAAGTCCCACTTTCAAAAGGCTGCAAAAAAGAACCACTGGCCAGAATGACTTCAAATTTGAACTGAATATACTGGAAGAAGAGGGGAAATGATTTGGCATAATAATAAAAAGAAAGTTCCAAAATGTATCAATTCTTGGAACTTTTTTTTATTATGCCAAATCGTTTCCCCCTTCTTCCAGTATATTCAGTTCAAATTTTAAAGTCATTCTGACCAGTGGTTCTTTTTTTTTTTTTGCAGCCTTTTGAAAGTGGGACTTTAATTATGGACATCCTGTATATATATATATATATATATATATATATATATATATATATATATATGCAATAGTCTATCAATTTTGTATACAAAAGTACATGTCTTTGTACAAAAGACTCAAGTCGAAATTTTGTAGGGTGGTTTCTTTCAGGCCCAAGGTACTCCCTAAGAAATCTTTTTTTTAAAAAATCCAAACTTAATGGGTTTAGAAAGGGCTTGATCCTCTAAAACGAAACACTGACTGATTTATCTAGAACTATAAAAATAAAATATGTTAAACTATAAAAAGTTATGTTCCAGATATAAAATCTGTATATCTGGAACTATAAAAAGCTAAAATTTTGCTTGGTGGTTACTTTTTGATTCTAGGTGCTGAATAAGAAAGCGTCTTAAAAATTGAAACTTGAAAGAGGTTTAAGACCACCCCCCCCCCCCTCAAAAAAATAAATAAATAAATAAATAAATAAAAAAGAGAGAGAGAAAGAGAGAAAGAAAAACCTGTCTGACTGATCACTGTATCTCTGTAACCAAAAGGCCCAGGATGCTTAAATTTTGCCTTTTGGTTCCTCTAATGCCCCAGGTGCTCATTAGGAAAGATTTAAAAGAGAAACAAAATTCAATCTTTAAGGGTGTTGATATAGGGGCTTAAATCGCAACCCAATAATAAAAAAAAAAACTAAATCTAAAGCTTATATTTTCTAATGTCGAAAGACTGCCGTTATCCCCTTAACGATCGCATAATTTTCAAGAAAACGGTAATAAAAGTGTCTATTTTTTCCGGAGGATTCCATTTATTTTTTGATCTGCCCCATCTAATTTAAAAAAAAAAAAACCCATTCCCAATTACATAATAAATAGTCTGGTGCTGCCATCTGGTATGTAAAATAAGAAATAAAAAATTTTCAGGCTAAATCAAATGGATTGTTTTAATCTCTTTGGTGCGTTACTTTTAAACACTCCAGCTCGGAAATATCACGGGCACGAGAAATAGAAGGCGAAACCTCACCCCGTGATTTTGACGGGGGCGAGAAGGAAGGGGTGGGGTTATAGGGCGAACTCCTCTGAGGAATGACAACACTTTTACTGCCAAAGTTAATTTAAATTAAATGAACCAAATCAAATAATGGATAATACCGGCTGTCCCAAAAATGACCGACGATTTGAAAAATCGATTAAAGAAAAACGGATGGTGATAGAAATGCAAGGTTTTCTGCATTCTGCTTAGGGAATTTATTCTCACCAATTTTCAAAATTAGTTACAAAGTTCGTCAACAGATGGCGCTGCTGACTGGGAAAACTATAAAACAATGTTTTCAAAGCAAGAAGCATACGCAAAGTGGCATGCATTGGCCTCCCTATTCGCCAGATTTGACGCCATGCGATTTTTTTCTTTGGGGGTACTTGAAAGACCTGGTGTATCGTCACAAACTGTAGATGAACTGGAACAATACATCTCTGCTGCTTGTCAGAACATTCAAACTGAGATGTTTGCACGGGCGTCTGCGAATTTTGACCTCAGACTGCGCCACGTTGTTGCTGCAAACGGTGGTTATTTTGAAAACGTTGTTTTATAGTTTTCGCAGTAAGCACCGCCATCTGTTGACGAACTTTGTAACTAATTTTGAAAATTGGTGAGAATAAATTCCCTGGTTACCTAAGCAGAATGCAGCAAACCGTACATTTATATCGCCTTTCGTTTTTCTTTAATTGATTTTTCAAATCGTCAGTCATTTTCGGGACACCCGGTAGTAATGTATTATGTTGCGAAGCACGGGTATTCAGCTAGTTTGTGATAAAATGAATTTAGAATTTAAGAAAATAGTCTCAATGCTGATTTCCAATAATATTCGTTCATTTGCATACAATTGTTAATAACTGCCTCGTGTTAATGTCCACCCTAATGTCCACAAATGACGAAACGCTTTAGGTTAGGTATGATGATCGTTTGGATTATAGCTCTGATATTAATGAACCACTGAATTAATAAATGCGGACCACGACAAAATTTCTTGGTGCATTTTCGAAATCTCCCTGTATATATGTGCACTTTAATGCCGCTAGATTTAAAAAAAAATTGGATGGTATTTTATCATAAACAAAACAATCGGCCAGATATTACTTTAGTACTGCATAAAATGACCATAAATGAATTCTTTTCACAAAGATGGCATAGATTTAATAACAATAATAATAGTAGTAGTAATCATTATGTATACAGTGGCTCCCAAAAGTGTTCGTACACTTACCATTTTCAATGAAATACGGGTTTATCCATTAATTACAATGAATATTTCAGAATGGGTATTTAATAATACGATCTGTAATCTGTTCTTAACAAAACTACATGAAATATTTTGAAAACATGGTAAAACTTTTTAAGAAACCAGTAATCAAAAACTAATAAAAAAAAACTTTATCTCACAAAAGTCATCGTACACTGAAATATTTCCGGATAAATTCATAATTAAAAATATCGTCTGGCGCTTTATTTTTATTTTTGAATTGTGGTGGCATTTAAGATATCGTTTGGCTTTTAATTTTTGCTTGCCTACTCCGTAATATTCTATTTATTATTTAAAAATGGCTCGTAGTCGTAAAGAAACAACAAACAGCATTCGAAAATTCATTATTTTTCATCATAGTAGTGGTAAATCAGTACGGAATGTTGCTAAATTACTTAATTTATCCCATTCTACTGTGCAGTATGTGATAAAACGCTGTAAAGAAGAAAATCGGACGAAAACAAGGTAAGAAAAGGTCGTCCGGCAAAGTTAACAAAACGTGATCAGAGATTTATAATTAGAAAATCTGTGAAAAACCCACGTTCGAGTGCTGTAAAAGTTTCTGCAGAATTTAGTGAAACATTTTCTACTTAAATTTCACCTGAAACTGTTCGACGAGTTTTCAGAGCAGCTGGATTACATGGGCGTTCTGCCCGTAGAAAATTTTTTGTGAGTTAGAAAAACAGAAAGCTTAGGCTTTCCTTCGCACTATCAATGATAAATAAACCCCAAACGTATTGGAATAATGTCTTATATGACGATGAAAGCAAGTTTAACATTTTTGGTTCCGATGGGCGTATAATTGTATGGAGAAGAAAAAACGAGGAACTTAATCTCAAGAACTTAGTGGGAACAGTTAAGCATGCCGGTGGAGTGTCCTAGTGTGGGGGTTGCATGTCAGCATCAGGACTAGGTAATTTGGTATTTATTGATGGCATAATGAATCATGCTCTTTATATAAATATTTTAAGGGACAATTTAAAATTATCAGCTCAAAATTTGAGTATTGGAAACAACTTTGTTTTTAATCAAGATAACGATCCTAAGCACACGGCTCTCAACGTTCGCATCTGGTGTCTCTATAATTGTCCACAAGTTTTGAAAACACCACCTCAATCGCCAGATTTAAACCCAATAGAACATATTTGGAGAGAACTGGAGGCTCGAGTACGAAAACACGACATTCACACGGAAGGCGAACTAAAAACAATTATGATGGAAGAATGGATGAACATTGCTGCAGAAATTACTAAAGAACTAGTGCAATCTATTCCCAAACGTTTAAACGCTGTTGTGGATGCTAAAAGATATCCTACTAAATATTAATTTAACGAAAAATTAGAATATTTACTAATATGTAGACATTTTTTACAAGCGTACGATGACTTTTGTGAGATAAAGTTTTTGTTACTTTTTGATTGTTGGTTTCTTAAAAATAAAATTTTACTATGTTTTTAAAATATTTCATATAGTTTTGTTAAGAATAGATTATAGATCTTATTATTAAATACCCATTCTGAAATATTAATTTTAATGAATGGATAGACCCATATTTCATTCAAAATCGTAAGTGTAGGAACACTTTTGGATGCCACTGTATACATAAAACAGTTCCGTAACTGATTTACTTACTGACTGACTGACTCACATACAACGCACAGACCAAACCGCTGGACCTAAAGGGCGGAAATTTTGCATAGCGATTCTTCTTATAGTGTAGGGGTGCACTAAAAAAGATTTTTTAAAAATTCTTCTTAGATTTTTTTAAATTAAATTTTTAAGTTGTTTTAGTAACTTTTTTTTAAAGTTTGCATTTAAAATAATATTTTCAGGGTTATAAAATTTATATCACGAGAAACATAATAAAAATTCCTTTAAAATGAATTTTTTTTTCGAATCTTTACCTCCATTTTCTGATTTTTGGGGAATTTTTAATTTAATTTTTAGAATTTAATTTATTAAATGCTGATCACGTGATTTCTTTTTTCTGGTAGAGATAGCCCTCCTACAGCACGGCATCTTACAACACGGTTTCGCTCTAACACGATAGATTAAATTGCAGGAACCCTCGTATAACACTGCAACCTGTAACACGGTTTCGCTCTAACACGATAAAAAAAATTACGAAAACCTTTGTACAACACTGTACTTCTGATTAACATGATTTTTGTTTAACAAATTTAAAAACTAAATTACCTTAAAATAATGACGGGAAGGAATAATGAACTGTAGTGGCTTTACGTAAAAATGGATAAACAAATTATATTTTATTCATTTATCTATATATATAAAACAGTTCCGTAACTGACTCATTCATTCATTCATTCACTGACTGACTGACATACAACGCACAGACCAAACCGCTGGACCTAAAGGGCTGAAATTTTGCATGGCGATTCTTCTAATAGTGTAGGGGTGCACTAAGAAAGATTTTTCAAAAATTCGTCTTAGATTTTTTAAAATTAAATTTTTAAGCTGTTTTTAAAACTTTTTTTACGTTTGCATTTAAAATAGTAATTTGAGGGTTATAAAATTTATATCACGAGAAAGATCATAAAAATTCCTTCAAAATGAAATTTTTTTCGAATTTTTACCTTCATTTCCTGATTTTTGGTGAATTTTTAAAGATTAATTTTTAGAATTTAATTTATTAAATGCTGATCACGTGATTTCTTTTCTGGTACTTTCAATAAATTTATCGTCACGTGCGTAACAACTAAATAGACAAAAGAAAATATTTTTTTCTATTTCTAATGCAGCAGACGATTGGATATTATCAAAAAAAAATGCATATCCCTTACGATTTTTTATAAATATATATATATATAGATAGATAGATATTTTACATCAATTGTATACATTGATCATCGCATTTATTATAAATATATATATTTATTTTTTGGCATAAATTGCATACGTTGATCGTTGTATTTAATTTGAATGTACTCCGTAGCGAAGCGCGGGTTTTCAGCTAGTAACTCTATAAAATTACAAGACGGCCTAAGCTTAGCTGAAAATCTTGAATCATATTTCCTGAATGCAGACCCTTCCGCTCGAAGAAGCCGAAAATTCAAAAGGGAGCTGCAAAATTTTCTATCTCCGTACCGTGAATCTTCGGTAACCTTGTAAGAACCATCAAATAAACCAAAATTACAAATTTTTTAAAGAGGATAGAAAGTGCAAAAAATCTAAATGAATAAAAAGGTTATGAAAGCGAAGGGGATATCGTTCAATCGAAAAAACGTTCTCGTTTGATTGTACTGAGCAAAAGAAATTTATTAAATTAAGGTCGCATTAAATGAAAATAATATTTTTCTATTTCTTTTCGTTTTGTGTTACACATACATTTATATTTTTAACAAAAATTAAGTCGCTTATATGGAATTAAAAAAAAATTTTTTTTAATAAGTTTTCAGAACGTAACCCCCTTTTTTGAATTGTCTCTGGGTCTCATATAACACGGCATTTTCTAGGAACCTATCTACCGTGTTATAGGAGGGTTACCTGTACTTTAAATTAATTTATCGTCACGTGCATAACAACGAAATAGACAAAAAGAAAAATATTTTTTTCTTACTAATGCGGCAGACGATTGGACATAGAAAATTATAAATCGGAAAAAAATTCGATATATGAGGCGGTGAAAGGCAAAGTGGTGTAAGTCACATTTTCACCTTTTTTCATTTAAGGGCAAAAATGTAATCTCCATGTTCAATTTATAGTGGAATTGCAAATAGTTATTATTTGAAATATTATAATAATTATTAAGAATTATAATTTGTTCAATTTATGGTGGAACTTTTTGTAGTTTTTGATATAAAACTCTTTAGACTTACACCACTTGACTTACTGACTTACACCACTTTGCATTTCACCGCCTCATATAGAAATTTCGATACATAGAATTGATCTTAGTTTTATCATAATTCTCCTGAAACATTAAAATTTAAGCTAATTTTTGTATACGAAACTCCATTTCTAATTTATATGCGAATCACTTTAAATGAAAATTAATAACTAAAAAATGAACTAATATGAAAGATTTATTGAGTACTATATACCTTTAAAAAAACAGTAATCCAGACAGTGGTTACAGTGATCACAGCTACATTCTTAAAAAAAAAAACTGCGAATATCTTGCTAGACAGCCAGTTTTGCGGAAAGTTCATCAAAGAAATGCTCGCATTTATTCAGTCCACTAAATCTGCATCAAGGACATTTTCCGCGAATTGAAGTCCACGACGCATTGTTTCAAACGCCAAAAATTGGGAGATTTTATTCTAAAGTGGAATAAGATCTCCCAATATGTCGTGAAAAAAAATTTCGATATATAGAGATTTTTTCGATATATAGAAACAGTTTTTATATGTAATGAACATGGAGATTTGCTAAGAGTTCGATATATAGAAAATTTCGATATGGGGAAGTTCGATATATGGAGGTTCGACTGTATATATATATATATATATATACACAGTGAAACTTCTCTAGCCGGGCGCCCTCTAAACGGCCTTTGTTCAGAACGGATTCAAGACTCCATAGAGCCAACGTTATGGAAGAAACCTCTTTTCGAAAGGCCACAAAAATGCCACTTTTTTTTCGGAACCATGACTGGCAAGTTTCACTTTATATACATGTATATATGTGTGCGTGTAGTTACATACGAGTATTCGTGTGTATTCGTATACGCACAGAGCTGGTCCCATGAGTGAGTCGGTCTAAGGCGACGAATTAAAAGGGGCGCCAAAATAAGACAAAGTTAAAAAATATTAATAGTCCGAGGGTCCGGGACATATTTAAAAAAAATTATTTATTGATTTAAAATTTTGAAATTTTTTGTAATGGTTAACCACATAATTTGTAAGTAATATCGCCGCCGTCCACTGATTAACTTATTGCTTGATTAACAAGGAAATCTGCCGACAGCCTTTTCGTAGAAACTCTAGGGAATACCTCAAATACTTTCCTTTCTACACAGCTTCTCTCCCAATTTTCTTGCCATATATTTATGTAATAATTCTTAATAATAATAATTATTAATAATAATAATTAATAATAATTAATCATAATAATAATTAATAATAATTAATAATAATAATTAATAATAATAATAATTCTTAACATAATTTGTAAACAAAATCACATCATAAAACCTCACTCAAAAAGTTTTCAAAGACTTTTAAAATTCAAAATTTTAAAAAAGGCGTAATTTAAAATCGTTATAACTCGAAATATTGTTAGTCCAATTTCAAATTTCTTTTCATTTAATTAAACAGAAATACACAGTCCAGTCATATTAATGTAACCACCGCCTACTTTTGACGTCAACGTTGAATAACCAATCGCAGAAGGCACATGTCATCAGCAAATTTGGTGGATATTTAAAGTGTGTTGTAGGCATTCGGAAAACATTTCAGTTCTTGCAGTCATGCAGAAACGGAGCGATTTATCCGACGTCCAAAAGGGCATGATCATTGGCTTTCGGGCCAAGAGTGGAAGCATTTCCGAAACGGCTAATTTTGTAAACTGTTCGCGGGCCGCCGTGGTAAAAGTATACCGTGCATGGCAAAATGGCACTATCCAAAATCAGCGACGGGGCAAATGTGGTGCACCACGGGCCATAGATGGCAGAGGTGAACGACGGCTGCGGAGATGCGTTCGGGCGAATAGACTTGCAACCGTTGAGCAAACTGACCGTCCAGATGAACCAAGGGGCTACCAACAGTGTCTCCACAACGACGGTTCAGCGGACGTTGCTGCGTATGGGCCTCCGCTGCAGACGCCTGGTTAATGCACCTGTGCTGACTATGCTGTTCATCGGCGACGAAGGCTGGAATTCGCGCGCCAGTACCGCAACTGGACTTCCACTGAGTGGAGATGTGGCTTTTTCCGATGCATCACGTTTTATGCTCCATCGGACAGATGCACGTTGGCGTTGTAGCGTACTGGAAATAGGGTCTTATTTTTTTTCCCGAGACCCCACAAGGGCTTGAAACACAGCTGCGTGTTTTTCAAGGAATGTGTTGTTCGGTTCCACCAGCTCGGAACACGTGGGGGATTAAAAACCGTTTTCCTCACAGATGCAGCCACTAAAGCTGTCGTCTGAACGTTTCTGCAATGTAGTAAAGTTCGGCGTCTAAGAAGAGCTGTCAGCCGATAAGCTGCCGGCCTCTCCACCCCTTCTGAAAATCCAGACGATTGGGGAGAGACGCTTGAGAACGCGGGCGGTGCGGATGTGTGTTTAGGCTCCGTACATTGGGAATCTGCACGGTTTTTTTAAAATTGAATATGTTGCACTGTTTTAAATGTTAATTATTTTTGTTAATAAATTGTCAAGTTTTTTGTTTTAAAAAGTTGGCCTTCGTTTGTTAATCAGAACTCTGTCTTTCTTTGTTATGGATCCCATGGTAGTAAGTTTTAGCAACGCCTCAGAGAGAATCGCCTTACAGTGACGCCACAGCGTATACGGCGAGACACGTCTGAAAGCAAACACCCAGCAACAATTGCCGGAAGGGTCCAAGCTGGAAGAGGGAGCATTATGGTCTGGGGAATGTTTTCGTGGTATTCTCTGGGTTCCCTCATCATTGTGGAAGGCACGATGGATCGACACAAGAATGCATCTATCCTTGCGGACCATGTTCACCCCTACATGCGAATTGTTTTTCCTCAGGATGGTGGCATCTACCAGCAGGACAATGCGACGTGTCATAAAGCTCGCAGTGTACGTGCGTGGTTCGAAGAGCACCAGGATGAGTTTACCGTGCTCCTTTGGCCAGCAAATTCCCCGGACTTGAACCCAATCGAGAATCTGTTGGACCACCTCGATCGGGTTGTTCATGGATCCTCACCCGCGTCACCATGGATCCTCACTCGCGGAACCTAGCGCAGCTGGCAGGAGTCGGCATGGCTCAACATCCCAGTGAACACCTTCAGGAACCTAAGGGGGCGTCCATTAATTACGTGAGGCTTTTAGGGGGGGGGGTGTCGAGCCGAATCTCACCCAGTCTCACGTGGGAGAGAGGGGGGGGTCTCGGAAAATATCACGTAATTTTTTTTCCCCCAAAAAAAGTGTAAAATTGCGAGAAAACTCGGTTATATTAAGTTAAACATGTTTCTACACTAAAATATGGCTAAATCCTACACGATAGTTCCAGAAGTCACTCTTGAGACCACACATGAGTCCCCGTGGACTGAATTAGAATGAATATTCTTTTACGAATTTTAGTAGTTCCTATTAAAGTATTTTATTGTTCGATTTTCTCACTGTGATTCTAGACTACGTTCTTAGTAGTCTTAAATACTAGTCTTAACTAGTCTTCAATAAAAATAATTAAGCAAATTATGTTTTTTTAAATAAATCCAACGCAATCAAGCACAGATTAACGTATTTACACTAAAAATACGCATTTTGAAAAATCTCAGGTGAGATTAGGGGGAGGGGGTCGAAAAATCGCCAAAATGGCCTCACTCAATTAATGGACGCCCCCCCAATTGACTCTCTTCCTGCACGTCTCGCAGCGGTCCGCTCTGTGAAAGGTGGTTATTCGGGATTTTGACAGGTGATCACATTAATGTGACTGGACTGTGTATATATGTTTTAATTTTGCCACAGCATTTTTTAAAATATTAATTTTTAAAAAATTAAAATATTTAGAGTAAAAATGTTTAAAAAGAATGATGCAACTTATTTTTTTAAAATCATAATTTCAAAAGTAAATATTTTTTTTCAAATTTGCTGAATCAAAATTAAAGTTAAATAATTGAAAAAGACATGTCCCAAGTTTGAACCATTTATCTCAAATGGTTCTTGACCTATAACAATTTAAAGATGACAATGGTGAAAAAACCCATCATGCAGGAAAACGCACTTACAGGTTTAAACAACGATTGGCTGCTATTAGAATGTTGCCAAAAGAAAAAAATAAATAAATAAAAATACTAAGAATAATAATATCTCCTGTTCTAATTAAGATAAAAACATAATTTAAACGTCATTTTAAGTGAAAAAACAAAGAAATTTTTAATTCAATAATTTTTTTTTGAAAATTTAAAGAATTTTGAATGTTGGACCCCCTTAATCTGATGTATGACGAAATTTGTAAAATTACACAAATATAAGCGCATATTCAGGCTAATTTTTTAATAAACTACTGAATTTGAGATCACGAGATATAAATTTTGAATGCCTAGAACAATAACCCAGGAACGATTAAAAGATCTAACAATAGTTTCTATGGAAAAGGCAGTATCTAAAACAATTAATTATAGAGATGCAGGCAAGCTATTTGCTGCAATAATGGCTCGAAGAATGATTTAGTAATTATTTTTACTGCATAACAAATTAAATTCAAATTTATTTGCGTTTCTGCTTTTTTTAAAATCTGTATATATTTTTTAAATTTTTATATTTTTTAATAAATAAAACTTTTTAATTAATACATTTTTTCCAAAATGATCGTTATTCTAAAAGCAGACTATTTCTAATAGAGATACGTTAATTTCTTACGAGTTTCTAAATAAATATTTGAAAAGGCGCCTTTTTTAAAACTTGCCTTAGGCGCCACGATGGATCGGCCCGAATCTCTTTTAGAGCAAAACCCTCTCATTTAATTCCTGTTCCAGCAGAAGGCTCAACAATGGGATCCCGAGGCGAAGCAGCCGGACAACAGAAGCGGCGAGACAAAGAGCTCCCAACAATACCAACCTGGACGCGAGGCGCCCGTATGTCTGAGTTTTCAGTCGTAAAGCTGAAAGAAGAATTTTGTTCTGCTCCGCCCCTTGATTGATGATTATCTGGGGAAATTAATCGGCAAAGGCATCAGCTGATCTGATGACGAGGGAAGTGGCCCGCCAATCGGATCTCCGGAAAGTGATGTCACTTTTAAAGACACTAATTAAAACCCCTTTTAAATTTCGAGCGTTCGCAGCGCCAGAAAAATAAAAGTTGCGTCGCTGCGAAATCAAAAAAAATTCAGATAACTCCTAGACCTGCATCTAGAAGGTATCTTCTCCGGCATTGCAGCCGTTAATTAAGAATTCTTCATAAGTCCTCGTGTGAGGCAGATCAGGCAGATCATCCCGATTTCCTGTCGACCGCTTCTAGACTAAGCGAATTATTTGAAACACGATTCTAAGTCCTGTTTAGAGGCAAAGTTTCCCCGACTCCTTGTCGACTAGTTCTAAGAAAGAAATGTTCTAACTATTAGAGATAGCTCTTTTCTTTAGATCCCAGACGGATCTGTTCGATAGTTTATTAGCAATGTAAAATACTTCTAGCCGAAGTTTCCCGCCCGTCATGTAGGGTGCATCGTCTACTGTGTTCAAATTTCATAATTTATCGACCTCTTCTCACTTGTGAATAAATCATTTCATTTAATGTATTACTAGATTGTATAGTCGTCTCTTACGCTACCATTCGGCGAATTTCTTACAATATATATATATATATATATATATATATATATATATATATATGATGCCCGATATTATAAGGCTAAGTCAAAGACAGCGATTTATATATATCAAGTTTTGGCTTTTATACCAATCTCAGAGATATAATTTCGACTTGGGATGCGACTTGCAAATGCATGGAAATAATACATTTGCTTTTGCTCTTGCGATATTGATTCTTATAAACGGTTGATTCTTATAACCCCTGTCTTTTGTACAATGAAATGTACTTTTGTATACAAAATTGATAGACTTAAGCATTTTATACAAGTCAAAAGTTTTTTTATTTTTATTAATACTAACAAATATCGAAAAATCCCTTTTTTTGACTTAAGCCTTTTATACCGGGCATAATTTATATATATATATATATATATATATATATATATATATATATATATATATATATATATATATATATATATATATATACAGTGATTTCCGCTTATAAGAATCACGTTTGTTATTACTGTTTTTGATTCTTATAAGCGGTTGATTCTTATAACCGAAACTTCCCTTTGGACAGGCACACATACACAAATATATACTTGTACATATATATAAACACACAGGCACATATATACATAATTTACCATTAAATGCTCTTTAATTTACGTTATTTATCATTTATTAAAATTATTTTTTTATAATTTTAAAAATACTCAATTTCTAAACAAATACTATAACTCAATTTCTAGACCTATAAGTAACAACACATGATTATAAAATCAACAAGAGGCAGCTTCTCTTTCACTACACTTTGGAAGAGCATCATATCTAATTAACAAGTTCTGTTTTTCAGAAAAACTAAGAGTTTTCCTTGTTTTTTCATATTTGTATTCGACTATCAAAAAGTTCTAACATTAACTGGCAATTTTGTTAGAAAACTAAAGTGAATACTAGCGACGTATGCTTATTACAGTCTCAGACGAAGATTCACTTTATAGCTTACGTTTCACGGTTTGATTCTGAATCAAACCGTGAAACGTTTGATTCAGCATCTGGTTCATCTGATTCAGCAAATTGGATCCGTTTACGTTTCACGGTTTGAAGTGCTGAATCCACTGTCCCGTTTGCGTAAGTGATGGTGGACACTTCGCGGAAGATTTATGTGTTGTGTTTCAGGGTCCAGAAATCCGCAACCAGGAAGTAAGTGGTGGGAAAAAAAGGAGTGCCTGTCTGGAGAAAAGCGAAATCGGACCCGGGCGGGTTAGATGCCCCTGGGTAAAGCTAATAAGACAGTGTTTAGCAAAAACGTATAAGGAGAAACTCTTATGTTATGTCTAAAGGAATGTATTTTACGACTGTTTTCCACCCCAAAGTTTTATCAATCTTTCTTTTCAAAAACTTAAGAAAGAATTTCGTACCTTTTGAGAGTTCAAGTGGCATTTTTTGGAAAAATGAAAGGAAGGCGAAGATTGCAAACTGATTCTTATAACCGGTGGATTGATTCTTTAAAGCGGAAATTTTAACATGGAAATAATACATTTGTCTTTGTTTTTGCGATATTGATTCTTATAAACGGTTGATTCTTATAACCACTGATCACTATAAGCGGTGGTTACTGTATATATATATATATATATATATATATATATATATATATATATATATATATATATATACAGTGGAATCTCGATCGATCGTTTTCGGATCCATCGTTTTTCCGTATATGTCGTTCATGTTATCTAGTCCCAACGATCATATTGCTTTGTTATGTTTCCGCATCTATCGTTTTCCCGCATTTATCGTTCATTTCAATCGGTTCCTTGAAAAACGATAGATCGAGATTCCACTGTATATATATATATATATATATATATATATATATATATATATATATATATACAGTGATTTCCGTTTATAAGAATCACGTTTGTTATGACTGTTTTTGATTCTTATAAGCGGCTGATTCTTATAGCCGAAAGTTAGGTTTTTGGGCTCGCACGCACATACACACATGCGCACACATATACATATATTAGATAAATTACCATTAAATACTCTTTAATTTACGTTAATTACCTGAAGGGGTAGAGATGCCCCTGAAACAAGATAATTGGACAGTGTTTAGCTAAAGCGTTTACAGGGAAACTGATGTGATGTCTAACAAAGAAAGGGATGCATTTTACGACTGTATTCCATCCCAACGTCATCAGTCTTTCTTTTCAAAATGTAAAGAAAGAAATTCGTACCTTTTGAGGTTTTAGATGTCTCTTTTTGGAAAAATGAAAGGTTTGGTTTGGTTTGGACTGCTACGGTCAACGTCTGCTGCACGGGGGCTAATTAGATCGGGATCTACTGCTTAAAGCCAATTCCGAATGACTACAGACGTCCATGCTAATAGTGGGACTCGAACCCACAGACTCTAGTACCGATGCCAGCGCCCTGGCGGAAAGGTGGAAGGAAAGCGAAGAGTGTAAGCTGATTCTTAAAACCGGTGGATTGATTCTTTAAAGCGAAAATTTTAACATGGAAATAATACATTTGCTTTTGCTCTTACGATATTGATTCTTATAAACAGTTGATTCTTATAACCACTGATCACTATAAGCGGTGGTTACTGTATATATATATATATATATATAATGATATCGGCTTACGCGCACGATAACCTTTAACTTTACACTAAACTTATGTAGCTGAGATGAAACACGACAGGGTAGACGTGGCCAGAGTGATGAGAAGAAGATTATCTCAGGAGAGCCGCTGACACACCGGAAAGGTAAAAACCACAGAGAGGAGAGACATTGAAGGGACGCACAAAACACAGATGCGACGCATTTATTTTATTCTGGATTATTCTGCAGACAAATACTATTCAACAAAACACAGTACCTTTACAACTGGACACACACAATAGCAACGCCACCGGTCCTTTGCCGGGGCAGTCATAGAAGGTAGACTTACATCGTAGTTATCGTTGGAGCAATACACGGATGAGAGAACGCGGTAAGAGAGCCAGCAAGGCAGGGAAGGAATGGAGCAGGGAGAGCGCAAAAATACCGTGGAAGCGCTAACGTGACGACAGGTGTAAACATTTCTTTAATTGGCCAGGGCCGATGATCCGACTTGACCACGTGGGCCGTAATTCAAGATTCCGAACATGCTATGCAAGGCGCGTGGTTTATGAATCATAGGCATCTGACTTTGAGCGCGTGGCTTAAGGGACAAACTAGTTAGTTTATTCGTTTACTTGTTGGTCGCAATTTGGAAAAAGGGACTGGGGTTTATTGAAAAGGGAATAATTTAGAATACGCGTTAAGTAAAACAGGTGGGGCGAAACAGTTAATAATGGTGGGGCGTTAATATTACATACATACATATATATATATATATATATATATATATATATATATATATATATATATATATATATATATATATATATATATATATATATATATACACATATATACACTGGTAAAATAAATTAAGAGAATTTGCATATTTTATCGAATTTCATGAAAAGAACTGAACTGGATGTTTTTTTTTTTTTTGAACGAAGTTCTTTTACGCGGCTTACAGTAAACGCGCAGGAATAGTCACGTAACGAAAAAACGTTATGCCCCCTTAATAAGAGCTTTTTTTTCAAGAAATCTGTGGCTGAATGGTTAAAGCTACGGAGTATCGGACTATCGCACTACGGAGAGAGAGGTACCTGGTTCAAATCCCCGCACGACCCCCGTGGCCGTTTCGATTCCCATTCATTCTTGGAATAGCGCAGTATATATATATATATATATATATGTATAATCAATAGAAATCTACATATTAAATCACGTTTAGAGTTGAAAAAAATAACGTAAGGAACTTTGTACCTGACGGGGGTGCCCCGACCGCACAATTTTTTTTCTTCTTCTAATGGCAGAATATAAGACAACTGTAGACAGAAAAACACAATAGAACAAGAACAAGTAACAAAACTGAACTACAGTAAGTCTATAAATCATTCATCTTGTGCCGAGCTCTCCAGTATTTTTCCCACAAGTGTCCCGAGACCAGTGCAGGGCAGTGAACCAGATGGTTCACAACCATTTCCTCACAAATGTTACACAATTGGCAGAGAGGACTTGAAAGCAGTTTTATTCGGTGTAGATGCTTGGAGAGGCAATCGTGGCCAGTAGCGAGACGGAAAATGGCAACAGATTTGTCTCTTGGCCATAGCGGAATATTAGTGATTTCCTCGATCCATTTCTTGTCTTTATTTGCCTCCTTTATGTTATTCCAAAAGTTCACTCTTATAGATTTTTTAACTAAACGTTTGGCGGTATATAAAGGGATAATGGTATAGAAAGGGAACTGAATGTAAAACCACTAGACAAAAATGGAAATCTTGTACGTCAAATACGTAAGTGTACACGTGTGTTGTAGGCGGAGCCAGTAGAGAAACAGGCTTTATAAGCGCGCGTAAATTAAGACGCATTTCGTTCGCTAGCACACCTCGGCGAATTTCTTGGTGTTATTTTGCAGGAATCGGTTAATTTCAAATTGTAACAGTAAAAGTGAGTAACCACCAACGTTTAGATGATGGAATGAGGTGGCGAATTGTGGGGAGGCTAGAAGCAGGCCAGTCTCAAGTCCAAATTTGTAGAGAGTTCAATTTAACGCCCAGCATCGTGTGTAACTTATGGAAACAGTTCCAGGATACCGGATCCATCGAGAGAAAGCGTGGGCAAGGTCGTCCAATAGACACGACGGCCAGAGAAGATCACCATTTTTCGACTATAGCGAGGCGTAACAGGAGTGCTACAGCTTCTCAGCTCTCTCGTGACTTGTATGCAGCCACAGGAAAGACAATCTATCAA
Organism: Dolomedes plantarius; assembly: GCA_907164885.2. NCBI lineage: Eukaryota > Metazoa > Arthropoda > Arachnida > Araneae > Dolomedidae > Dolomedes > Dolomedes plantarius. The sequence continues at coordinate 106,536,654 of OU015503.1, forward strand.
GGGTGACTGTTTCCAAAAGACTTCATGAGAGAGGGTTGTTTGCAAGAATACCTGCTGTTCGCGTCCCGCTCACTTCTACGAACAGGAGAATCCGTTTATCATGGTGCAGAGAGCATAGAGATTGGAGTATGGATCAATGGGTGACCGTTCTCTTCACTGTTGAGTCCCGGTTCAGCCTAAACACCGATTCTCGCCGTACTTTCATATGGAGAGAACCAGGGACCCGCTACCTACCCTCCAATGTCCGCGAAATCGACCATTATGGCGGAGGAGTTTTAATGGTCTGGGCAGGCATGATGTTGGATGGCCGCACACCTCTCCATGTCTTTGAAAGAGGCATTGTGACTGGTGTGAGGTATAGGGATGAGGTCTTGGAGCCCTATGTTCGCCTTTTCAGGGGTGCAGTTGGCCCTGAGTTCATTTTAATGGACGATAACGCGAGGCCACATAGAGCTCTTCTGGTCGACTAATTTCTAGCGTGTGAGGATATTCACCGGATGGATTGGCCAGCCAGATCTCCAGACCTTAACCCCATAGAGCATGTCTGGGACGCTCTGGGGAGGGCAATTGCAACTCGCAACCCCCCTCCGAGAACCATCCAGGGAATGAAAACAGCGCTTCTGAACGAGTGGGACCAATTGCCACAGGAAATGATAAACTGTTTTATTTCAAGTATGAAATCACGCTGCGAGATATGTATATCTGTAAGAGGGGACCATACCCCCTATTAACCCATTTTTTTTGTATATTCTGCAACCGCTGTTTCATACCTTCCGACTCCAACGAGTGTTACGCACGATCATGCATGTGTATTGCAATTATTGAATGGTTATTTGTTTTGTATTGTATCAATATATGTACATATCAAATTTCATTAAAATCGGTACAGTAGTTCTAGAGATAATCGACCAAGTCTGCAAATTCTCTTAATTTCTAACACCAGTGTATATAATACACACACACACACACACACACACACATATATATATATATATATATATATATATATATATATATATATATATATATATATATATATATATATATATATATATATATATATATATATATATACAGTACAAATGGTTTATAAGAACCTACAGGGGACTTTAAAAACTGGTTCTTATAATCGATAGTTTTTATATCCGATAGTCAACTTACAACTGCTGGAAATTCCAAATTCATTGTCACATAATTTCTATTTACACCTGAAACATGACGTTCAAAAATTGGTTAAAAGATTCAAGTTCAATCAAGGAAAAACACACAGCTCATTTTCATATAAGTATGTGTTTTTGAACTTTTTCAAATACCTAGTTCTAAAAACGTTGGAAAGAAAAGTGAATAAAATTATGTAGCTATTACGAATGTACCTACATAATGAAATATTTTGTTTTTACATGTCTATTCATTCTCTGAAAAATAGTCAGCAATATTTGTTTGTTTAGTTT
>OU015503.1:106543104-106770604 GCA_907164885.2 Dolomedes plantarius
TTCTACATTAATGGACACTTTTTTGCTCAATTTTTATTGCAATGTTTGTCAGATCTTGACATTAGGATTTTAAATTTTGAAATTTTAAATTTTGAAAACAGCTAGCAAGAAATGACACACAGGAACGAAAAAAATTTTTCAATATTAAGCTAAAAAGGTTCGTGAGAATGAGTGGATATATCTGTCATTACCAGTCCATAACAAAATTTTAACTGCAGTTGTAGCATAGAGAACTGATCCTCCATGTTTCAGTAAAGTAACTGCTAGATTAAGAGACTAGTCCCTCCAAAGTATAAATCCTAATGTGTGTATTATTACTATTATTATTATTTTAAGGATGAATCTCATACAGGTACTACTAATACATTAATTTCAAAATGCGCATAACCAAAATTTTATAATTCATGATGTTGAAGATAAATTTATTTTAATGCATGAATTAGATACAGGTGCGAAATTCATATAGTGTAACGTATGTTTCAAATACAGCAAAGTACAATTTTGTAATAAATCCATATTGTTACCATTTCAAGTTCCTCTTGAGTTGATAGTTTTGGGATCTGGCGGAATATGAAAAGCCAGGCAGGTCTTAAAGAGCTCCTAATATCTAAAAATAGAGAACAAAACTTAATGAAGTGCAGATGTTATGACGAAATTGTTTTCCTACACTAATTGATTCTAGAGTAAATAGCTAAATAGAAAAAAAATTAATTAATTATAAAATTAAGAACTGTGTAGCAACATTTTATACATATTCGCATCTATACAACTCTTATATAAAGTTTTTTTAAATTGTTTAAAAAAGGATGTTAAAAAGCATAATACATTTACATATACAAACTTGCTTGGGAAAAGTTAAAAGTAATTTTGCTTCAATGTTTTAACAAATATTCAACTGTCTGCAGTAAAAATTATATAGACATGTTATTCTTAACCTGTATTAATATTTTTTTCAAAAAGGAAAAAAAAAGGACTTTGTCTTAACACATTAATTCCAATGGTCAATAATCCTAAATAACTTATATTTTTAGATTTATATTTTTAGATTCTTTTGAGAATGCAGATCCATACTTTTTCAGACCATTAATAAACTCATCTATAGTTCTCCCCACTTTCTTTAAAATACAGCCAAACTTATAAAAATACAAAAGGTGTGCCATATATATTTCGAAATTAAAATTCATAAATTGCTTAACCTCTTTAACAGACATTTATATTAAAACCAGAATACTTATTTCCCTCAAAATTAAGAAGAAATACATTTAAGCTAAAATATTATTTTCGTTTTCAATAATTTTAATTACTTTATTTTTAAAAGAACACAATTAACTTTTGTTTTGATTGAAAGTAAAAAAAAACCCTAAGAATTCACTCTAATAAATATATCCTCAACATGCTCATCAATAGACATAAAATTTTTCAACAGAATCAAAAACAATATTTTTTTGTAATAAAAAAATAACTTTTCAAAATTTATTACTTACAATGTCTTTACCAATCCATATAGACAACCGTACTTTGGTTTATTAGGGGTAAAACTAGCCACAGAGTAGAGATAGTTACTTTTTAATAATATGAATAAATAAGTCCTGCATGAGAGGTGAACAAAATATGCCATATACAAAGATTTTAAATATGAAGGTAGAATACTATCATTATACGAGTAAGACATCAAGTACATAATAGACATTAGGCAGTATTTGTGCAAACATAAAACTGAACTATACTTTCAGTTTTTACCACAGAAAAAATTATTAAGGAACTTTTAATTATTAAAATACTTAAGGAAAGTTATATAAACAACAAAAATTAACAAATGGAAACAAAATATCAGGTTTTAACACATGAAATTCAGTTGTCAAACACACAAATCTAGAGTAGTCCGGGACTACTCTAGATTTGTGTGCACGGCCGCCATCTTGGATTTTTTTTGCGCCAAGTTGGCGATTTTACCGTGTTTTGAGGAGTGGAAAAATTCTCGCCAATATGTTTTAAGCGGTGTTTTCAAAACGCTGGACTTTGAATTTTTTTAGCTTTTTTAATAAAAACCACCTGTTTAAATTATGAAACTTAGAAAAAATTTTGAAAAATCCTTTAAATGTTGGACTTAGATTTTGGGTTTTTAATAAAAACCTCTTTTTTAAATTATGAAACTTGGAAATTTTTTTGAACAAATCATTCTCAAATATTGGAAATTTTGGGTTTTTCTTTTAGCTTTTTTAATAAAACCCACTTTTTAAATTATGAAACTTAGAAATATTTTTGAAAAATCATTTGATCGTTGGACTTAGATTTTTTTTTTTTTTTTTTTTTTTGCATTTTTAATTAAAAATTACCTTTTCAAATTATGATCCATATAAAAAATTTGGTCAAATGGATTTAACTTACAGATAAAATTTCAATGCCATGTATTCAATTTACCCTAACTCTTTGACAAATAGCAATGAATCACCAAAATATTATGCTAATATATTGCTAATTAGAAAAAAATACAGCATTTTCGTACCACCTAAATATCTTGCAATTTAAAAATTATCTAAAATTCAGCTTTGAAAAATGTAAAAAAATTATGAACCCATAAATTTATGGTGAGTAACCAGATTCTCCTTTATTTATTTATTTTTTTTTTTTGTTAGGGCATTGTGCTAATGAAATTTTACTTCAGATTTGACCTTAACCAAATATTTTGTGCATACAATAAAATCGGGACAAGGATTATTTGACCATTTATCCTGCTGTGTTGGAAATAAGGGGAAAAAAAACCCTTTTCCAATAGCTTAACCTTAACTAACTTCTTAACTTAGGTTCCTGGGGAGAGAGAAGTTGAACTTCAGTTATTTAAATTTATTTAAATAAAAATTTTAAAATAGATTGTATGTAAAATGTATACTGTATTTTACATTTTACGAAAAAATGATAGCAGATAATTTTTACTTCAAATAAATGAAATGTTGTATCATAACAGTATACTAATTGACAATCGATAAACAAAATTAAAAGCAACTTAAATTTTTTTAAGTTAACGAAAAACTGATAATGGATTTGTCAATTAGTATACTGTTATGATACACCATTTCATTTATTTGAAGTAAAAATTATCTGCCATCATTTTTTCGTAAAATGTAAAATACAGTATACATTTTAAATACAATCTATTTTAAAATTTTTATTTAAATAAATTTAAATAACTGAAGTTCAACTTCTCTCTCCCCAGGAACCTAAGTTAAGAAGTTAGTTAAGGTTAAGCTATTAGTTTAGGAAAAGGGTTTTTATTTCCTTATTTCCAACACAGCAGGATAAATGGTCAAATAATCCTTGTCCTGATTTTATTGGGTTTTATTAAAAAAGCTAAAAGAAAAACCCAAAATTTCCAATATTTGAGAATGATTTTTTCAAAAAAATTTCCAAGTTTCATAATTTAAAAAAGTTGTTTTTATTAAAAACCCAAAAATAAATGTAAGTCCAACGTTTAAAGGATTTTTCAAAAAATTTTCTAAGTTTCATAATTTAAACAAGTGATTTTCATTAAAAAAGCTAAAAAAAATTCAAAGTCCAGCATTTTGAAAACACTGCTTAAAATATTTCCAGGTCAAGGCTGAGATCTGACCTAAAATTATTATACTGTAATTAAAAGATCAAATCTGAAATGACTGTTTGATCTTAAAATTAGAGAATTTGACATTGGGTTATTTTTACCAGAACGCAATAATTATCGCCATGAGAAATGCGCCAAACCCTGGCAGAAAAATCCAAGATGGCGGCCGTGCACACAAATCTAGAGTATCCCCACAAAAACTATGTATGTAACTAATTACAGCACTTGAATTTTTTTTTTTTAAAGAAAAACATATATGCTTCCTTTTTATATTTCATCTAAAATAAAAAGAACTGAAGAGAGGGAGAACCTCTCATTTTGTATTTAAAAATTAAAACTTTATGTATGCTTGAAACACACTATCCTGTATTGTTTTATTTTCAGCATTCCCAGATTAATGATAAAATTACTGATAAATCCTTTTGAAATAGTTACATCAGAAGAAAATTTTAACTATAATTTTTACATACTTATAATATGAAATTTAGATCAGAATATGAATGTTTCATCAGTTGAATACAAAAACTGTGTATTAATTCATTATTATATATTGTCAAATTCCCTTCCTATATATATGTATCTATATATGTGATAGAGAGAGATAGATGGATAGAAGGATATATATGTATGTATATATAAATAATGATAAATAGAAAGACAAAAATTACTGGAAATTACATTTTTAAACTTATTTGAATAAAAATGTTAGCATAAAAAATTAAATACGCTGTCACTTTTTTTAATAATAGTTTAAGTTCAATAATAAAGTAAATCCCAAGACCCTATTTCATACATGCTTAGTTAATTTAATAACTAAATTAACAATATAGAAACAGAATATGTAAAATCAGACAACAGAAATATATATTTCAGCTCAATAAAAATATCAGGGAAAGCACTATATCAGGGAAAGCACTGACCTTTTAAATTTTTAGGTCTTAGGGGCATTGGTCTTTAATACTTGGAACCTTATGATCAGCTACAATATTTTTTTAAACAGACAAAACAGACTAATTTTATAAATTTACACATACAGTATGTATGAAAACAATAGTTTTTTTTCCTCCTCACTATTGCATATTACTGATAAATTTTAAAAAGTAAAATAGATAAGGTTTACATTCATTGACATAGAATAAGATTCAATAATAAAAGTATTAAATAAATCGCACTCACCTTAGCTCAGAACAGGGATGATTTTGAAGCCGCAATCCACTGCCAACTATTTTCAATGTGAAGCAGTCGGGTACTGTAGTACGATGAGCTGACACTGCCCTCAAAACTTTAACACCCTTCCCACCCATAAATATACATATGTAGTCGGTGGTCGGGCACATCTTACTACCATCTTACTAATCGTTCTAAGATGTACTTAATAGTACATCTTAGAACACCTGGGACACCTTATTTGAGAACACACAGGCTCCAGTACCGAACGCTTTCTTTAAAAAGTGGCTTATGAATGAAAAAAGTTTGCACACCACTGCCTGAAACTACAAATATAATAATCCACCTTCACATGCAGCCATTTACAATATTCATACACTGATTACTAAGCATTTAATGCTTACGGGAACGTACTAGACAATACATGGCGGAGACCCACCGTTTCGTTTGAAGAACTTGAGGGAAGAAATTGCGATCGGACAAAGACTATTTCCTGTCTCTGGCGAACACATGTGAAAACACGTTTTCCTCGGGAAACTCGGACGATGGAATTCAAACTGAAAAGATTACCTCTATTTGCTAATTGCAATTCTTTGTAGCTGTTAAAATAGTCGTTTTCAGAATTACAAATTTCATATTTTAAAAGTTATGAATCGAAATATACATTTTAAACTATTGTTAATCATAAACGTCAATGCTCTGTGAATGTAAGATGCTATTAGTGGCTAGATTTTGGCCTAGTAAATTATAATAAAATAAGGTTTGAAAATAAAAAACATATTGGAGAAGAATATAGTTTACAGTTACAATTGTAAATTTTTTTTCCCATAAGCAGCTTCAGTGTCGCAAAGTCTGTAAAATGAAAATAATCATAATCTTTGTTTGTGTTATATATACGTATATAATGTATCCGATATATGTGTGTGTAAAGGTGTATAAAACATACATTTTTGGTAGCTGTGCGATGGAGGTTTATTCTATACCGATCAATTTTACGCAATTTTTTATTAGCGATGTCCCATAATTAGGACTTCTTTCTTTTATTTATTAATTTTTTAAAAATATTGTCACAAGTATTCCTTATGAAGCGTGCAAATCATTAGTAAGCTATTAAGCTAACCCTTCGAAAATTAAGGAGAAAAGTATGAAAACGCAAACCTGCGAATCCCAGCCTTTTATTATCGAACTATAAGCGTCTGCCTTGCAGATCAAGGCGTAAAATATTAACAACATACGCATAAGAACTTCAGCTTCTTTTCGTAAAAGAATGTTAATTTTGTTAAAAAATTTATCTGAAACTGATAGTTGCTTTGTACATTTATTACTTTATAAAAAAAATTCTACAAAATTTTTCAATAACTTGGATTTAAAAGATACTCTTTTAAAGGAAAACATTTCTACATAAAGGAAATAATTTCTAAGTTGAGAACAATAGTCAATATGTAAAATATAAATATAAACAAAAAATTGATTTGGAATAATAGAAAAGAATTTTTGCTAATCTCGTCTAAAAAAGTAGACATTATATTCCAAAAATTAAATTCCTTATAAAAAATAATGGATAAAAATTTAAGTACATTCGAAAATTTTCATCCCGAATACTTCATTTCAGCGTTTTGTGACATTTACGGTCTAATACTTAAAGTTGGTTTTTCGGCTCAGTAAGCACACATAACATAAGTTATTTAACACACTTGCTTCGATAACACAGTTGCGATAACTCGGTAGTATTTTAACTCACTTTGATCCGCGTTCAAAATCATGGGTAGTGGTTTGTTTAACTCACCTCTCACAATAACCTACGCGAAGTGGGTTGCAGAACCCACTTATTCCGGCGACTGACCGACTTTTTTTTCTCTGTGTGGCAGTATAGTAAAGAGGAGAAATTTCGATTCCAGACCATAAATTCTTTGCGAATTTCATTCCGTGTACTCAAGTAGACAGTAACAGTGCTTCGCATACAGGTGCGCGAACAATATGCGCAGATGTCAGCATTTCTGAGAGGACGTGTAGTTGGGCTCAAAGAAGCCGGTTGGTCTAATCGGCGAATCGATCGACATTTGGATAGACATGCCACTATTAGACGATGTTGGAAGGAATGGGTGAACCATGGCCGAAGACAGCGTCAATAAGGAAGCGGTCGGCATAAGGAAACGACAGAACGTGAGGACCGAGCAATCATCAGTGCGGCATTCACAGCCCTATATTCATCATTAACGTGCAAGTGGTGCTTCAGTAACCGCAAGGACCATTCATAGGCGGCTCAGAGAAAGGGGGGCTGAGCTCACTGCGCCCCTTGCGCCGACTACCATTGACCCACTGTACACCGACAAGCCCGTTTACAGTGGTGTCGGGCACATTCGACCCGGAATGTCACTGACTGGAGTGGAATTATCTTCAGTGATGAGTCCCGCTTCGAATTGAACCCCGATGACCAGCGAATACGTGTCTGGAGACGCCCCGGACAGCGGTGGGATACCAAATTGAATGTCTTCCGCCATACGGGCCGACAACGTGGAGTGATGGTCTGGGGTGCCATTTTATTTCATAGCAGGACCCCAGTTGGTTGTCTTCCGCGGCACCCTTACAGCACAGCTGTATGTCGACGATATTCTACGCCCCGTTGTGTTATCCTTCATATCACGCCATCCTGGGCTTACATTTCAGCAAAATAATGCCCGCCCGCACAAGGCGAGAGTTTCTACTGCTTGTCTTCGAGCTTGCCCAACGCTACCTTGGCCAGCAAGGTCGCCGGATCGCTCCCTCATTGAGTTCGTTTGGAGCATTATGGGCAGGGCCCTCCAATCAGCTCGGGATTTTGACATCTAACGTGCCAATTGGACAGAATTTGGCACATCCGCCACCTCTATCAATCAGTGCTAAGCCAAATAACTGCTTGCATAAGGGCCAGAGGTGGACGAACGCGTTCTTGACTTTTTCACTTTGTGAAGCTCTTCCTCTTGAATTAATCATCCAGTATTTCTCAAATTGTAATCATTTGTTTTTCTGTACATGTACATCACATCTACCGATTTTCGCCCCATTCGGATAACTCCTTCTTGGTGCGTCCTTTTTTTTTTTTTTTTTTTTTGGTCCAAGAGTGTATTTTAAAACTATATGCGTAGTTAATTTTTATAAACTGCTTAACCAGTTTTCCTCATTGAAAAATTTCTAGTTACTGATAAATCTTTTTCTGCCGTACAAAAATTAATGCGTAATCCCGCAAAAATGGTCCAGTTTTTCTCGACATTTTGTGGAGAATCTCACGTTTTTAAGTCTTATAACACACAGGAGATGGGGGAAAACGTGAAGGGGAAAAGGAGGGGGGGGGGCCAAGGAACATTATTGATTTGTTTTACAAAAATTCGCTTAAAGTTTATACCATCTCCACTACTTCACTCTTCATCCATTCTGCGAGGGGTTGCTGCAATGACTAACGTTCAAACAACCACAAAATTGCTGACCTTTAAAAGAAAAGCCTTTATTCACAATTCAGTTAGAAGTTACAATAAGTTTGTCGAACCCCTTCACTTCTACGGGTTCACTTTGGTTCGTTTCATGTCAAGACGTTTGCAATGGTACACAAGTAAATTTTCACAGCATAAAGTTCAGTACCACACCAGTGAATATTCAAAGTTTTATTTTCTTTCACAAGCACAAACACAACTATCTATAAACTTATTTTACAGTATTATACAAATATCTAACTACTTCAGTCATCTCCGAACGACTGTTACCTAACAAAGGCCTAGTGCGTCTTTGGGGTCTCAATACACCCACACACTGTATTCGTCTGCCCGGCTCTCTCAAGAGCCAACAACCGCAGACTAAAAAAAACCACACGCCTTCTCTCGCGTGGGCACAAGCAGTCTCTCCGACGTCCCCTGACTTCTGCCCGGGACCTCGTCTCCGAACACCACATGAATCCCTTATCAAGCCGGGGTCATTGCCCTACCCCCCCCCCCCCCCCCCCTGCTTTCTTGAGAGGAAAGTACAGGGACAAAACAACAGGAGTTGACGCGGCAGACACGACAAAGTTATTTACAACGCATACGATTACACCGTCTATATACAATTATCCGTTCCGAAAAGTAAGAGAAAACAAGCAGCCCACGACTGGAGAGGGAGTTTCCCTACTCGCTCAAAGCTGACCGTAACGATAACGGGTCAAAATGTGCACTCAGACTAGAAGCTTTATATATATACTAGCTGAAAACCCGTACTTCGCTACGGAGTACATTCAAATTAAATACAACGGTCAATGTATGCAATTCATGCCAAATATATATATATATATATATATATATATATATATATATATATATATATAATATATATATATATATATATATATATATATATATATAATATATATATATATATATATATATATATATATATATATAATATATATATATATATATATTATATATATATATATATATAAGAAAATCGTAAAGGATAATTTTATAGACAAAATAATGTAGAAGAAAATATTCAAATTAACTCTAATATAAAGAATACTAAAGAATATAGAACAGTTAATATAGTACAGTTTGTAGAACATTTCTTTTACTGTATTTTAATATTTTTTTGGATAATGTCCAATCGTCTGCCGCATTAGCAAGGAAAAAAAAAATTTTTTTTTATTTAGTTGTTATGCACGTGACGATAAATTTATTTAAAGTACCAGAAAAATAAATCACGTGATCAGCATTTAATAAATTAAATTCTAAAAATTAATCTTTAAAAATTCACCAAAAATCAGAAAATGGAGGTAAGGATTCGAAAAAGATTTCATTTTAAAAGAATTTTTATGATCTTTCTCGTGATATAAATTTTATAACCCTCAAATTATTATTTTAAATGCAAACTTAAAAAAAGTCACTAAAACATCTTAAAAATTTAATTTTAAAAAATCTAAGAAGAATTTTTCAAAAATCTTTCTTAGTGCACCCCTACACCACAAGAAGAATCTCCATGCAAAATTTCAGCCCTTTAGGTCCAGCGGTTTGGTCTGTGCGTTGTATGTCAGTCAGTGAGTCAGTTACGGAACTGTTGTATATAGACTAGTATATAACCCCCGTCAAAAATAACGGAATGTTGATCAGCGTTTCCTTCTCATAAGAGTTCATACGAACAAACAAAAAAAAAGCATGAAGATTCTGTTTTTTTTAATGTAATGAAGAAAGATTTTAAACATATAGACTGGCGAGCAAGCCATCTTGCTTTTCTGTGTCTAATTAATCGACGTCTACGTTCAAGAGGTGATTCATCATTTTCATCGGGCATTGCTGAAATCTGTACTTAAACAGCAGTAAACAACAAAACTAAACTAAACTAAATCAAAACTATTCCAAAACTGTTTCAAAAGTGAATGACTCACCACACAGCAGGCATTGCTGAAAACGATACTTAAACAGCAGTAAACAACAATAAAATAAAACAAAAATAAATCGTGAAACACAATTTAATTAACATTAAAATTAAACATTAAAATTAAACATCAAAAATGTAGTTATTTATAGCGAATATGAAAAATCATGGAGTAGAATGAATTCGAAATTCAAGTGAATGACTCAATTGAATAAATAATTCTTTTCAATGGATATTTTAATTTGAAGATATTTCAAAAACTAAACGGTTTTGAGCTAGGGTGTTCACTTGAAATTTTCATATTTTTTAAAGGGCTTTCAAAATATGTAACTTTTGTGGTATTATTTTTCACTAGCCGGGCTTCGCCTAGCTACGCTCAAGCCATCCGTGTAACATATTTATGTACTTTGGGCCCCACAAAAGAAAAAAAAGCCGACAAATGTATTAAATTCAAGTGAATTAATTCCTTTCAATTTTCATTCCCGTCGCTGCCGACAGATGGCAGCACCACTGCACCAGATGATTTGGTTTCTCAGCAGTGAGTGATTTTTGAATGAAAATATCTCTAAAACTATTGAATTAACAGAATAAGTGTACGCAGAAAAAATTATCAGTTTTCGAAGCTCTTTCCAAATATGTAACATTTGTGTACTTTCATGAGAAAAAAAATACACCAATTTTCCTGTATATTTGTCGGCCATTTTTTTTCGAGGAGTGGCCCGCCCGGATGAGTTACGGTCACTTGATCTCTCGACATCCACTTGTCCCTTTATTAGTATAGAAGAAAAATTTCAGAAAATGGCGTCGCAATGTTAAGATGTTCCCGACTTGGTCCGTCCCGGAATGGTTACCTACACTTTTCTACTCTAGGCTTTTATATAAGTAAAGATATATACAGTGCTAGATTTCTAGAAATAGAGGTGCCGGAACGGTAACCTTCCAGGGTGTGTGTGTGTGGGGGGGGGGGGGGGTATTCCAAATTCTTGGCCTGAAAAAAAGAAATCGTTCGTTATACAAAAACTTGAAAATTTTATTTAATTCCAAATTTTATTTTGCAAGACAAGTACAAAAAAGTTAATGAATTTAAATACCCTGATACTATAATTAATGACAAAAATAAACTAAGAACAGAAATTGATAACAGAATCAAAATGTCTAATAAATGCTTCTTTCGGCTGAGAAGACAATTGAGATGTAATCTCACAAAACTAAATTAAGAATTTATAAGACACTAATACTACCTGTCTTACTTTACGCAAGTGAAACATGGACCTTGGGCACAGACACGCAGCGCTCACTGGACATGTTTGAGAGAAAAAACCCTCAGGGTTATCTTTGGCCCAGTGCAGGAAGAGGGACGTTGGAGAACTAGATATAATATTGAACTGTATAGGCTTTATAGGCAATCGCAAATAGCACAAGTCTTCCGTAATAATAGATTAAGATGGCTTGGCCATGTTTGGAGAAGCTCGGAAGATAATCCCTCTAAGATCTTGACATTTAAAAAACCTGAGGGATCCCGAGCTGATCTGGAGTGATGGTCTGGGGTGCTTATAATCCTCTGGATTTATGGGTTCTGTAACGTCAAAACCACACTTTACAAGAACTTTATGGCCACTTATCCTGCACCCAGGTCAATAGTTCGCGGTTCCAACAAGCGCGGGATCTAGCAGTAAAGTCCCCGGCAAAACTTAAGTGGACACGTGAACTCCACGAATCTAAAGTCGCCCAAATAAAAATTAAGTAGTTTAGGCCCTCTGGCGTCAATGCTAAGCCAAACAGATATTTGGCTTAGCATTGATTGATAGAGGTGGCGGATGTCCTCCTGCGGGATATCGTGCCAAATTCTGTCCAATTGGCACGTTAGATGTGAAAATCCCGAGCTGGTTGGAGGGCCCTGCCCATAATGCTCCAAACGTGCTACACCGACGTGCTCCAAACGTGCTACGTGACCACCGACTAGATGGTTAAATGACATTGAAAATGACTTAAAAACTTTGAAAATTAAAAATTGGAGAGGAGGAGTCGCAGATAGAAGACGCTGGAAGGAGAGCGTGGTTGAGGCAGCCAGGGCCTGTAGGGGGCTGTTGGGCTTGTGAAGAAGTAGAAGACAAGTACAAAAATGTGTTGTAGAAAAGTAATAAAAGCAGTAAAAAAGCACAGTTTAATGATTGTTTTAAGTTTTGTGCCCATCCTAAAAGATTGTCCAAACTTCATGTTTTCGTCATACATGTTGTCTCTTGACCTCTCCTTACTCTTGACGGCTAATGCTGAATGGTGTCCAGACACAAGCCAAGAGTCAACATATTTAGTTGGGTTAAAGAGCCGAAGAGGAGGTCCATTGATCTTTACAAACAACAGGCCAGAAACTATTGCAATATTCAGTGATGATCTCAATGGTGTGATAATGAGGTTCATCTGTGAGAAACCTCTTTCACATTCACTCGACGATATGGCTATCGAATTGATTGACTGTTTCAACGGGTTGAGACTGTCCGGGAACATTCTGAAGTGGAGATACTCTCGGAATCCTGTAATTGGTTGCATTTCATGAAGTTTGAACTTGGAGGCAAGTTTCCGCATTTCATGTTCCCCAAACGTTATTCGGACATTTTGCGGCCAGTTTTTTTCATCCATTAATTTGATGGTGTCAGCAAACTCAAAGTCTTTTTCACTGAGCAGTCTTGTTTCAATAGACTTTTTAAGTGCCTCGTAAAACTTTTCGGAGTTCAAAGGCTGGTTGTTTTTCCTACCTTCTTTTTCGTGGAGAGGAACTCCGAAAAAAGACAAGTTGTTTACTGCTACTTGAGCCATCGATGAGTAAATTCCTGGAACTGATTTTCTTTCCTCAAACAAAGAAGCTGTAATTTTTAACTTTTTGTTAGCACAGCTTAGATCAACGTTGCGATGTTGCAAAGCTTCACTTAACTCTGAGAGCTCTTGCAATGCATCAGCCATCAAGCCCAGGTCTAAAATGAAATTAGTTTCAGTAATATTTTTGGGGAGGCCTTCAAACATACTTTTTCTTTGCTGTCTCTGGTTGGGTCATTTGAAGCTTCTTTAAAATGATGGACTAGTGCTTCATAAGACTTCCAAACGGCTGACACATATCTGAAACTAGACGCAACCCAACGTGTGCTAAAAACTCTTCCGATTTTTAAAAGTTCTGTCTCTAGTAAACTTGCACAGGTTCGCAGTTCCCTGCTGTTCTTTGGTGAAGCATGATACACAACATATAGTTTGTCGATGAAGGATTTAAATCTATCAACTCCTGAAACTTACTGAACTACATCAGACACTGAAAGCTCAACCTTGTGGTTAGCAAAGTGCCAAACAATAACAGAAGGGAATTTACACAAAATAATGCTCCAACACCTTTGTTTTTACCAATCATAGTAGCAGCGCCGTCACATGTTAAGCTTGTTAAGTTTTTACTTAAAAACGTGTCAGTTATTCCATTAGAGTGAAGACAGTTAATCAAAGAGTCAAATCCGCCTTAGCAGTAAAACCATCAAGTTCTACTAAATCTAAAAAGACGTTGGTAGAACCACACATACCAGTTTTAGGCAAAGAACAACGAACGTAAACAATCCAACTTGACTTGTTACTAAGAGAAGTTGACTCATCAATTATCAGGCCAATGTTCGTGTCATTCTTCATTATTTTATTAACGAATGTTTTCTTCATTTCTTTACTTATGTGCAAAGCAATGTTAGTACAGGCTTTGAATGAATGTAAAATGTGACCCATGTCAACCCTATTAAGTTCTTGCAAATCAATTTCTGTTTCAAAATTGTGAAAGGACTGATTTTCTTTAATAATCTTATATGCAGTACGAAATATATTTTCAGTAGCTTGTTTTTCGTGAGCACGCTGCTTCAAAACAACTTTCTTCAATACTTTTTACCTTCACATAAAATTTTGACAGCTGCTCTATGACCAACACTTTCTTTGTGTTCATACATTTTTTTTCCTTAACGAAGTTTGCTTTTTTTTTCTTTAGTGTCGCCATAGCTACTTATCTCACCACTTGCCCACGCTTTTGAAATTTTCATACCTGTTTTCTTATGGACAGATAAAACCCCAACCTTTTCACAAGCACTGCCTCCTAACGTTCCATTTTTAACAAACAACCAGTAATATTTTTGGCAAAACTCGTTTTTTTGCGAGTTAGTCCAGCAATCTGGCAAGACATTGTCGCACTCAACAAGTGTATCTTTTTCTTTAGGGTATTCTATATTACAGTCAAGCTTTTCAGAAGCCATTGTTTCGCTTGCAATGTTAGAGGATGGTTGCGAACTTAAGCTTTTCATTTCGCCGTCATCGTTATTAACCACTTTGTCATCACTAGTATCGTCACAACTAATGCTGTGCTTGAGTCTTTTACTGCCACTCGAAAGTGAGAAAAAATCGGTTAGTTTTTTGCTCATTTCACTTCACAATCTATCGCACTCACACAGACTTGACACTGCTCAAACGTAACTAACCTCAACGACACAACATGGAAGAAGGGTAGCTGCCTCGGGGAGGTCGATTCTCAAAATGAAAAGTTGGGGCTAATCAATACCTCATTTGCAAACCTGCGAAAAGTCGGTGCAGTCTGCAAAAATATGTCAGACTATCGTCCAGTCAGCCGGCTAAGGTCAAGCCACAACAATACCACCCGCTTCAGTGAAATAGTCGTAGTTCGCTGTACTCAATAGTAACACTCAACAAACTACCCTAGCCATGTTAACCATGCTAGGGTAGCTATGTTGTCATTAAACCATTACAACATATCCAATTAATTTAAGTGCAGATCCACAGCGTACGCTCCCAGACCCATGGTCTCAATAGGAGCTTCTCTGACTATCTGACTCTCTGAGAAGTCTCTGACTATCTCTCGGCTTGAAAAATTCGGTGGCGGCCGTCTTCTCAGAAATTGCTTTCCCAAAACCGGGGGAAGGGGTCGGCAGATTATCGGCTGACGGCTCTTCTTAACGCCGAAACTTTATTACATTCCAGTGACAAAGTCGCATAGAGCTATCGCTAATGCTGCGTTTGCATTCGTGTGCTCTGCTCTGCTCTGCTCGGGGGAAGCCAGTGATTTATGTTCACTGCGTACTCCGTATTTGCGTGGATCTCCTCCTCTGGCGGTCCTGCTACAGAGCATCAAAGATCCCGGGGTCCCGGGGGTCAAATGGTGTCAAGCGGGGACGGTGGACACTATATAAAGAAACACGAGGGACCTTGGGGGCGGGAATGGGGGGGTTTCTAAATGGGGGAATATCTGGAAGACACGTGTTCATTCACATCGCTTTGGACGGGTAGGGTTACCGTGACTAATGTGATGACAGGAGTCGGGGGGTCTCCATGCAGAGAACTCTGCATGAATGCAGATGCACCATAAGAAAGACAGCTTTACGACGGTGATGGGCGACGCTTCTGTTTTCCAAACAGTTACCCCCACAGCTTGCTAGGAAAACCACTATGCCTGAGATTAACTTTCAGGCCAAAAACTTTGGCGGCATTTGTTGGTATCGTTTTTAATCACCCTCATGTTCAAAAATTTCGGTGGGAACTTGAATTGGAATCCTTGAAAAATATGCAGCTGGTCCGTGGGGCGTAAGAACGTACTATCGTAAAGGTGTGACGTCACAATATATATATATATATACACTGCTGGCCACCCAAATTGCAACACCAAGAAAGACAAGAGATATCACAACAAAATTTATTTTGTAGATAACATGTTGACCAAGTATCAAATGATTAAATTTATAGACTTCTGTGAAGTGTGGTTCCTGCCAAAATCAGTAGCCAGAGTAGCCGCCATTGTTGGAGATCACCGCTGCCACACGCCTCGGCATTGATTCAAAGAGACTTTGGATGAGTTCTTGGGGTACAGCAGACCAAGAAGCTTCCACACGTTGCCAAAGTTGATCTGCTGTGGCAGCTGGGGATGGAATCTGGGTCAATCGTAGAGCAACCATGGACCACATGTTTTCTATCGGCGAAAGATCCGGAGATCGAGGCGGCCAGGGAAGCAATTCAATCTGGCAATTGACGAAGAACCGTTGGACAATGCGTGCCACGTGTGGTCGCGCGTTATCCTGTTGAAATATGGCTGTGAGCAAGCCCTGAAGGTAAGGAAGGACAACTGGCTCCAACACCTCGTAGATGTAGCGCTGGCTGTTTAAAGTACCGGCAATGCGTACTAGAGGTGTGCGAGAGTGATATCCAATACCGCCCCATACCATAATACCCGGTGCAGGACCAGTGTGGCGGTGAATAACGCAGCTGTTCAGCATCCTCTCTTCACGGTGTCTCCAGACTCCAATGCGACCATAGTGGTGTTGCAGACAGAAGCGTGACTCGTCAGTAAAGACAATTTCATTCCATTCTGCCGTCCACATCCTTCTGTCATCGCACCATTGGCGGCGGAGGGGTCTTGGGATCTTGGCCTTGGGATGGAGGAGCCCTGGTGTTTGGTCTAGTGAGAAGTTTCTGATTACTGCAGTTCTACACTGGCCGATGAGTGTTTCACCCGGAAGCAGAACTTCCTGGTGGTCTTATGTCGGTCCCCATCCAGTGCAATGGAAGGATTCTAGTTACAAACGATTCACGGCTGCCGCTTCTTTATAATCTCATACAATAACCGATACCGAAAAGAATGCAATTTGCAACACAAAAAAAATATTGTTTATTTATGGAGAGAAAACCGCCAAAAAACAAACGACGATTAAGTACTTTTATTTGAATCAAAATTCCTGTGTATCTACGTGTATTTCTTTTTTTATTATTATTATCTTGGATTTCAGTACAACTTTATAATTTTATCTTCAGTTACACTACGGGTATGTATGCATGTATGTATGTGAGTAAATATATTTTAGGGATATCAAACTTTAAGGTATGTCAATACTTTTTTGTATGTTCCCTCATCTATCGTTTTCCCGCATCCATCGTTTAGTTTAGTCGGTCCCTTCGAAAACGATAGATCGAGATTCCACTGTATATATATATATATATATATATATATATATATATATATATACCGGGAGGTTATAATTAAACTTCCCCTATAAACCGCATCGTACAGCGCAAATGGGTCAACGGAATGCAACGAAATTTTGTATGTGGGCTATACACGAGATGCGCTCAAGGAATTTCGTAAAAAAATTAGTTCCAAAATACGGCCATCGACTTGAAATTTTGCAGGTGAATGAAGGTAGTCAGTCACGTGGAGCAGCTTTCCCTACATCGTCCTGAACACGATTAACAACTGCTCCTGTTCTGCAATTTCGCCCTAATCTGTTCTTGTTTCTGCAAACTGAACTGTTTTTGTTTCTCTCTTACCTTTACTTAATGTGGTTCGATGACAAGGTGATCAGAAACTAGTCAATAAATGTTAATATTGTTTCTGTATTCCGTTTTGGTCGTTTATTGTGTTAAATTTCATGTTTTTCCCGAAAAGGCGCCCTCTGGTGGACATTTTGGAACTAAATTTTTTTTTCGTAATTCCCTGAGCGCATCTCGTGTATAGCCCATATACCAAATTTCGTTGCATTCCGTTCACCCGTTTGCGCTGAAGGATGCCATTTATAGGCATCCTGCGGTTTATAGGGGAAGTTTAATTATAACCACCCGGTATATATATATATATATATATATATATATACCGGGTGGCCATAATTAAACTGACAGTGCTCACAGTGTTCTGTAGCGTGATCTATTTGCGAGAATGACGCCATATTTTGTAGGAAGATTAAACAAGACGGGGGACGAAAGATTCCGCGAAAAAATAAATTAGTTCCAAAAGTCACCGCTAGGGGAATATTTGGCGCTGTGTAATAGAAAATAGAGTGTTAACAAATGCAAATCAATACGGAAATTACCTTTTATTTTGCATTCAAATGAGGTTCAATGTGGCTGCCGTTGTTGTGGACCACATATTGCATTCTGTGCACAGTATGCACAACAGCAGAAAGTAACATGTCTGCCGGAATCTCCCGTACAGTCCGTGATATGTTATCCTTCAACGTAGCCAGGTCCTGGACCACTCCTTGATAGACCTTGGAACCCCATAGCCAGAAGTCGCATGGGGTAAGATCAGGTGACCGAGGTGGCCATGCAGTTGGAAAGTAGCGGCTAATGACTCTTTCTGTTGTGAATTTCTGTCGTAGGAGCTGTTGCACCCGTACAGCAACGTGTGGAGGGGCTCCATCTTGCATGAAAATGATTTCCCCCAGGCATTGTCTTTGGTGAAGTGCCGGAATAACAAAGCTGTTCAACATGTGGCAATATTTCTCTCCGGTAACAGAACAGGTTTCCGGTCCTGTCGGGGTAATGTTCTCATAGAAGAATGGACCTACGATAAATTCCGCTGTGAACCCACACCAAACAGTTACCTTTTGTGAATGTAAGGGAATTTCTGTTACTGCATGTGGTGATTTGTCATCCCAAATTCGGCAGTTCTGGGTATTCACAGTTCCATGCAGGTAAAAGTGGGCCTCGTCTCCCCATAAGATTTTCCAAGGCCAAGCATCATCCACCTCCATTCTGGCAAGAAAGGTGAGAGCAAAAGTCAATCGCTTATCATGGTCGGGGTACAGTAACTCCTGTACACGGATGATCTTGTACGGATAGAAGTTGATAATCTTTCGTAAGATTTTCCATACCGTACTGTAAGGCCTATCCATATTCCGAGCTAATCCACGAGCGCTAGAGGTGGCAGCAATATTGTCTGGTCCTCTGTCGACAATCGCCGTGGCAACTGCTTCGATTGTTTCCTGTGGTACAGGTTTTCGTCCTCTGCCTGACTGAACCTTCAGAGAACCTGTTTTCTCAAACGTCGCAACCATTGCTTTTAGCCCATTAACTGACGCAGGACCGTTACCTTTACGCATTTTTTGTGCGTTCTAAAAGCACGAAGAGCGGCTGACGCGTTGCACTGGTTGAGGTAAAAGAATTTGACCAGTAACGCACGCTCGACTAAAGAAGGAGACATTGCACATAAACTTTCAATCC
Source organism: Dolomedes plantarius (assembly GCA_907164885.2). NCBI lineage: Eukaryota > Metazoa > Arthropoda > Arachnida > Araneae > Dolomedidae > Dolomedes > Dolomedes plantarius. The sequence continues at coordinate 106,562,252 of OU015503.1, forward strand.
AATTGATTCGAAACGTAACACATTGCCTTTTAAAACCCAAGCAGCTGGCACTGTGCCAATGGATGTAACGTGAAATTTGAATAAAGAACTTCTTCTTCTGCTCAGCGTACGTGATATTGCAGATCACGAGACTTTATCGGTGTTTATGTAGATTTTACGCTTTTTTAAAAGTAATGCCATATTGCACTTGAACTAAATAAGAAAATGTGCATAATAAAAGGTAATTTTATTCCGTATTAATTTGCATTTGTTAACACTCTATTTTTTATTACACAGCGCCAAATATTCCCCTAACGGTGACTTTTGGAACTAATTTATTTTTTCGCGGAATCCTTCGTCCCCCGTCTTGTTTAATCTTCCTACAAAATGTGGCGTCATTCTCGCAAATAGATCGCGCTACAGAACACTGTGAGCACTGTCAGTTTAATTATGGCCACCCGGTACATTCGAACCTCCATATATCGAACTTCCCTATATCGAAATTTTCTATACATCGAACTCTTAGCAAATCTCCATGTTCATTACATAGAAAAATTGTTTCTATATATCGAAATTTTTTTCAAGACAAAATGGGAGATTTTTTTTCACTTTAGAATAAAATCTCCCAATTTTTGGCATTCGAAACAATACGTCGTGGACTTCAATTCGCGGAAAATGTCATTGATGAAGTTTTTAGTGGACTGAATAAATACGAACATTTCTTTGAACTTTCCGCAAAACTAACTGTTCAGCAAAATATTCGTAGTTTTTTTTTTAAGAATGTAATGTGATCATTGTAACCACTGTCTGGATTATTGTTTTTTTTAAGATATGTAGTAATCAATAAATCTTTCATATTAATTCATTTTTTAGTTATTAACTTTCATTTAATGGGATTCGCATATAAATTAGAAATGGAGTTTCGTATACGAAAATTAGCTTTAATTTTTTTTTTAAAGGAGAATTATGATAAGACTAAGCTCAATTCTATATCAAAATTTCTATATATCGAATTTTTTTCGCGCAATTTGCTACTTCGATATATGGAGGTTCGACTGTATATATATATATATATATATATATATATATATATATATATATATATATACCGGGTGCGTCATAAATTCGTACAAAGTTCAAGAATTCGTAATAAAAGAAATAATGCTCGGAAAATTTTTTTGTTTGCGCGAATAGGATGAGAGGGACATTGGATTTTTTTTCCATGTAAAAAAAAGTAACCGAAAGAGGGCGCTTTTGCGAGACCACGTTAAGTCTGCATTGCAGGAAAGACACGCGTTACCTGTTGTCACATTCATGCAGGATGGTGCCCCACCCCACATTTTATGTGATATCAAGACGTTCCTCTTGGAATCTTTCACTGAAGACCAAGTTCTATAAATCGTGGTTGTAAGGTTCAGTGGCCCTCAAGATCACAAGACTTGACCCCGGCAAATTTTTAGTTCAGGTGATACTTGAAGACTCATGTGTACCGGGCTCCCCAACCACATTGGTGGAACTGAAAAATGTCATTCGACAGACAGTCACTACCATCGATACTATACAATCCGCTGAAATGCGCTTAGTGACGGTCATCACCTGCCTATTACCATGTGCTGGTTGTAATGTTGATCATCTGTTACTTTAAAATGAATGCACAGTCTCGTGTTATTGTGATCTGTTTGATTTTCTGTTTGAGTTTGCCGCATTTGCATAAAACGTCTCAGTATGACGTGTGAGCGCCCTCTTTCGGTTACTTTTGGAATTTTTTTTTTTTTTTTTTACATGGAAAAAAAAATCCAATGTCCCTCTGATCTTATGGCGCAAACAGAAAAATTTTCCAAACATTGCTTCTTTCATTATGAATTTTTGAACTTTGCACGAATTTATGACGCACCCGGTATATATATATATAGATTAAGCATATTTTAGACTTGAAAGCTGTGCTAACACGGAATAATTACCCCGAAAGTCTATCCAAAAACATAATTGGTTGTTTTTGTTTTAATGAATAGTTTGTTCTGTTGCATTAAATATGTTAAACATAACAATAAGATAAAATAGTAAAAATAACTACTAAAAATAAAATTAAAATAAAAATCATAAGTAAAAATAAAAATAATAATAAAAATAACTCTTAGTAATAATAATAAAAAACTAAATTATTAAGGGTATAATAGTCCTAAAATACGGTAACCTAAGTAAGTCTGTAACTGAGAATCCACTACCTCCATGGTTGCAAGTTTTGTGACGTCAGTCATCTTGCGGTTACAAGTTCTTAACTTCCACTCTGTCTAGCGCCAGGCTTGGTGTTCTTTGGTTAAGTACTATTATTCAATCTTTATTCAATTTTTTATCAATTCTTCTGTTTTTCATGGATTGTACGGTGTCTGAGTGTGTTTATTGTATAGATCACACTCATCGGAAACAATCCATTGGTTTTTAGACAGCATTGACACCGCTGATGAAGAAATGCTGTCTAAAACCTCTTTCATACTTTTCTTTTCATGTTATTTGTTCCTGGCTGCAAGTAGCTTTTAGAGATATTACTGGTTTTCTCTATCATCTTTTTCTAATATATATATATATATATATATATATATATATATATATATATATATATATATATATATATATATATATATATATATATATATAAATATAAATATATATATATATATATATATATATATATATATATATATATATATATATATATATAAATGGTAACACTAAATTAACATACGTTATAATTCATAGACATGATTAAAATTAGTCAATATTTATTTTTATAGTGAAAATTGGTCATGATTATAGATTTAATAGTAACCAAGGACCAAAAATGTTATTTTCTTTATTTCATACACTGTGAATTGTTTTTTTGGGGGGAACGTATGGGTTTTTTAGACGCAGATCATTAGACACATAAAAAATACTTGATTGATCAGAAATTCTGTTTTGAAAAATTTCACTATAAAAACTCGTGAAGTTTTTGTCAAAATTTGTTCTTGTCGTTTTCTTAGAAATACAACCAATGCTTTTGTATAGTAATGCGCTGATTTATTTTTTTTTATGAACTTCAGAAAGTTTTTTTTTTCTACTGTGGAGGTAAAAACAGAGTGTACGACTCCCGCGTAAATGAGTATAGGCATCTATCACTGCAGCATTCGGCTGGCGGAAACGAAATTCTCTCCAGCTGCAACATCCCCCGTTCGAAATCGAATCTTTTTCTCTCGCCCCTCGTCGAATCGATGATCGGGCGCCGAAATCCGCTCTCCATTGGTGGAACGGCTGTTGCCAAGCACAACATCGAAATGTGGTCTCTGCGAGAGACAAACTTTGCGGAAAAGAGTTTCCTTTTGCTTATCGAAAGCGGTCTCCATGGGAACAGAAAGCCTGGAAAAGAAATTGCGTTTTCAATATCGCGTTCCAGGTTTCTGTAACTGCGAAGAGCTGGAGAATCCAGTGGGGGGCTCTAGAACGTGTGAAGAGATGCTTGTGTTTAGTTACGGAAGACTCTATGCTATAATCTCGTATATGATGGTTTTGAAATAAACGCACAATATATCTAAACACTAGCTGAAAACCCGCGCTTCGCTACGGAGTACATTCAAATTAAATACAAGGGTCAACGTATGCAATTTATGCCAAATATATATATATATATATATATTTATAATAAATGCGATGATCAATGTATACAATTGATGTAAAATATATATATATCTATATATATATATTTATAAAAAAATCGTAAGGGATATGCATTTTTTTGGATAATATCCAATCGTCTGCTGCATTAGAAAGAGAAAAAAATATTTTTTTGTCTATTTAGTTGTTACGCACGTGACGATAAATTTATTGAAAGTACCAGAAAAAGAAATCACGTGATCAGCATTTAATAAATTAAATTCTAAAAATTAATCTTTAAAAATTCACCAAAAATCAGGAAATGGAGGTAAAAATTCGAAAAAAATTTCCTTTTGAAGGAATTTTTATGATCTTTCTCGTGATATAAATTTTATAACCCTCAATGTATTATTTTAAATGCAAACGTAAAAAAAGTTTAAAAAACAGCTTAAAAATTTAATTTTAAAAAATCTAAGAAGAATTTTTGAAAAATCTTTCTTAGTGCACCCCTACACTATTAGAAGAATCGCCATGCAAAATGTCAGCCCTTTAGGTCCAGCGGTTTGGTCTGTGCGTTGTATGTCAGTCAGTGAATGAATGAGTCAGTTACGGAACTGTTTTATATATATAGATTAGAAATAAAGATACAATATATCTAAACATTAGAAATAAACATCTAAGGTAGTGAACACATGATTTTGTTTCCTTTATTTACCGACGTTTTGCGTACATGCGTTTTTATGTTGAAGATGCTTTAACAATATTTCAATAACTGGAAATTTTAACTAAAATTTGCTTTAAAAATCAAAAGTTTAAAGCATGTCCAATTTTTTATATATGTGCCAGATTAAAAGCTCATTTTACATATTTTTTTTTTCACCTCAGTGTACAGAATGAATTTCAAAATCATCTGTAGAAATTTATTTTTTGTAAAAATTTTCCATCACTTAAGAGGGGAAAAATCATTTTTACAGAGTAATATTTATTTTAGGGAGAATATTTTCAGAATTCTTAAACTACAACAGAATACGCTTAGACGGTATGCAAGCGTATTCTGTTGTAGTTTAAGGGCCTGTTCACATAGGAGTCCGTTGCGTTGCGTTAAGGAAAAGATGACGTTGAGACGAAAATAAACCAATCATATGCCTCCAAACGATTAGCAATGAAATTTTTAACGCCTATGATTGGTTTACTTTCGTCTCAACGTCATCTTTTCCTTAACGCAACGCAACGGACTCCTATGTGAACAGGCCCTAAGAATTCTGAAAATTCTTAAACTTCAATTCTTAGACGGTACGGCATGAAAAAAACCCACTTATTCTGAGATGATAATAAGCTAATTTCAATACTACACTGAGATGGATGTTTCTTTTGAGACAATTTATTCAACTATTCGAATTCTATTCGCGCCACTCATAACTGAAAGATTCAGAACAAATCATTGCATGCCTCTGGTTCCATAAGTAACTTGTCTGTGCCCACCAAAATAATTTACCCTTAGTAACTGTTAGGAAAATGAACCTTAAAAGGGCTATCTAAACTTCAGTTTATTAGATCATTTACTTGTATTACTTTCCGACATTCATGCTATCGTTTTAGTCTGATGTAGCACTTATTATCTAACAAGTAATGGCGTCACAGCAACTTTGACGTCATACATCTGAGAAATGTTGTTTTTCGTTTATTTTCCCCATGGTTTGTTATTTTTCCTTTCCAGTGTATTTTATGCAAATATGTCAACGTTATGTTACTGGCTTGTATAAATACTGCTCGAGTTAGAGCAAAGGGACCGCTAGCAGCAGACACAGTTGAACTCACGAGCTAGTGAGATTGTTTTGATTATAAAAATGTTTTAAGTTATTGCTTTTAATATTTTTAAATGTTTATTGAAGTTTCGAATAAACGTAATTATTTTAACTTAAGTCTTGCTGATTTCTAAACACACCTCATGCCAGACCAGTGCGTGCTCTTATATTGTCACTCTGCCTGACAGTAACATTAAAGGTCTGGCCACCCACATCGTATAGTGATTATCGTCTCGGGTTCGAATCCAGGATAAGGCATGGGAACTGTGTTGTGTCACCTATAGGTTGTTCCTATAATAAAGTAGTAATCATTGACCCATCCACACGTATTCACGGTGTGGATGTGTCAATGTCCTCAAGACATTGTCCTCATTTCAAAAGTAAATAAATAAATAAATTATATCTAATCGTCCACCTTTTAAAATATACACTTCTAAATTTTTGTTTGTTGTTGTTATGGCAACATTACCAAATTAACACCTTTTTTCTGAAAAATAGGATTTTTTTCTCAGTGAAATTGTTTTTTTCTCTGTATTCTGTATTTATATTAGTGGTGTAGCATGCATATGAGGTACTAAGGAGCACAGCTTTTGATCTATTGAAGAACGGGCTAACTAGGATTTTAGTATCGTATAGATTTTATGTCATGTTTTATTCCTAAAACTCTGCCTCTATATTCTGCTCGGTGAAAACAGTGATTCCCTCGCACTTTTCAGAAAGTGTTCGTGCTTCGGCAGTTACATCCGGAATAGTGTTTAGCCCCGCCCTTTCAAAACACTCCCTCCATTTTCTTTTCGTCTTTCGCTGCAACATTTATCACATTTCCGACTGTTGACTCTTTTTTTTATTTAATTGAACTAATTAAAGAGATTTTGTTTCATTCTATTTGTAGTCTTATCAGGGATATTAGGTCAGAGTAAAATATTGTTTTTAAAAAAATTGTCTGCGGTAACCACCAGTGGCGTAGCGAGCATAACTGGCGCCCGGGGCACGATACCTTTGCGGCGCCCCCCCCCCCCCCCCGCCCGAAAAACATATAGTAATATAATATATAGACCTTATATTGGCGACCCCCCGAAAAACATACAGTAATATAATATATAGACCTTATATTGACACCCCTCCGAAAAACATATAGTAATATAATATATAGATCTTATATTGGCGCCCCTCTGCGAGTGGCGCCCGGGGCATGATAGATCCCCTCCCCCCCCCCCCTCGCTACGACACTGGTAACCACTCAGTTTCAGGTGAATAGCTGCACTTAGTTAAGAAACTAAGTAGCTACAATAGAACTAAGCCCCAGTGTAGCCATTTCTGGGGATTTCTAGGCATTCATTTGTGGAATGGGGTATGAAGGACATTGGTTACGAAAATTGAAAAATATATATATATAACATAGGTCTACTAAACGTGGCAATACAAAAATTTCAGACGATATTTTTTTTTTTCTGCCTTTTGGGCAATTTATCTTGGCACACTGCCAAAGTAAATATGCCGAAGTAAATATGCAGTGCACAAATCGCATTTGTGCACTGTCTATGGTGTAATATATATTTTGCCTACCCCCGACCTTAATACCAGATTTAGAGAAATTAAGATACCGCACAACCCCAGGGTAAACGGGACGTTCCAGGAATGCGCACGTGAGGTGAGGAAAAAAAAAATAACCAAGATGTGAAAACAAGTAATTGTTTCGAGAGAGAGAAAAAAAAAAAACGGAAAAACCAAAACAAGGTAAAGGAAGAAATATGACGAACAACAAAACAAACTAAGGTGTTGTAAGTAGGTAGGCCTTTGGATTTCGGAGGGTTGCAAGCGGGGTGGGGGAGTGGAGAGAGTCCCAATTTTTTTTCCCCGTGTGTGTGTGCTTTTTCGGTCCACTTCCACGCGGAGGGGTTCAACGAACTTTTTCGATCACGCTTCGAGCTTGTCACGTGACCAATGTTTGTTGTGTTTCGGTGCGCTCGTTTACGGCGGGAAATGATGCCGCTCCTGTTTGTTTGTTTGTGGGAAGTACCAACAACGTGTGAATGCTGGGTGAATTTATTTACCTATTAATTTATTTTTGTCGCAATTTGCTAAGTATATTTCCCACTATGAACCGCAATATGTATGTACAGACACACACTATATATATATACTAGCTGAATACCTGTGCTTCGCTAGGGAGTACACTCAAATTAAATACAAAGATCAATGTATTCAATTAATGCCAAAAAAATATATATATATTTTAAAAAATATATAGGTCAATGCATGCAATTAATGCCAAATATATATATATATATATATATATATATATATATATATATATATATATATATATATATATATATATATATATATATATATATATATATATATATATATTTATAATAAATACAACGGTCAATGTATATAATTACTGCAAAAAAAATACATATATTTATAAAAAAATCGTAACGGATATTTTTACAGACAAAATCATGTAGAAGAAAATATTCAAATTAAATACAACGGTCAATGTATGCAATTAATTTGTATGTTTAATATCTATAAAACATATTATTTTGAATTAAATTCTTAAAAAACTTCCATCTCAATTAGTTTAATCTTTAAATTTTATCTTTTACCGTGTTTTAATATATTTTTTTTTGTCAATTTATTTCGGTGTTATGCACGTGACGCAAAATTAATTTACAGTATCACAAAAAGAAAAGAAACCACGTGATCAGCATTTAATAAATTAAATTCTAAAAATTAATCTTTAAAAATGCACCAAAAATCAGAAAATGGAGGTAAATATTAAAAAAAAGATTTCATTTTAAAAGAATTTTTATGATCTTATTCATGATATAAGTTTTATACCCCCAGATTATTATTTTAAAAGAAAACCTTAAAAATGTTACAAAAACAGCTTAAAAATTTAATTTTAAAAAATCTAAGAAGAATTTTTCAAAAATCTTTGTTAGTACACCCCTTTACTATAAGAATAATATCCATGGAAAATTTCAGCCCTATAAGGTCCACCGATTTGGTCTGTGCGTTGTATGTCCGTCAGTCAGGCAGTTACGGAACTGTTTTACGTATATGGATATGTGTGTGCGTGTACGCGTGCGTGTGTGGTGTAATTAATAAGTTCGACCAATGAAATCATAGAAGTAATCATTCCACATTCTCCGATATTTAAGAAACACGATTCTAGCGTTTGGAGACACGAAAAATATTCAAGGAACGTTAAACTAGTGGAAACTCATCTTTAGTTTATTAGTTTTGCTAGTGTTACCGATAAAGGTTTTGGTATTTTCAGCATCGCGCGTAATCTTACCACTGTGGCGCTACTGTGCCCCGGTTTTGCAGTACTAATTTAAAAGACAGACTTTTATATGATATTCATAGGCATTTACGTAGCCAGGCACACTTGAAGTTTTTTTTTTTTTTCCTGAAAGAGAAAGTAGATTTTATAAGGCCGAATAAATTATTCTTAAAAATCGTTTTCAGTATTTCTTGTCGAAAATAATGTTTAATGCAACAGCCTCCATTTTTAAATATCCCTTAAAATGAGACATATAAATGTTTATAAGTTTTAAATTTCTAAAGTATAACAAAATTAAGTCGCAAAAACAAAACTTTATAAAATCTTTGCAGAAATACCCAGAACTTTAACGCTTAAGAATGGATGATCGGTTTATCTATATATATAAAACAGTTCTGTAACTGACTCACTGACATACAACGCACAGACCAAATCGTTGGACCTAAAGGGCTGAAATTTTGCATGGCGATTCTTCTTATGGTGTAGAGGTGCACTAAGAAAGATTTTTGAAAAATTCTTCTTAGATTTTTTTAAATTAAATTTTTAAGCTGTTTTTGTAACTTTTTTTAACTTTGCATTCAAAATAATAATTTGAGGGTTATAAAATTTATATCGCGAGAAAGATCATAAAAATTCCTTTAAAATGAAATCTTTTTCGAACCTTTACCTCGATTTTCTGATTTTTGGTGAATTTTTAAAGATTAATTTTTAGAATTTAACTTATTAAATGCTGATCACGTGATTTCTTTTTCTGGTACTTTAAATAAATTTATCGTCACGTGCATAACAAATAAATAGACAAAAAAAATATTCTTTTTCTTTCTAATGCAGCAATTGTATACATTGATCGTCGCATTTATTATAAATTTATATATTTATTTTTTTTTGGCATTAATTGCATACATCGACCGTTGTATTTAATTTAAATGTACTCCGTAGCGAAGCTCTGGTTTTCAGCTAGTCTTGTCATATCTAAGTAATAAACGTTATTAAAATGCTATTTCTTTGCATCAACCAGAAGATCTGTGTATTCGTTTTCTTTGGCTCCACGAGTGACAAGGACGTTCGGTAGATCCCGTCCTCGAACTCTCTTTTAATGGAGCGGAACGGATCCATTTCCAAAGGTGTTGCCGAACTGATACAATCAGCGAAAAGAAATTTCCTCCGTTACTGGTCGATGCACATTGCACAGGATCGTTTGCAAGCTGATGAAATAATCGTCTGCTAATACAGAAATCATAACCACTGTGATGAAATGGATTGTCTTCATTTGGAGCGGAAGAAAATCCACTAGCACCTTCCTAGTAAATATTTTTAAAAAAGGAAAAAAAAAAAGGCGCATGTTTGTTTTGAGGTTTTGGAGTGTTGTTCTATAAAACTCATAGGGCCTGTTCGCATGGAATCCGTCAGCGTTAGCGTTACTCGTATTGACATATTTTAAACCAATCATAGACCTTAACAATTTCGGGGCTAATCGTTTGCAGGTTTGTAATTGGTTTGACGTATTTCAATACGACTAACGCTGACGTTGACGGACGCTATGTGAACAGGCCCTTAGGGCCCGTTGCGTTGCGTTAAGGAAAAGATGACGTTGAGACGAAAATCGACCAATCATAGGCTTCCAAACGATTAGCAATGAAATTTTTAACACCTATGATTGGTTTATTTTCGTCTCAACGTCATCTTTCCCTTAACGCTACGCAACGGACTCATATGTGAACAGGCCCTTGGGCTTTGTTAACATTGCATCCGGAACAGCGCGTCGACGATAAAAATTTTAACCTTTCACAGAGCTCAATGTAATGACCACGTGCTATATCAAACCAATTACAGGTCAGGTCAACAATCTCGGCGCTAACGCAGAAACGCAACGCCACGCTGCAGGGGAAATGTGAATAAGATCTTACAGAACGAATGCTGTTCGTGATGTTGTTTTATCATAATTTTCTGCGTACGCTACCAAACTTTATGTGGCTGCAAATGGCACGCTAATGTTATAATAGGTCCATTGTAAGTACACATGGGGATTTGGCAGCATTTAACGTGAAACATCTTCAAATTAAGGCTCTAATAAATACCCGTGCGGACGCTTGAAGCATTTTGTTTCCCGTTGTGGCCAAATGAAGTCGCCCTTTTGATTTGATTTTCACAGAAATGCTCTTTTCTCTCTCCATCTTTTCTTAAATGACTGTGTTTGTAGAAACCAATACATTTCATTGAAATGTTAAATCATTGGAGAAGGAAAACTGAAATTACATGTTCCAATGATACCGATATTTTAGCTTATTACGTATAAATTTGGCTAAATTGAGGCTTTTTTTTTTTAATATACACTGAAGACCCCCCAAAAACTGGTACACCTGCCTAATATCGTGTAGTGCCCCCACAAGCACGCAGAAGTACCGGAACACGACGTGGCCTGTACTAGACCAGTGGTTCCCAACCTTTTTCAGCTGGCGACCCACTTTTCCTTATCGGAATATCTCCACGGTCCATCGGTCCATAGTGGGGTAAAAAAAACCTTATTTGTATCGTATCCCTTCCTTATGTATATATAATTTACCATCAAATATTGCAAATATATATATATATGTGTGTGTGTGTGTGTGTGTGTGTGTGTGTGTATATATAAACTTTTTTGAAGATACAGATTGATTATTGATAAACAATTTGTGTCCTGATTTGAAAATGGTTGACAAAATATAAGTACTTTGTAGCAAAACAGTTATTTTATTAACAATAGATATATGTTTGCAATATATGCAACAAGTGGTTTCATACTCACTAACAAGTGTTCCTAGATGAAGATAAAAACTACAATTATAAAAGTACACAAAGACCATTTTAATTTTTCAGGCAAAAAAAAAATCATACAGCTTTGATATAATTACAGTTAAGAAAATTGTTATCACAATCTATCAATATGTAAAATTGCTGTTTTTAAGTAAGTTTCGATTTTTCTTATCTTTTCTGGTGGTTTATTCGATGGTTTCTGATTGTTTTAGGATCGAGTCGCGACCCACCTGTAACCCTTCCGCGACCCACTAGTGGGTCGCGACCCGCCGGGAACCGCTGTACTAGACTAATGTCTGAAGGTATCCTGGAGGCAATTCCCACCATGAATCCTGCAGGGCAGTCCACAAATCCATAGGAGTGGGAAGGGGCGGAGATCTCTTCTGAACAGCACGTTGCAAGGCATCCCAGATATGCTCCATAATGTTAATGTCTGGGGATTTAGGTAGACAAAGGAAATGTCTAAAGTCAGAAGATTAATCCTGGAGCCACTCGGTAGCAACTCTTGACGTGTGTGTGGGGGGGGGGGGGATGTCACATTGTCCTGCTGGAATTGCTTAAGTCCGTCGGAATGCACAATGGACATGAATGGGTGTAGATGATCGGACAGGATGCTTATGTACCCGTCATCTGTCAGAGTCGTCTCTAGACGTATCAGGGGTCCCATATCACGCCAACTGCACACCCTCTATACCCTCACAGAGGCTCTACCAGCTTGAACAATCCCCGGTTGACATGTACGGTCTATGGATTCATGAGGTTGTCTCCATACCCGTACACACACTCCTCAGACTCGTCACACTCGTCAGACCAGTGTGACGTCCTCGGTGGAAAAATGAGACACACGAGAGACAATTATATCACACAGAGCTTGTATTAAACAAATAAAAATTTACAGTATGTACAAGGCAGAGTGTCTAGGCTCCTCTGCATATGAGAGGTTCTATAGGAACCAAAATATCTTTTACATTAACAGAGCATTAACAGAGCATTAACAGAGATGTATCTCTCCACTCGTAAAATCGGGAGCCGAGAGAGCAATTTTCAGGCCTTCGGTCCGCAAAGCGCCCTTTCGGCACCGTTTGTCGACGGAAAGATCCGAGGCTCAACAAACAGCTACCCTCTCCGGTTGCCTCCCACGCACTGCCTTCTCATTTTGTTTTTTCAGCCAGCTGGCCGGGGGGGGGGCGCAGGAGCGACCCACGATGGTTTCTTGGAACCGGGCAGAATTCGTAAAGGGGTGGGCTTTCGGGGCCAAGACGTAACACCAGGCGATGTGTTTCCAGTCATCAACAGTCTAATGGAGGTGTTAGCGGGTCCAGGCAAGTCATAAAGTTTTGTGCCGTGCTGTCAGCAACTCTACACGAATCGGCCTCAAGCTCCGAAATCCCATATCAATGACGGTCCGTTGAACAGTTCGCACGCTGACACTTGTTGATGCCCCAGCATTGAAATCCGCAGCAATTTGAGGAAGTGTTGCCGGTCTATCTCGTTTAAGATTCTCGTCAGTCGTCGACGGTCTAGTTTTTTCAAGGTCTTTTTCAGGTCGCCGCACCGCTGTCAAAAATTTGATGTTTTAAGGGATACCTGATATTCACGGTAAACTCGTGAAATGGTCGTGCGCGGAAATAGAAATTGCATCGCTCCCTCGGAGATGCCATGTCCCATCTCTTGTGCGTCGACTATAACACCACGTTCAAAGTCACATAAATCGTGATAACCTGCCATTGTAGCAGCAGGAACCGATCTAACAGCTTCGCCAGACACCTCTTGTCTTATATAGGCGCTGCAGACCGAGTCACTTTACGCTGATTGGTTGCATATCTCCGTTATTTGCATACGCACACCTGTACCAATTTTTTTCGCTCTTCAGTGTACATTGGCATGTTTTTTGCAGCTTATTAACTGAGACAGAAAAATAATGAAATACGTAAAGTATTAGAACAGGCAAGTTTTGGCATCGAAGTTTTGTAAATTGGCGACGAATGGTCATGGCGTCTGATTTGGCAGGATTGGGAAACAAAATGGAGTATCTTGAGGCAGCCTGGATATTTAGGAGACCTATTCAAATAACTCGTACCGTATTGTCTAATTCGAGTATCAACGTGGTTTTGATAGCATGTGACCTGCTACGTTATCTGCAAATAAAAATTGAAAACGCCTAGAAACACTACCATAAAGTGAGATTATGTGGATGTAGATCGCGAACAAAATTGTAGCCAGTATTCGTCTGATTCTCCCCAAATCCTTCCAGTATAAAAAGAATAACCTAACGTATTGCTGTACTGAATTGACCTAATTTTTAAAAAAAATTCTTAAAAGTTACTCATTGTTCTGCTGTTATATGTACAACTAGCTGAATACCCATGCTTCGCGTCGGAGTAAATTCAAATTAAATACAACAGTCAATGCAAGCAATTAATGCCAATATATATATATATATATATATGTGTGTGTGTGTGTGTGTGTGTGTGTGTGTGTATGTATATATATATATATTTATAATAAATACAACAGTCAATGTATGCAATTAATGCCAAAAAAAAGAATATATTTATAAAAAAAATCGTACCGGATATTTTTATATACAAAATAATATAAAAGAAAATATTCAAATTAAATCTAATAGAACATACTAAAGAATGTAGTACAGTTAATTTAGTACAGTTTGAGGAACATTTCTTTTACTGCATTTTAATATTTTTTTTGGATAATGTCCAATCGTCTGCCGCATTAGAAAGAAAAAAAATATTTTTTTTTGCCAATTTCTTTTGTTGTTATGCACGTGACGCAAAATCAGTTTAAAGTATCACGAAAAGAAAAGACACCACGTGATCAGCATTTAATAAATTAAATTCTGAAAATCAATTTTTTAAAATTCACCAAAAATCAGAAAATGGAGGTGAAGATTCAAAACGATTTCATTTTAAAGGAATTTTTATGATCTTTCTCGTGATATAAATTTTATAACCCTCAGATTATTATTTTAAATGCAAACTTGAAAGAATATCACAAAACAGTTTAAAAATTTAATTTAAAAAAATCTAAGTAGAATTTTCTAAAAATCATTCTTAGTGCACCCCTACAGTATAAGAAGAATCGCCATGCAAAATTTCAACCCTGTAAGTCCAGCGGTTTGGTCCGTGCGTTATCTGTCAGTCAGTCAGTTACGGAACTGTTTTATATATATAGACTAGCTGAAAACCCGCACTTCGCTACGGAGTACATTCAAATTAAATACAACGATCAATGTATGCAATTAATGCCAAATAAATAAATAAATAAATAAATATATATATATATATATATATATATATATATATATATATATATATATATATATATACATATTAAATACGACGATCAATGTATACAATTGATGTAAAAAAATACATTTATAAAAAAATCGTAAGGGATATTTTATAGACAAAATACTGCAGAAGAAAATATTCAAATTAGATCTCATAGTACATAGAACAGTCAATATAGTACAGTTTGAGGAACATTTCTTTTACTGTATTTTAATATTTTTTAGATAATGTCCAATCGTCTGCCGCATTAGCAAGAAAAGAAAAATATATTTTTGTCTATTTCGTTATGACGTGACGATAAATTTATTTAAAGTACCAGAAAAAGAAATTATGTGATCAGCATTTAATAAATTAAATTCTAAAAATTAATCTTTAAAAATTCACCAAAAATCAGAAAATGGAGGTAAAGATTCGAAAAAGATTTCATTTTAAAGGACTTTTTATGATCTTTCTCGTGATACAAATTTTATAACCCTCAAATTATTATTTTAAATGCAAACTTTAAAAAAGTTACTAAAACAGCTTAAAAATTTAATTTAAAAAAATCTAAGAAGAATTTTTCAAAAATCTCTCTTAGTGCACCCCTACACTATAAGAAGAATCGCCATGCAAAATTTCAGCCCTTTAGGTCCAGGGGTTTGGTCTGTGCGTTGTATGTCAGTGAGTCAGTTACGGAACTGTTATATATATATAGATGATAACAACACGTATTATATAAAAAGAGCTGTGGAAGGAAACTCCAGGCAAAAAAATGGTTAATTAACAGAAATATTTTTGTAGCAGCGTAGTTGCACCCCTTTACGATGAAAGAAGATAATTTTTTTTTAAATAACTGAAAACGAAATAATAATAATAAAGAAATGCTTCATTAAATTAGCAATTAATAACGATGAATCGACTTTCGAGGTCATTAAACGAGGAATTGATAAGAGGAGGAGGTTGTACGACAATTTATCTCTCCTTTGGCAATAAAGAATCCCCCTAAAGAGGGACATTTTATATTTATTACAATTAAGGTGGTTTAGGAAAGAAAATTGTATCACTATTTTTTAATTTATATGCATTTTGAAACGATTTTTTTTTCTTCGTCTGCGTCTTCATATTTGAGATCATCATACGTATTAAATAAATGTTCGTACAACTTTAAATTTTGCTGCAAAAAATTTAAGATTCAAAGCTCAAAGCGTGTTTCATTTTCAGTCTCTTTTAGTAACCCGAACCCTCTTAAACTAATGCCTTTTTAATTACTATGTTATTTTTTTTCTCAGCTCATTAACCTTCTCAGGTCACTGCATTCTAGAGTTTTTAGGACGTTTTGCCTTATTGCTTTCAAGTAAGCAATAGTTTTCTTCTTAGGTTCGATCGTTCGAACACAGTATCTATTTCAACAATAAGAAAAGAATCTCCGAGCTAAATTTTGGCGTTTGTGCGGCTTGTCATGATAAGTTTATATTCTTTCTGTAATTTTCAATTTAATTTACCCTTTTATGAAATTTTGTTTTTAGGGACTGCAGGACGCCAAGACAGTTCTTTGTCTATTAATATGAAATTTCTTGGACCCTACCACTGGAAAAAAAAAAAAAAATATATCATTTCATGAGATTCCATTAACAGTGAACGAGAGATATTACTTTGATTTTTTTTAAGCCTCTCTATATTGGACTGGCTGAAAACCCGCACTTCGCTACGGAGTACATTCAAATTAAATACAACGGTCAATGTATGCAATTAATGCCAAAAAAAAATATAAATGTATATATTTATAATAAATGCGACGATCAATATATACAATTGGTGTAGAAAAAAAATATATTTATAAAAATGTCGTAAGGGATATTTTTATAGACGAAATAATATCCAATCGTCTGCCGCATTAGCAAGAAAAAAAAATTTTTTTTTGTCTATTTAGTTGTTATGCACGTGACGATAAATTTATTTAAAGTACCAGAAAAAGAAATCACTCGATCGGCATTTAATACATTAAATTCTAAAAATGAATCTTTAAAAATTCACCAAAAATCAGGAAATGGAGGTAAAGATTCGAAAGAGATCTCATTTTAAAGGAATTTTTAGGATCTTTCTCCCGATATAAATTTTATAACCCTCAAATTATTATTTTAAATGCAAACTTGAAAAAAGTGACTAAAACGGCTTAAAAATTTAATTTAAAAAATCAAATAAGAATTTTTCAAAAATCTTTCTTAGTGCACCCCTACACTATAAGAAGAATCGCCATGCAAAATGTCAGCCCTTTAGGTCCAGCGGTTTGGTCTGTGCGTTGTATGTCAGTCAGTGAGTCAGTTACGGAACTGTTTTATATATATAGATATTAGAGCCATTTACTTTAATTTTCCCAAAATAAATATATCACTTGAATGTGTGCTCACAATACATCGTAATTGTATAAAAACGTAATTATTTGGAAGCGAAAATCAGTAGTATTGACCTACCATGTAGCTAACACTTATATTAACGGAAATAATAATAAAAAAAATTAAGTTCTAGCGATCCGTCCGACTTTGAGCCGAATTAAACTTCTTATCCAAGAGTTTCCATAAATCCAGGAGTTGCCCATTCGCGATTGGCAATCGTCGCAACGAGATCGTAGCCAACTCCCTCGCGTCACAGCGCTATGAAACGCGTCAAATGGCATAAAACCTGATCTCATTTGATCGTTTGCGCTCTCCTGAGCACTCACTGTCTGAGGGAAGATTTGGGGGAAAAAATGCGAACACTGGCGCCATCTGTCGAAAGCAAGTGAAGTGAATCCTTAGGATTGAAAATTAACAGAGCAAGTCGTTCGAAACTGTTGGTCCATTTTATGTGCTTTTTTTTAACTTTTGTCCCGCGTTTTCCTTCCCACAGCTTTATTTAGCACGAAACGAGATGCGCCAGTGCCGTTCAAATCACCGCTCAAATTAAACGTACGAAAGTGATATGCAAACAAACGTGAGCTCCGATCGCTAACTTACATATAGACTATTGTCAAAATGGTCGCCAATAATGCCAAAATCCGAATATATCGTCAGCTACGTTTCTTTCGTATTGCTCTTTTTGGACAGAGTCTCGGTTGACCAGTTATCACAAAAGTGATACTTTCAAAATGTCAGTTGTATATAACAGAGATATAGACACCGAGAACTCAATTTTAAACGTCTAAGCAAGATTTTTCCTGGCTTTGATTCAGTAAATTTTGATTCGTGGAATTAATTGAACTATTTATACTGAAGTTTCGATTTCGTTCCTTGTCGAAGCGAAAAGGTGTAATTTGACAATCAGTTCCGAAACTGTGGTAACTGAATTCCAACTGGATCTTCCTTAAACAGGAATAAATGACTTCTTAAATTACCACAATCTAATAAATAGAATGACTACATGTCTCGAACTCATTAACAGTTCATTGTCAGGTCGAGGAGCATTTGGGCCTGTTCACATAGAATTCGTCAGCGTTACTCGTATTGAAATACAAGATGTTCTTGATTAAAAATTTGGTCGATATGGAGCAACAAAAATGTTCATAGAACGCAAAAATAATATTGTAATATATATTTTTAAATTTCAACGTAAGTACAATTTACAAATATAATAAATAAAAAAAATTATGTATAGTATTATTTTATTCTTTGGCATATTTCTCATTTGCGTGAATTTTTTTTTTTTTTTTTTAGTAGATTGCTGTCGTTGTTTAAAAGGCCATAAAATTTTGCACAAGAATTTGTTAAATTATATTTCACACATAAAATGGCTTTCAAAGTCTCGACATTTAATTGTGATTTTTCTGATGTCCACACTTTATTTACCGTAGAAAAAACGCGTTCAGTCGTAGCATTAGTTCCTGGTAGGGACAGCGCTTATTCCACAATTTTTAGTGCATTATTGTATGGAACATGGTTTGTTTCAAAATTCGAATTCTAACAACTGATCAACAATGCGAATTTTGATAAGCAGTTCTCGATAATCAGTTCAACAATTATTTGTTATTATTAAAGTTTAACATTATAAAATTAGCAAAAATAATATAAAACTCATATCCTGGCTAAATAGCCACATGGCCGACGAAAACCGTATATTCCCTTACCTTTTTCCCGCCGTTCCCTAGCTTGTCGTGCATTCTTTCCAAAAATCGGGACTTTTTTAAAACGCCGCGGGACGCGGGACAAATTGTTAAAAAGCGGGACGTCTGGTCACCTTACAATAGGCACAACTCGGGATTGGGGCCCCCTAACAGTGATGTGGGCGTAAAATTTCCAAAAGTGACACACAAAAAAACATAATCATGTGAAAGTACCATTTTACCAAGAATTGGCAATTTGAAGTGTAGAAGCCTAGAACATTACCAAATAACAAAAAAACAATACAACATATTAACTTCCTCATTGAAATATCAATACAATGCAACCAGAAAAACTTATTAATCCCTTATATACACTGTAACATACATATGATGAACTATACATATTACTATACATATGATGAACCAATCAATCAAATTTTAAAGGATGTATAAAAAATTTTTTTGCTATTTAAAAAGATGAAAAAAAAATAAATTGAATTGGGGAATTTTTTTCTTTCTTTTAAAATAAAAATTTTGGGAGGGGGAGGGCCCAACATTCGGCGGCCCCTAGCCCCGGGCCTACTGGAAAATCAGGGCCTGGTAGAGGCATATATACATATACACTAGGGCGGCTCCAGTCCAGAGTTTTTTGGGGGGCGGCAACGTCGGCTCTTAGGGTTATATATATGTTACCGGCAAAGTATGAAACGCCGGCATTGTATATAATGCCGGACATTTTTAGGCAAAGCGTGAAATATGAAAATTATTACATACTTTACCTAGGCATTGTATACAACCTCTGACAATAAAGTTCGGTGAATAAAGTCAGAACGGCCGATCTGGCAACACTGGCGAAACAAAACGCTGCACCTGCGTAGCGGTAGGTGTTGACCATCTGCCCCCACCGTTGTTCAATTGAGCGTCGTTTGTGTTCCGTGTAAGACTTGTTTTACAAAGTGCTTGTTTAGTGCGTTTATTCCGTGCGACAAATCGTTACCCAAAATTTAGGGATGAGAAAAACGTGTTGTCGTCTTGTGCCACATCACTTGGATGACGGTCACAAGTAGGCACGTTTAGAGGCTTCACAGGATTTTGTCGAAACGGCAACACCAAACTTCTTGAACTGTATTGTCACTGAGGATGAGTCGTGGTGTCTCAGGTACGACCCTGAAACGAAACGGCAAACCATGGAATGGAGTTCTCCTGCATCACCTCGTCGGAAAAAGGTCAGAGCAGAAAAATCACGCATCAAAACGATGGTCATCACTTTTTTTTTATAGTCAAGGCATTATCCACAAGGAATTTCTACCTGAGGGAACGACGATGAATGCTGAAGGATACATTGAAATTTTGACCCGTTTCATGAAACGTCTACTCAGGGTACGACCCCAGTACGCACAGCAAGGTTCATGGTTTTTTGTTCACGACAATGCTCGCCCTCACACAGCCAATATCGTCAAACAGTTCCTGGCAAAAAGGGGGTGGTGCAAATTGAACATCCACCATACTCGCCAGATCTCAATCCTCCAGACTTCTTCCTATTCAAAATCGCTTTGAAAGGAAAAGAGATTTGACGATATTCCTGACATCTAACGAAACGCGACGAGGCTTTTGAACTCCATCCCAAAAGAAGACTTCTTGCAAAGTTTCCAGAACATGTATAGCAGATGTCAGCGGTGCAAAGTTATGGGAGATGACTATTTCGAAGGACAGTAAGGTAACTTTCGTTAATATTTCATCTACGTTAATGTTACAGGACTATTCACCGAACTTTATTGTCAGACCTTGTATAATACCTAGGCATTCTACAGAATGACAAATGCTATTTAGGCAAAGTATGAAAAAAGGTTCTGATAAGGCTATTATATAAATCACGTGCATTCCTCAAAAATACAAATGTTATTCTGAAAAACTAATGAGAGTGCCATTAAAAATATTTATTCAAAATACGTAAAGAAAAATGAAAGTTGTACAAAACAAAATTTATGCCTTTCTTATTAAGGGAAACAACATTTTCATATAAAAAATAAGAAATTAAAATTAACCTACATGGTAGGTAGCCTACCATTGCAACATGGTAGGCTTGAATGACATTTTGAATTACATTTCTCACTACATTTTTCACGCAAAGACATTTCATATTTTGGCACTTTGTTTTGCACATACATTTGACGAATCCTTGGCCGCTTCCACTGGACTGAGCATCCAGGAATATCTTCAATTCTAAGCAACTTCTTAGGGCATAAAGTGAATTGTGATCTCGCATATACTTGTTTTGAAATTCTTTCAGAAGTTCCAAGTCGGTAGAAACCATCCTCTGTCACACTCATTACAACTGCCAATATATTGAGCGAATCACCTCGCGCTTTGGCGACATCAGGAATAGGGACTCGCACAGTAGTTCCCAAAGAAACAGTGGGAAATTTTTTTTCCGCATTCATTTTCATTTTTTTTTGGGCTTGTATTTCCAGATTGATATTTTTTTTTTAACTAATCCCAGATTGTCTAGCAAGGCTAGACAATCTCCATAAAACCAAAAATTTCTAAAAAGTCTAAAATCAGTAGAGGGTCCAGAAGGACCTCGTCCTTAGTAAATCCCAAACAATTTAAAATATGGGCAGAGGAGGCCATGTCGGCAGAGCACCAGTGGCACTCCGGGAAGATCTTCTGTCCCTGCCGAAAAGTGAGTGCTTTAATATGACCAATCATGAAGCGCGAGAAGGCCGTTTGATACTTTCTGGGCTTGATCTGAAAAGACCCACCCGGACTTCTTCCAAAGTACCATGGGTGGCAAGGAGGAGTTCTCCAAAGATGGTTTTGTTTGATCTTCATGAGGGAGTAAATCTCTCTAAAAGTAAGAGCCTCACAAGGACTCACGTACTCCTCAGCCGCAGTCCTGGCTAAAAAGTCGGCCCTTTCATTACCATCGATCCCAACATGGGAAGGGATCCACTGAAAATGAATAGTGTGTCCAGATGAAAGCCAGTCAAGAAGATCTAAGATGTCCAGGCTAGTCTGGTCCCCAATAATAGTCCAATTAGAGAGGAGCTGAATTGAAGCACGGCTGTCAGTTAAAATCCAGACATCGTGAAATTGATCCTCAACTTGACACGCATACTGTAAGCCTTTCCTGATAGCAATAAGCTCTGATCTAAATACTGAACAAAAATCTGGAATTTTAATTTTAAATTCCACAGCACCGGTAGGAGTTGGTATGTGCACTCCACTACCAGAAATTCCCCCATCACCCCTGCTGCCATCGGTATATATCTTCAAAGAAGATTGAGGGATTCCATAGATAGTCTCAAGAGCTAATTGTCTGATGAGGGCCGGAATCTCAGAGTTTTTAATAACACTAATTAAGAGACCCTCATGGAAATGGATCCCATCAAGTTTCAAACCGACGCCCAGATGATTTAAAGAGTGGGGCTCCACATTAGCTGAAGGCAGACCCAGCATTTTTGCAAAGGAAAAGGGGATATGCTTCCTCAAACGCTGGTTGTCAATCCAAGCATGAAGGTATGCAGAAGTTCTATGCTGATCATTGTAACTGTAAAGCTTGTTATAATATTTTGAGAGACGATAAGTTCTTCTCAACGAAAGAGGTAAATTACTTTCATAGAACACAATGTCATTTGGACAACTGTGTCGAAGTCCTGTAATGATTCTAGCAGCGCTCAACTGTACCCTTTTAAGTTTATTCAGATTGGTATTGGAAGCACAAGAATAGATGGGAAAACCATACTCCAGTATTGGCCTAACAAGAGAAATGTAAGTAGTTCGAAGGGTGCTAGCTTCTGCTCCCCAGTCACGACCAGAGATAAATTTAAGTATATTGAGTCTTTTTCTGCCCTTGACCACCTGGCCTTCAATGTGTTTATTGCTTGTGATTAGATTGATTTTAGAATTTATTTCCAGATTGATTTTAGAATTTATTTTACTTCAATAGCATTTTCAGTTTTGAAACAAAGGGTGCACAAAATATCCATTTCATCACGTTTACTAGCATGACTTCAGAAGGTATGAATTTTCTGACGACACTTTTTTGCATGCAAGTGCATCACTCGTTTCTTTTAAACACACACAACAGGTATCAGAAACGGAAATCTCTTCGG
Organism: Dolomedes plantarius; assembly: GCA_907164885.2. NCBI lineage: Eukaryota > Metazoa > Arthropoda > Arachnida > Araneae > Dolomedidae > Dolomedes > Dolomedes plantarius. Next base: position 106,585,234 of record OU015503.1, read on the forward strand.
TAAGCATGTCTTCATCATGTTGGTTTAATCTACTATCGACTGTAATCTCATCCATGTTTTTTGAAACCGGCTCTTTTTCTTGCATAATCTGATTAGTTTCACCTTTTTCCATTGTTTAGACACTTTCTATTTTTTTTCTAGCTGCTCCTCTGTATTTATGTCTTTTAAAATATCCTCGGGTAGAAAAGACGTTGCAAGCCCTACTTTAGGTTTGCAGTCAAAAAGAGCTTCGTATGGTGTTCTTTTGATCCCATAATGATAACCTCTATTTTTCATAAATTGAATGAAACGCAGTCCTTCACTTCAGCGGTCAGATTTGTTGTACTGCATCCAAGTTCAGAGCATATTTTAGATATCTTGATTAGCTCTTTCGACACTACCCTGGCTTTGTGAATGGCGAGGCTTCCCATGGACGATCTTCAGTGCTGGCCAAAACTCCTTCAAGCTGGTCACCACATTATTAGCAAATCCCCTACCATTGTCAGACTGTAATATAGATGGCGCTCCAAGCAACGAGAATATATCCACTTGGTTGTAGGCTACTTCTTCAGCTCTGTTTGACGTCAGAGACTTGAGAGTCACAAATTTTGTCAGATGATCTTGGTACACCATAATAAATTTGTATTCCCTATCTGGCTGAGACTTAAAGTCAATTAGATATACCTGACAACGGGAATTAAATTCGTAAAAAAATCATAGGTTTCACAACAATGCCCTTTTTAATACCTTTCTGTTTTTTCTGGCAAGGTTCACAAAAATGAATGTACAGTTCAATATCATGATGTGTAACGTTTTAGTATTTGGTTGAAGTTCTTTCAACATTCTAATCGTCCTCCGTGTCCTATAGCTAAATGAGCTTCATGAAGTACGAGAAATAACTCAGAGTCCGTGACATAATACTGTATAGTACTGACTCCTTCTTTAACAGGATAAATGAGTTTATTTTTGTTTTCCACAATCATCACATCATAGCGATTCAGCAATCAATAGTCTCTGGGTTCCTTCTTAGTAATCATTTTGGCTTTTTGTACATCATTTATTAATTTCTGATAACTAGTTTCGATTAAGAAAGAACTGTTTTTTGCAGCATTAACTCGAATTTTGGACAGTTCATCGTCGAATCGTTGTTTCATGTCTACAGAGCATGACTTCTTCTCCAACACTACAGCTTGCTCCCCCATTTTCATGCAGCACAGTAAAAAACTAATTTTTTGTTGAACAAATTTAAGTAAAATTGCGTATTTTGACACTCTCGGACAAACCGCAAACTGCAACTAACAAATTCTGAGCCTGAGGCAAGCGTTAAAATTCATGTGCCTTGCCACGTGATATTCGAAACGAATCGGAGATGTATTTCATACTTTGTCGGTTTCTCATTTGGCATTCTATAGAATGCCTAGGAAATGTGTGAAATATGAATCATTTCATACATTGCCGGCTAGTTTTAGGCATTATATACAATGCCTAGGCATTCTATAGATTGCCGGATTTCATACTTTGCCGGTAACATATGTTTATATATATATATATATATATATATATATATATATATATATATATATATATATATATATACAGGTAACTGTTACGGTTCATTTAGAACCCTCAAACTTGTCATTTAGGGATATTTGAACGTTTGCTTGTAATATGTAATAGTTGGAAGTTATGTCTGTTGTTGTGCTACAATTAAGGAATTGTATTAGTCTTGTTCAACACTCCTCGCAGAGGTTATGTATTTAAATTTGTCATTTAATGTAAGAAGTACTTGTTATTGTGTAAGCAGTTGCGCTTAAGTTTAAAAAAATACAGTTGGCTCTATGTTTAACGACGCTCTACTTAACGACGATCTCTATTTAAAGACGATATTTCCCAGTCCCGGCCCCTCCGACGTTATGGGAAATGTTATTTTTCACAAATTCTGTTTAAGGGCGATCTCTACTTAAGGACGATTTTTCACGGTCCTTTGAAAGTCGTTAAACAAAGAGCCAACTGTAATAATAATAAAAAAATTGTAAGGTGGCTGATATGTACTGTTGGCTGGCTGGTGAGTAGTTAAAATTTTAAATTATTATGTTTAAAGGTAAATGTTCCTGTATTCCATTTTCCCCTTAAAACTATGTAAATTCTTTGGTACACTTCTTTCTCTCTGTTGCTAAGCAGTAATTCAATACGTACTTGGGCGCCTTTTCTCGTCTCTCACATTCGCAGGGTCCTCGATATAGGGGTGAAGCAGAGATCTCTGTAACAGATCATTGGAATGATGATGACTCTTCCATCGCTTGCTTGAGCGGACCGTCCGCCCCTCCCGCGGAAGAATACAGTGCTTGAGAACGGCGGGGTCCGCCGTGCCAAAAAAAAAAGTCATTGAATAAAATCTAACCAGAGACCAAGAAATAATTCAAGAAAAAAATAATTTGGCATTTAACTTCCACAAATATGAAAGAATATAGGCGTTCGAAATAATCATCTGGCCTCGGAACGAGAGGGCACTCTTTTACGTGTATCCCTTGATACAGCTCAGGCGAAGCGGGGGCGAAGAAAAGTTTGGCTCCTGGGGGGTAATCGGGATGGGAGAATCAGACTGGTTCTCCGGGAGCTCCATGGAACATCGTCACCCATTTTGCCTTCATAGATGCCGGGCTGCATATTACCATTCCTTACATGAATTCACGCCATTACATCGTTTGGCGGCTGCTGATTGGTCAATTGACTTTGCATCGGTAATTGCCATAATATTTGATCCTAAGCGCATTTTAAATGAGATAAAATCTATTTCTTTGTTGCTTTCATTTTTATATATTTTTTTACGCGATATTTTACAAGGAACGTGAATTTTTTACATAAGTGGCTCCACCTATTAATGTAAAAGTAATTTAAAGTGACAAACTATTTGTAAAAGAAATTTTCGCCATAAATGCCTTCATATTTCTTTTTTGTGCATGAAAAATTTTAAGAAATTACCAATTTCCGTAGTAATTTAAACGTGTGTCTGCTGTCATTAGGATTGAGAATTCGCGCGTTTCGAAATACGATAAATAATGCTAGAATTTAGATTATTCTGAAGCCCCCCCCCCCTGTAAATTGCTTGATTATTATTCTTTTTAATTAATTATTAACTAACTAACACACACACACACACACACACACACACACACACACATATATATATATATATATATATATATATATATATATATATATATATACTAGCTGAAAACCCGTACTTCTCTACGGAGTACATTCAAATTAAATACAACGGTCAATGTATGCAATTCATGCCAAATATATATATATATTATATGATAAATACGACGATCAATGTATACAATTGATGTAATATATATATATATATATATATATATATATATATATATATATATATATATATATATAAGAAAATCGTAAAGGATAATTTTATAGACAAAATAATGTAGCAGAAAATATTCAAATTAAATCTAATATAAAGAATACTAAAGAATATAGTACAGTTTGTAGAACATTTCTTTTACTGTATTTTAATATTTTTTGGATAATGTCCAATCGTCTGCCGCATTAGCAAGGAGAAAAAAAATATTTTTTGTTTATTTAGTTGTTATGCACGTGACGATAAATTTATTTAAAGTACCAGAAAAAGAAATCATGTGATCAGCATTCAATAAATTAAATTTTAAAAATTAATCTTTAAAAATTCACCAAAAATCAGGAAATGGAGGTAAAGATTCGAAAAAGATTTCATTTTAAAGGAATTTTTACGATCTTTCTCGTGATATAAATTTTATAACCCTCAAAGTATTATTTTAAATGCAAACGTAAAAAAAGTTAAAAAAACAGCTTAAAATTTAATTTTAAAAAATCTAAGAAGATTTTTTGAAAAATCTCTCTTAGTGCACCCCTACACCATAAGAAGAATCGCCATGCAAAATTTCAGCCCTTTAGGTCCAGCTGTTTGGTCTGTGTGTTGTATGTCAGTCAGTGAGTCAGTGAACTATTTTATATATATAGATAAGAAATACACATCGTCTCATTTTAAATTTAAACTCATTTAGTATTAGGTCCCCTGGAGCCATCATTGATACACGCACATACAAACCTACCGTCCACAGTAGCCACCAAAATAGAAAATGAAGCAAATGCACAATGTTTCTGAATTGAGAATTTGTCAGTTCCAGGTTCCAGGAGAGAATTTGTCAGAACCAATATCCTGGAGGTTACAGAAAATATAAAAATACAGGTGAAAAGCTTTATTCAAAACTACCTCCATATTATGTACACTTACGCACACACTTATACAGACACCTCCAGACAAGCGGCACTGAATGCCCTCGTGTCTATGCCAGGTATGGACCCGTTAAATATGTGTCCCTCCGAGTGGTTTGTGAGGGTGGGACAATGGTAAGAGCCCTCCAAATGACTCCCCTGCGTGTGCTTAGTCTAAATTGAGTTGGCGGAAGGGGGCAGATGTTGGTCCTCCTGTACGATGCTGCCATTACGAGAAAGTACTTAAAATGGCGGAGTTTAGATGAGGTTTCTCTTTCGTTTTGTTATTTTAAGTAGCCCGCTGTATAGCCAGAGCGGTATTGCTTGTAATATCTCATTAGAAACATTGTGCTTTTGTTTAATGTACCTGTGCATTGACTATTGAAGACGGTGTATGAGAGAATTAGCTAAATACCCATGCTTCACTACGGAATACACGATTACCACCAATTATATCATTGCGTTCTGTTCATTTAAATTCACTTTGGCAGTCGAGTGTTGTCATTCCTCAGGAGTTCACTCATCGTTGAACGAAACGCCATCCCACATTCAGTACGGGTTTTAGATTTTTATTTTGGGTATTTAAGCCCCTTTTAACCCCATTAAATGTTGGATTAAAAAACAAAAAAAGCTTTCTTAGTGAGCGTTGTTTTACAAGTATGTGTGTGTGTGTGTGTATGTATATATATATATATATATATATATATATATATATATATATATATATATATATATATATATATATATATATATACACATGCACACACACATAGGCGTAGCGTCGGGGGGGGGGGGGAACGTGCCCCCCCCCCAACTTAACTTCAAATAAATTAAAACGTTAATAGAAGTTCAGTTAAAATCGGAAAATTGTAGAAAACTTTTAAGAAAATTGGTTTTTCCCGTGTTTTAAAACTGTGAAACTGAAGATTCCAATTAGGTCTTTAGCCTTAACATAGTTTTTAACAATGATATGATCCATAACAAAAATTCGATGCTATTTTTTTTTCTCATTTTATTTATATTATATTTATTTTCTCATTGTATAACTTTTGAATACTACTCAAACATCAATTTTATTGATATTCAATTTTAAAAAATCATAATGTTTCATATTTTAAGGACGTCCGACAGTCAGTGCGCTGCGGAGGGCTTTAACAATTCAAATCGTCCCCTCCCCCACCCCCCAAAAAAAGTTAGAAGCACGCTACGCCTATGCACACACACTCGTGAAACAACGTGGTTCCCAATATAAATTCTAAATAAATGTGTTTACAGACTGTTGTTAATACGTGATGTCAAATTACATTTAAAAAAAAGGAAGGAAAAAAAAAAAAAGAGAGAGAAACACTTCTACAATCAATGCTTAAACATGATTTCTAATCTACACTATCGTACGAAACTAAAGCCCCTTCAGCTATACTACAGTACCACAAAAAATTATTCCGCGACGGAAATTTTATGAGCTGCGATCAGATCTTTCACATTTCTCGACAAAATATTTTTTTCAAATCATTTTAAGTTTTGAAACCGATGCCCACAGCGAGGTGCCGCATAGCAATAGGCAGCTAAAAGCCCAAGACGATTCATCACTTGATCTCGCGGATCTCAAATCCCCCTTGTTATGCTATGGGGAATTTACCTCCGTATACAGGGTTCCCACCTATATCCTTAACTTCTAAACGGACAACTTAGGCAATAAAGTTGGTGTCTAGGTATAGTAAAAAGGCTATGCGCTACTCGATGAGACAACTTACAACGCCATCTATCGGCAAATTTTGGAATTAGCGTTTTTATCTCAAAAACGGTACCAGATACGGGGAAAAAGTCAATTACAAAGTTGTTCAGCATCATCGATTTAATAAGAAAAGACACCTTGTGCACATTAATACTCAACATAGAATGTAGAAAATGAACATTTGTTTGGTCACGATTTCGAAAATTGTCATGTCATAAAGAGTGGAAGAAAGAAACTGAGACACTTACCTATCTTCAGGATCATTTATTTATGTTGGTGAAAATACTCTCCATTAGCCACTATGCACATTTGCACTCTGAACTGGATTTCTCGCTGCACATTGTGGAACATGGCAGGTGTTACGGAGGCACACGCATCAGTAATGTTCAACAAGCATCAAACAAATGTTCCTTTTTTACATTCTGTTTTGAGTATTGATGTGCGCAAGGTGTCTTTTCTTACTAAATCGACGATGTACTCTTCGGTTTGTTAAAATGCAAGGGTTTGGTAGGTATAAAAATTTTCCATTTTACAATTTTTTTTCTGTAAATAAAAACTAAACATAACAGTAGAGCAAGAATTTTCTTACAAAGTACACTTGAAAATTTTCTTAAAAAGTTATACTTTTTAGGGTTTTTAGCCTGCGTTCTCACTTATCTCACTTCACCCTACAACAAAGTTCTTCCTTACCAAGCTATGAGATTTGCGCATGAATAGCTTTAAACTATTCACTGTTCAACGAATTCCAAAATCGAGATGTATAAAATCACTTAAGTTACATTTAATTAGTTTTTGATTTAAAAGAATTAATGTACAAAACATTTTAAAAAAGTCCATTCTCAGTTAATGAATATAAGGAATCTAAAAGAGTTTCATGTAATTTGAAGAATAACAATCGGAGCTTTTTCACCGGAATTCCTGCAACGTTAATTCTTACGGATTTTACGACGTCTATTTACTGCGCAGCGTATGGCTTCTGAGAAATCGCCAGAAATGCCACTAACTTCCATAAATATGTACCCAAATTACGAACGATAAATTATGAGTGAAAAATCGTTTGCACGAGTTACGTAATGCAATTCTTTCTCGGCGTTCCGTAAAGGTAGCGTTAAATCGTGATGTGATACCGGTTTTTTTTTTCTCTCTGTTTTTTTTACAATGGCAGGAACACAGTGAAGAGATCAAAGCGCATAGATAACACCGAAACCCAATTCGTCGCGACCAACGTACGTCTGAGGACTAGGGGGAACTTTTAACTCTGTAGCAATGACGACACGGTGTTCAATTTGTGCTGCAAACTGCAGTTCTTTTTTAAAAATCAGTGTCTGAGTAGATGATTCCCTCTCTTATGGAATAAGGGCCTGTTCACATAGGAGTCCGTGGCGTTGCGTTAAGGAAAAGATGACGTTGAGACGAAAATAAACTAATCATAGTCGTTAAAAATTTCATTTCTAATCGTTTGGAGGCATATGATTGGTTTATTTTCGTCTCAACGTCATCTTTTCCTTAACGCAACGGACTCCTATGTGAACAGGCCCAAACTCTACATTACGAGGCTCTACTACAGTTAACGTCTTAATGCTTTTCTATGGTGGCTAGTCATGCTGAAAAAAAGTGGTCGTTGTGACGGGTGGTGGCCGACCGACACACACACACGTGTGTTTGTGTGAATGAATGAATTTTGCCTTCTGCATTTGGATTAATTTCTTTTTGTAACAATACACGCCAATAATTCAACTCCCTGTTAAAAAGAAACACTAGGGTAGTGTTAATATTTTAAAAACTTAGCGCTATTTATTTCACCGTTTACCATCGTATGAAGAAAGAAAAAAAAATCAGGTAGTCTCTTAGAACAAAACTACCGCGGGTTATTAACGTAGGATTACTTATCGTTGCCTACCTCTTTTTTTTTTCTGACGCATATTTGTACTTTTCTGTTTGACTGTTTACTGCTTGTCCAAGCGATACAGACCGAGTTTGGCGCGTTGCCAAAATTATAACTCGCGACGACGGACGTCTGAAATTCTGTTTTACCGCTGACCGTTATGGAGGAACGTAATCCTACGTGTAAAAAAAAGAAAAAAAAAGTTCATCTGTGATTAGTAAATTACTGCTGAAGATTTCTTCATAGCTTAACACAGGAATTGAACAACTGCTATGCCAACTGACGCACCCGCCTGAAAGTAGCGATAGGCGTTGTTCCTTTAATCCTCTCCCCCCAGAGATAGGAAAACATGGAAAGAGAATCATTAATAGTTGTGGAATAAGACATTTTAGCACGCTTTTCGATTTTCAGTAATCTCCTTTTAAAATATAAACCAGCTTTATAAATGGAAATCCATATTGAAATTAAAAAAATCATGTCTAGAACAGTCACCGAATATCTTTTTTAATCTGACTGAACAGGGTAAATGCCGAGGTCAAAATCGGTCCAAAGTTATAAAAAAAAAGCCAATTGGACGTCTGGACAGTAAAACGTGATAATTTAATTGAAATTAGTACTTCTGGTACTCAGATCAAAACCTAGTTATACGGTACTTAGTTAAAGACCAAATTCTATTACTAACTGCAATTACATATTAACGTGTAAATCTGGCTTTTCTAAATACATTAACATTCAGACTATGTACAACACACTCATGCATATATATATATATATATATATATATATATACTAGCTGAAAACCCGCGCTTCGCTACGGAGTACATTCAAATTAAATACAACGGTCAACGTATGCAATTTATGCCAAAAAATAAATATATATATTTATAATAAATGCGATGATCAATGTATAGAATTGATGTAAAATATATATATATCTATATATATATATATATATATATATATATATATATTTATAAAAAAATCGTAAGGGATATGCATTTTTTTTTGGATAATATCCAATCGTCTGCTGCATTAGAAAGAGAAAAAAATATTTTTTTTGTCTATTTAGTTGTTACGCACGTGACGATAAATTTATTGAAAGTACCAGAAAAAGAAATCACGTGATCAGCATTTAATAAATTAAATTCTAAAAATTAATCTTTAAAAATTCACCAAAAATCAGGAAATGGAGGTAAAAATTTGAAAAAAATTTCATTTTGAAGGAATTTTTATGATCTTTCTCGTGATATAAATTTTATAACCCTCAATGTATTATTTTAAATGCAAACGTAAAAAAAGTTTAAAAAACAGCTTAAAAATTTAATTTAAAAAAATCTATGAAGAATTTTTGAAAAATCTTTCTTAGTGCACCCCTACACTATTAGAAGAATCGCCATGCAAAATTTCAGCCCTTTAGGTCCAGAGGTTTGTTCTGTGCGTTGTATGTCAGTCAGTCAGTCAGTGAATGAATGAGTCAGTTACGGAACTGTTTTATATATATAGATACAGTGGAATCTCGATCTATCGTTTTTCAAGGGACCGATTGAAATGAACGATAATTGCAGGAAAACGATAGATGCGGAAACATAACAAAGCAATATGATCGTTGGGACTGGATAAAATGAACGACACATACGGAAAAACGATGGATCCGAAAACGATCGATCGAGATTCCACTGTATATAACTACTAGATGCTACATCAGGTAAGCAAGGTTGGTTAAAGAACACAGAACTAATTTTTTTAGATTATAATACTGAAGCCCAAGAGGCTACACCATTCCCTGTTTCATGCTAATTTTTTTCATAATTGCCAGTTCATAACAGTTAAAAAATTTTTTTTATTTTTTATTTAGTGTTTCATTCTATGCTTCACTTGTAAATAAAATCTCTTGGTAGAACAATTTCAGTTCTTATCATATCTTAAGTAAATCAATCAATCAAAACAATCAAAAATGAGTTCAAACCCTGACTTCATGGCATAATTTTCATGGATGAAAAAATGATCACAAGACATAATAAAATATTAATTTTATTCATACGCCTCATAAACAGATCTTTTAAACATATAGCTGCATTTAAAAGTTTTTATACATTATTTCAATGAAGGAAAAAATAATTCTTTTTACAATACATTATTTCAATTGTTTTTCTCTAATATTTTCCCCATACAATAAGGTCCTACACAAACCTAAGAATCAGACAAACTTGCCTATCACAATAACAGTTCACTGGAAAAATAATTTTCTAAAAAACACTTTATATGACAAATATGGATGACTAGCAACTTTAACAACTCTAAAAAGCAAAATGAATCCAAATCATAAATATATCAAAAGCAAAAATCCTCCATTTTTTTAATGGAGTTGTCCCAAAATATACATTTTAGGAAATCATCTTTGAAAATAAGTACATTTTGAGACACATTTTGACTTATATAAATATTAAAATATATTAAAACACTACACAAAATTAAACAATACAAAAATTAAAAATAGAAAATAAACTGCAGTGTTCTCCAGACAAATAAATCTGTTGAGCACCATGGAATTCTATTCAGAAAAAAAGACAAGATTCAATTTTTAAGAGTTAATTTATCCCAATTTTATAGCCTGAAATTGAAATTAAGACATACCATTATCAACTGCACAAAATAGATTCACAAATCTTCCTGATAACACATGTGCACAAGAACTGTGCGATGGACAAAAACTTATTTAATAGTGAATTAAAACTATTTGACAGATAACAAAATCACAAAAAAAAATGGAATTTCAGCAACAATCAATGTAACTAAAACTATCACAGCTGAAGATTAATGATATTAATTTGTAATAAAAAAGTAATTAAAAAACAAACAATACATTTCTTTTTTACTAAAAAAGGGAAAGTACAAGAAAAATTAACTCAACAAAAAGGACACATTACAACAAATCAATTTTAGGTGTGTGTATGTGTATATCTCTCTATACACATTTTTTCATACATTGAATTTTTAAAAAAAAGTTATACTTCATATACAAGCATGAAGAAGGTATACGAGATAAGATTAAAAAGAAAACTTCTTTTTCTTTCATAATTTCTGGAAGCAAAAGACATCTTTGAGAAAATCAAAACAATACAAATCTTTTTTTATGGAAAACGTGATTATCTCAAGGAAAAAAACAGCCTGGTCGACAACATTTAAAATTTTTCCGCGGCTTTAGGCAAAATACATTTTATAGATCTTCCTATAATGTAGTGTTATATATTCTTTGAAACATATTACGTTCCATTCTCTCTAAAACTTTGACACACTGGTATCCAATATTTTTTTTCTACTATTATAAACAATACAAAGAAAAATACTCGTATTTGTTAGAAAAATAACAATAAATAAATAACTTAAATTTGACACATTTCAATTTTGGATTATGAGATTCATTATAAAAAACAATCATTTAAAAAGTTCTCTAATATTAATTTTTAAGCTGCAAAATTTATCACAAATATTTAAAAAATAATAATTATCCAATTTTCTACCATTTTACTGCAATTAACTGCAAGAGGATCTTTAAAAACTGGTTATAAACACAACTCTAATAGATGAGAAAAATTAAAATATAATTCCTTGGCAATGGAATCATTACCCCAGAAGGTTCTTTTCTAAATCTGCCTCATGAAGACTATATGGATAACAGACATTTGCAATGCAGTTTTGATTTTGCAATATGCCTCTATACGCTGTGATGAACCAATTTCTAACTGATTATGTGGGGGAACTCTTTAATTTATATCTAGGTATAAATTAAAGATTTTCTTTGGCATCTAAATTAAATTTTTTCAATACATGAACAATTTTTCTATTGTTGCAGTATATTGAGGTTCTGAGATAAAAAACAATCAATTAAAAAAACATGCCTTAAATCTTCCCGAAAAAGCAAAACTTCTCAGGGATCTATTGTCTTTCTCATATTTTATATGTAAGTAAGAATGGGTCATTATACATAAAGATTAAAACGAAAAAAAATTTTTTTAATTATGTTTTTCTATATATTCAAACATTTTTGCAATTTGAGTTTCTCAAAATGTTTGATGCATTTTAAAGTTTTTAATTATTTGTTACAAATTTTACAAAATTAAACAATTTTGTAAAGTTAGTTGCTCAACTCACTACCAAAAAAAACAAAAAGTACTAAATTTCTCCTTTTACAAATAAATTTCTTTTTAACTTTTAAAACTGAATGATCCTAGTAACTAGGAAATGAAGTATTAAACTTAACACAAAACTGCATACACTCTGAAAATTGCAGAATTAGTAACAGCAGCTGAAAACATCAGTATTAATAAAAACCTTTAAGAAGTTCAGTGGCTGTAAATCTTACCAGCACTTACTATCTCACAAATGCTATAAGAAGTTTTCTTAAGAAATAAGGTAAACTTTTCATATAATTAAACTATATCAACTTCTCTATTATATATACACAAATAATTTTCCAGAACTATAAATTAAACAATACTTTTGATGAAACTTTAGCATATGGAACTATATTTTTCTGTAAATATACCTATTGATAGCTACTATAATCCATCATTGACAGAGAAGGCCAAAGCAGTTGGGCAATTAACTTCTAGAAATCAAAAGGAATACCATTTCCCAAGAAATTGTCTCATTCACTATTTTTCTATTCTGCTATTTGGAAACTACAAATTAAAATTTATATTCTATATGATTCTTTACAGAATGATTTCTGTATGTCTGTCAAATGTAAAAAAATAAAAATAAAAATAAATAAGTAAAAAAAAATAAATAAATAAATAAATGGCAAAATATTTATTAAAATTTCTCATGGTCTGCATTTTGACACATAAAATTAAAATTTATAATGATGCTTAGTATCCTTACAGTGAATGATTGCAGCATGGAAATAAATAAAATTATAGAAATTACATACATTTATATTTGTGTTTCAGATGAAATGTCTTGTATAACAATTCACATTTTTATATTCTGCTATTCTAAAATCATGCTTTATACATTAGATTAACATTGACATCATTTCATATAAATATACTCTGTATACTACTATTAACAGTATGGCATTGAGATGACATAAATTGTGAAACAAATCATTAAATTTATAAGAAATGTTTACATATATATTTACATAATGTTATTTTTCGATACTAAAAAAAAAAGCTATTTATCAAATAATTAATTAAAATAAACTATATACTTATCCATAACAAACAAATAATTTAAAAAGCCTCACAGACATACAAATTATAATTACCTAAAAAATAAATAAATATAAAGCAAGTTCAAATAGGCAAGTTCAAATAGCAAATTATTACTGCAGAAAATAATCACTGTTTATTCTTCTCAAGAAGATACAGTAATTATCAAATTTACTAATATTTGTCAGCACTGTCTAAACTAAGAGAACAAATTTTAACTTATGAAAAATAATTTCTAAGTGCTATCCCAAATATTGCAGAAATACTCTAGAATGCTCTACAAAATATAGCTGAAACCAGCAATGGAAACCTCTTTTAATGGCAACTTCTTTGAATTCTAAGCAATGCAATGCTTCACATTGCTAGGAACTGCATAAACACTACTACCTTGACTTTGACCTTCTTTAAATTCTTCAAAGAAAAAGAGTTGTTAATTGTGATAATCACCAGCAAGAAAACTCATAGCCAATACATACTACATTCAGCACTTTGTTAATTCTGGAAAGAGCTGAGACTTTCAGAAGTTTTTTAACAGCATTAAGAATCTATTAAGCAATGATTTTAAAATAGTATAAAAATTTTAAGCATAGATGTTAATGTACATCTTTTTATCAGTGATAAATTGATAGTTCACAAATTATGTAAAGAAAATAGTTATCAGAGGTGCTAGTAAAAAACAAACAAAAACAAAATAATCTTTTAATACCGAAACAAGGTTAGCATTTAATTTTGGAAATAAAAATTAAAAAGTTTCATAGGAGTATACTAAGACCATAAGAAACTTATGTGAAGCAGTTTTAAGCATTTTCTTTAATTTTCATACGTACACTTCCAGAAATATTGGTTGCAAACCAAACCTTATAGCAAATAGAGCCTTGCTGCAGTAACTCCAATGCCAAAAATATTGAGGAAATAACTTAATAGACAAAACTTTTATTTTAGAATTGACAGAATTGACCGACAAGGAACATGTCACATCTCTGTAAGATAAGTAAGAAAGTTCTCTGTAAGAAATCATCTCTGTAAGAAAGTTCAAATTGTAATTTAAAATCTTTAAAAATTTAAAAATTAAGTCTTTTAAAAGCCTTTAAAAGTTATACATAATAGGGTTTTAAGCAAGGTGCAAAAGCTGTTAAAAATATTTATTTTGCTTTTAAGAGTAAAAAAAAATAATTTTTTTTTAAAGTTCTTAATGGTCAAACTGCAAAACAAATGTCTTAATTTTAAATTTCTATTCATCTAGAATTTTGTTTCTGCAACAAACTCAAAACATAAATAAGGAAAAGTAAATGTAATTTATGATAAAGAAAAATTAGGTTACATGATAAGAATAACTTCAATTTAAGGCAAGAGCAAAAGCCACCAAACCTAAAATGGATCTAGAGTTAGTTTAAAGCAATATATATATATATATAATTATAAAAAGGTAGATAGGCAGCATCATAATTTCTTGTATTTTTTTCTATTATTTTTCACTAAAAAACAATGTAAAAGGTATTTGGCTGAGAATTTTCAAGGAGGTTTCCAATATCTTAAAATACACATTAAAGTCATTATGTGTACTTCTAGCATTTTGGTGGGTGTGCAGCTGATTACAGGAAAAAAAAAACCCACTTAACTGATCATTAAAATATTTCTGGACAAAATTTTTATATCAATAACAGATTGTAACATCAGTTTGGTTCACTTTATAAGAAGGAATCAACACATTAAAAATAAAAAAAGTAGAGATATATGGGATCAAATCATGGTATCTAGATTAATGCTAAAAATTTAAGTATATTATATTATAACATATATACTAATCAGTTTTACTGACTAACTAATTTTAATAAATATTTTACAATTAAAATTATCCATTTGAATGGCTAAGTCAGGCATAGCTATCAATGATATTTAATTAATGTAATGAATGATTACTAAATGGTTATTTATAAGATCTACTGCAGTAATGCATGTAGAATTTTGCTTTCAGGTGGGCTATTCAGGGAGAGTTATGTCATTTAAATGTTTCGAATTCAACACTTGCAGTTTCACAGACCACTCATACCACTTTTTTAGAGTAAGATTTTGAGCAGGCATTCATCACCTAAAGCTGACTTTTTTAATTTGAAAAGGTCTTCAACCCCGTTATGGAACCACCCCCCATGGGTGCACAACTGTTCTACTATATTTTTAAGTAGCTGTCTTAACAATATTAATGATCCCCATAAATTCCTGGTCACCTGGTAAGTATGATTAATAGAATGAATAAAGATTTTCTGATTTTTGTAAAGTTTTCTTTCTTTTATCTGGAAAACAAAAACAGCTACAAGAAGCACAAAATACATATGACGAATGTGCTTTATTATTTTGCATAAATCACAAAATGTATCAAATGGTATGAAAAGTAAAACTTTGCTGCTTTATAATTTATATTAAAAAAAAAAAATTAAGTAAGACTTTTAAGGATATTTAAATTAAAATTTTTTTAAGGTTCCCTGAAATGCTTTAAAAAGTAAAGGTTTTTATATGGCCTGCTAGAAATTAGCTTCAGTTGTAAAAAATAGTTTTAAATTTTAGGTTCAAAGAAAAAAGAAAATCTGTTATATGAAATTAATGCATGTGTAATTACAATTTTTAGAAACTAATAATATTTTTATACGAAAATGTGCTATTCTTCAGCAAATGCCAAATCCTGTAACAGATGTTCATACAATTATAAAAATGCTAATTTTTACCATTCTCTCTTCATTGCCTTTAAAAAAGTGGTTTCAAAATTGGTGTCTATAGAATATTGGGTTTGAGAGTTATGATGAAGGTCAAATATTAGTCAGTGCTGAAGGAATGCATCTTTTTACAGATACTAGTGTTTCTCCCAGACATTTTTGGGAGAATCCTGTGCCCTGCCCCATTATTTACAGTAGCAAAAATAACCTTACCTTTACTGATTTGTGTAATATTTACTCTTATTCTTTCTTTAACTGATTCTATTTAAATAGATAATTTTTCTGCTATAAACTTGTTTCAATAACATTATTAAAATTAAATTTAGCTTTAAAAACACATTTTAATTAAAGTTTAATTAGATATGAATTGTAAAAGATTTAATAAATTCATTAATCTTGGTAATAATCCTTAGAAAATTAATAAACAGATTTTTATTTTAAAATGCTGCTTCATTTTGCTGCCTTTTTATGAATTGGCATCTAGCCTTTTTTTTTTTACTCTAGAGGAAACACTAGTGAAAGCATTCTAATGCATTTCTTTTCTTTTTCCGAAATCTGTGACATTTGTACATTACGACAAGTTTTTGCCCAAAACCTGATTTCTAAAATTTGCAAACATCTCTTAAAATCTCCAATCTCAGCAAAATACTTTGAATGTATCACAAGTTCATACAGAACATTGAGAAAACTTTTAATTCCACAGTCAATTACTAAATATTTCAAATTATTAACTTCGCTTTGAGAATAAATGTTTCTTCTTTTTTAGGGTACCTTTACCAGACTCCTCCTCCATCTGCTTCTTCTTATCTTTCTTTGCTTTGTTTTTCTTGATTTTGCCACTCTTCTGTTTGATCTCAGCTGTAATTGGTAAGTCACCTGTTAGAAGAGTAAGCTGTTACAGAGAAACTTAAAACCCAACAACCAAAAAGACAACCAAAAGCAAAAAATCAGCCAAAGAAGAATGTGCACAGCCAAAAATCCTTTAAGAATCCCAAACCAAAATGAAAAGAAATAAAAGCAAAATCCCAGCTCTAGCTGCATAGATTGCTAAGCATCTGCTACATTCGAATTGGCATGTTAGCCTACTGCAAGAATGGCCAGAACAACTGCAGATATTTTTTCAATAAATCATATTTACTTTAATCGAAACTTAAGTCAAACATCTCAACAAATGATCATGTAAATAGATCAAATTCATCTTGTGGTTATTTTTGTACCATATTTTTGATTTTAACCACTTTAAAATTAGATTCTGAAATTAAGTGATAATCCAAGTATTTCTTGACTAGTAAGAGAGCCCTGTTGACTGTATATATGTACACACACACATATGCATAAAAATTAAAAAGCGGGCATAGACTGCCAAACAAATTAACTAAAAACCTACCCTAGCATTGAACACTTATAACTTTTCAATAAAAGATTACGCAGTTGCAGCAAATCCACATATTGAAAATGGACAAATATAACTAAAAATAAATAATCCAACAGAGCAAGATAATTATAGGAAGAATGTAGCCAAAAAACAAACAGAAAACAAGCACTAAGGGCTCCAAGCACCAAAGGCAAGATTTTGTAGTAGTACTGGAACTAAACCAGAAATCGAGATTCGAGATAACCGACTGGTCTCGTCATCAGGGAGCCTAACCAAATCAGTTACCTAAAGGAGAACTTTCTGAATAGGATGCAGGTCTAACCAAAAGACATCCCAAGGCCTATGGTGATTTCGGGGCTGATATAAAGATAAAAAATAAAAGGGTGACAACTAGTTTTAGACTAAATAAATAATTCATCATCAGGTCCAGAAACATTAGCTAGGATTGGCTCCATGGACAATTTACAAATGCAAGGATCCTCAAGTATAAGGGAAAATACGAAGGAGTCTAAATTAAAGAATATGTTAAGAAACTGACCAGTAATTAGATAAGCAGAATGGAAAAATTAAAATAACATAAATAATTCAAATACAGAAAAATTTAATTAAAAAAAACTTTAATAAAAAAAACTCACTTAGCCAGAAAAAAATTAGATTTTCTAAAAAACAACAGCAGTCTAATTAATACAGTAAAACCTCATTCATCTGAACTAACTGGGGCCATAGGCAATCCAGATAATCGAAAATCTGGATAATCCAGGTAATATGAGTAATAAGCAAAACAAAATCCTTAACTAAGCAGACTTACCGTTTATTAGGATAAAAAATATGTTTTGTAACAAAATTACATAGTATTGTTTACAAGACATTAAAAAGTATAAAAATAACTTTTCACATCATTTCTTAACGAAGAATTGGTAAGTGTAGTAAAGCTTTCTTAAAGTCAACAAAAAGCATTTTACTACAAAAGCATTTGCAGCAGCATGATGTCACATGGTGACAACTCAGGCTATGAGAGAGCTTAGAGAAAGACCGGGTCAGATTCTTCCTTTCAGACATATAAAATGGTTATTTCCTTTTTTGACCACCAGGGATTAGAATTTTTTAATTGGTTAGACCTCATCATGTCTCTTGGCAATGAATGAGGGGTGAGAGGTATGTAATTTAAAACCCACTTAATTCTAGGTCTTTACCTGTCAATTTTGATATTAACAAGATGGTGGGGCAAGAGTGGATTTTGGTGGCTTGTTAGTTGATAACTGGCTATAAATATTGCCGGTTTATTAGCAATTAAGTAAATTGGACATCCATATAGTATTTTTTTGTGGGTTATAACTGTTTTGATGTCCATATTTTGCATTCTATATTTCATACGAGCACAGTTTGAAGGATGTCAAGCGCCTGAAAAAGGATGTAGGCCTTGGCTAGAGGGCTAGTATAGTTTCTAAATGAGGTTGTTCATAGATGTGTTAAACAGAAAGAGTTGATCTATGTTTTTAAAAAAAAATTCTGAAATAAGCATTTAGTTAATTTTAGGAGCAAGTGCTTTTCATCACACACACACATATATATATATATATATATATATACATACACACATACAGTGGAACCTTGATCTATCATTTTTAAAGGGACCTATTATACTGAATGATAGATGTCGGAACATCACAAAGAAAGATTATCATCAGGACTCGAAGTAAATGACACATACATGAAAACGATTATTAAGGGAATGATCGATCGAGGTTCAACTGTATACATACACACATGCACACTCATTACACATATTACATATCTATATACTCGTTGCCTCTGTCTTAGGTCTTGCTTTTTTCTTTTTCTTTTTTCAATTTCAGCAATTTATTGTTCCATAAGAAACTATAACAATGGTGGGCAAATGTGACTCTGAGAGTCGCATGTGGCTCTTCATTGAGTTAAGAGTAGCTTCCATTAAAATTTTAGTTTTATTTTTTTCCCTGAATTATTTGTAGGGCATGTGTTGCTGATTTGTCACAAACTGTATTCAGTTTTGAAGCAAAACTTTTTTTGTTTATGATCTTGAAAACAAGATATTTAATCAATGAAGAGAGAACTTGGCAAAGAAATGCCAATTTATATGCGTTCAAAGAATCAACAAAGAAGATCTTGAGAAGAGAACAAGATATTTAATCAATTTCCATGAGTAAAAGCAATTAATATCAAAGTAAATGTAATTAATATCAAAGAAGAAAAGTTAGATGAATATAAAGAAAAATTGAAAGAATTACAATCAAATTTCAAACACAGGTTTGGAGATTTGAAAAGTTTGAAATCTACATTTGAATATTTTGTGAACCCATTTATTTGTGACATTATTGAAGATGGATTTCCAATTTCTGAAATAATACTTACTGAAAAAGCGGCCGGGGAATTGAAGTTATTAGAGATGAAAGAGGATCAGGCATTGAAAATGCTGCACAAAGCTTCTTCTATGATTGAATTTGGGAAACTTATGCCAGAATTAAAATATTCAAACATAAAGAAAGCTGCTTGCTGTCTATTTTTGATTTTTCGTACAACATATTGCTGTGAATCTTCGTACTCCACAATGAAGGTCATGAAGTCGAAACATCGTTCACAGTTGACCAATCAACATCTTACAGAATTTCTGCAGACAACTTTAACAAATTTTACGCTAAATTTTAAAGAATTTGGCCAAAGATAGTCTTTAGATGTAATTATACTTTTTATTAATAAATATACTTTTATTATATTTGAATTTTATTACTAAAATTTTGAAATCATTATTTTCATTTTCATAATTATATTTTTTATATGCGTTCTTATATGTGATTTGTGAAAATATGCAATTACATTACATAAAAATTTTTGAATTTGTGTATCTACGTTTAGCTCTTTATAAAATATAAAAAACTGGATTGTAGCTCTCATTGGCCTTAAATGTGCCTACCAAAGGACTACTTTAACTGAAAAGTTTAACATACACATTTATGCATAAATTTATATAAGCTGAGGGGCTACAGTTCTGACCGACAAGCCACCCAGGCATGTAATCTAAATATCGCTACTGTTAGTGAAAAGGTTGTATGTAAAAATTTTCCATTTTAATTTTATTTGTGATAAATGTAGCATTCTGTAGTCTGCAACTGCTACAAAAATGTTATATATCATCAGCTGATCTAGTATACGTTAAGGTGAAATGTAAAAAAGTTGTATGCTTTTATTTTACGTATGTTTTTTTATCAGTTTTTATGCTCTCCTGTAAAGTACACAATTTTTACATACAACTTTTCCCATTAACAATTAGTGATATTCTCTTGACAGGCTAAGGAATTTTGATTGAGGAAGAGGAGAGAATATGTAAAACGAGGAGGCTGCCATTTGCCTTTAAGCATTCATTTCAAGATGCAATGCAAAAATACAAAAACAAAAAGAGAGAAAGAAAAGAAATCAAACCACACAGCAGTAGTACAGGTAGCCCTCCTACAGCACGGCATCTTACAACACGGTTTCGCTCTAACACGATAAGATAAAACGCGGGAACCCTCGTATAACACTACAACGTGTAACATGGTTTCGCTCTAACACGATAAAAAAATTGCAAAAACCTTTGTACAACACTGTACTTCTATAGCACTAGATAACATGATTTTTGTTGAACACATTTAAAAACTAAATTACCTTAAAATAATGACGGGAAGGAATAATGAACTATCGGCTTTACATGAAAATGCATAAACAAATTATAATTTATTCATTTATAACTCTATAAAGTTACAAGAAGGCCTAAGCTTAGCTGAAAATCTTGAATCATTTTTCCTGAATATGGACCCTTCCGCTGAAAGAAGTCGGAAATTCAAAAGGGAACTGAAAAATTGTCTATCTCCATACCGTGAATCTACAATGACCTTGTAAGAACCAGCAAATAAACCAAAATTACAGATTTTTTAAAGAGGATAGAAGGTGCAAAAACTCTAAATGAAGACAACGGTTCTCAAAGTGAAGGTGATATTGTTCAATCGAAAATAATGTTCTCGTTTGATTGTACTGAGCCGTGATGAGGAAGAAATTTATTAAATTAAGGTCACATTAAATAAAAATAATATTTCTTTGTTTCTTTTCGTTTTGTGTTATACATGCATTTATATTTTTAATAAAATTTAAGTTGCTTATATGGAATTTAAAAAAAATGTTTGTTTGTAATAAGTTTTCAGAACGTAACCCCCTTTTTTGAACTGTCTCTGGGTCTCATATAACACTGTTTCACACAACATGGCATTTTCTAGGAACCTATGTACCGTGTTATAGGAGGGTTACCTGTAGTTCCAACATTAAATAAAAACTTAGAGATTAAGATACCAGAATAACTATTCTTACCATTTTTTATTTCTAGCTGTTCCTGTATACTGTGATCTTCTTCCAGCTCTCTATATGAAAGATCACATTCTCATTAAGCAAAACAAAATTTAAATAGTTTTCAGCAACTGTACATTTTCAAAAAAATTAGTAAAATATTTATTGATTTATGATTTTCAGCACATATACAATTACATATTTTCAATACATTTATATACTCAATAAAACTGATAAATATTAACAACATTATAATGCATAAAGATATTTAATAGTATAAGAAACTTCTACCCTCGTCGTTTGCTGCTATCATCATGTGGATGAAAAGATATTAAAGAATGCCTCTTAAGAAGACTTTTAACAACATTTAATCAGCACAAACTGTATACAGATATATGTACAGCAAAACCATGGATATTTCTTATAATAAACACATCCACACACATTGTATTTTGCCAAATGGATGTTGTGACTTTGGTGATGGTGAAGAGAATGTAGAGCATATCCTTCTGCACTGCAGTTTGCATGCAAATTTTGGATCGGCTTTGAGGACAAGTTTGGAGGGCCTCTCTATGGGTTGGCCTCCTGTTTTCTCTGATCTTGTTAGAAGGAAGGAGACTTTTGTTATTCTATCTGACTTTAGGCAAGTCTAGATTTTTAGGTCTTTTGTGATTTTCACTTACTTTTGTAAGCCTCATGGTACACGAGTTTTTAAATTTGGTTTTTAAATAAAAAATTAAATAAATAATTTTAAAAAACATCCACAACATGGTTCTGTTTTTTTTGCTGAACATCCTCCAAAACTTTTTTTTTTTTTTTAAGTGAAGTAGAAGTAGTAGTCACTTTTATTCACATAGATATGAGTTCTGAGCACTGGGAAGCAGGTAACTGGGGATATTTGTTACAATATGATATTTGCAGAAAAGACATGCAGATTTTTTTTTTTTTTTAAGTTAAGATGCAATGCTAGAAAGATATACTCTATTTTTACATTAACAAATTTTGATCTTTCTTGTTACCTAGTAGTAAATACAGAAATACCTAATATGCATAAACAAAAAAACAATTACAATAATATGACTAGTCTGGAATAAGAAACAAACATGTGGTTGCTGACATATATATGCACAAAAACAGCTTAATGTTTATTAAATTTTAAGTAGAATCTGAACTGTTGGACTTTGAACAATTTTCAATATCATACAATATTTAGTAGGCAGATGAAAAAAAAATCAAAATTTTTCTGAAACTGTAAAGATTTTTTTTTTTTTTTTTTTTTTTTTTTTTTTTTTGGGGGGGGGGGGGGCAGCAAGTAACAAATGCAAAAGGAATTTTTTTTTTTTTTTTTTTTTTTTTTTTAAATGATTTTTTATGAAAAATAGCAAAAAAGAAGGAAACTGATTTACAAATAAAATTATATTTTTAAAAATCAAAAATTATTTTTAAAGAAAAATCTTTTTCGTAAAAAAGGTAGAATTTTACACTAGGATGAGAAGGAAATTAAATTATATTAATATAAAAATATTTTTAAAAATTTTAAACCAGCAAATATATAGTCAATGATTAATTTTATCACAAAAATAGGCAAATGGAGGACTTTTAAAATACATAAGTACCATGGTCATTCTTCAATTGCATATCCTTTGTTATCTAATCTGACAAGGTTTATGACAGTAAGAGAAAATTACAGAAAATACCCATTTTTCACAGGAATCCTTATGAAACTTTAGAGGTAACAACTTGTGATTTCTTCTGTTGAGAAACATTTAAAAGCCTTAAAATCTGAGAGTTAAAAATAGTTTTTGGAAGATCAGAAGACTTCTTTAAAATTCTGGAGTCTCTATGGAAAATTGAAGCAGATGCAGCTATGCTATGAGGATTTATTTTAATTTAACCCTTCAGTGGGCGCGCCCATGTACAGTGTGCAACATTTTCGTAATTTTGAATGGTTTGTTTTTACATGTAAGGTTTGAATGTTCTAAGCAGTTTCTATTTATAGCTATACCCTTTCTAATGCAGATCTGATTTTCTGACTCTTGTATTCCTTTCCATTCATTGGTAGTCGTGATTTAACCATGGTAAACCAATGATTATACTGGATTACAATACGACAAAAGCGGGAGTTGATATACTCAATCAAATGAGCAGCTATTACATGGTATCCCGCATATCACAAAGATGGACAATCTCATTGTTCTTTAGGTTTTTGGACATAATAGGATTCCATTCTCAAGTTGTCCTTAGATCCAATAAACCGGACAGTTTTGAAATAAGGCGATTGTATCTGCATTCTTTGGCCTTCAATTATATATATATCTCAATATTATAAACATTTTATATCTTGTCATAAAACGCAAAATTATTATTTTCAATTTGAAAAAAAAAAAAGGTATATTACAAAAGGAATAATCAAGGTTGAAAGAGATGTTGCTCTTTGTATCGCGCGTGCGCGCGCCCGCTGTTTTTCCAAAAATTGGCACACCTACTGAAGGGCTAAAACAAAGTAACCATTTCTTTTATCATTTTAAGTCTTCTTTCAGTGACTGGCTTTAAGACAGAAACATAAATAATGCCTGGAAGAACACTAAAAATAATTTATCTCTAATTTTACACCAGCATTTTTTATATACTTTTCTCAAGACCTTATTTATAAACATACAGAGCTGGGAACTAGAGAAATTGGAAAATGAAACAAAGTGGGGTTTTATAACATAAGATCATTCTAATTCAAATAAGATTAATAAAAAGCTTCCAATTATGAAATTGTTAAAAAATAAAAACTTTTGCAAATTAAGATGAAAGATATACCAAATTTCATATTACTTACAATCTTCTGTTAATAAAAGAGAGACCATATATCACCTGATATGATAATAACACATGTCTAAATACTTTATGTGAAATGTTAAGAAATGTATAGTTTGAAAAAAGACATTTTTAATTGAAACTGATTATTATAATAATGCACTATTAATTTGAATTTTTGGAACACTTAATTTTTGTATTAAGTGTTCCACAAGTATCTTAGTTTAATTACTACAAATGACTCAATGTCAAAAAATTACTTACATCAATACAATCCTTTTTACTTCTTCCCTACAGTATTTGTTTGAATTTAGACAAGTCACCATGTTTTAAAAGTAGAAAAGCTAAAGAATTATATTTTCTTAAAATTTTAAACATTCAAATTTTTTTCAGGAGGATGGGGAGATTGCTTTAAATTTCAGGAACTTAATATTTACATATATACACTGTTGAAACCAATTTTTTTTTAACTCAACAAATTGTGATTTTGCTGATCTTAAAGATATAAAAAAATTTGAATGCTTCCTTTACATATCAAATCTTGAATCTACCTATTTATGTAAAAGTTTTAATTTTAACTAACTACATTTATCAGAATCAAGGTTTCTAATTTGACTTCACCCTTTAAGTGATAGAATTTTTAATTTTAGAGAGTTACCAACATTGCAAATTCCATGAATAGGTAAACAAAATGAACAAGTAATGTACAAACAAATGTATGCGAATTGAAGTACATAAAGTGTGAAATTTGCAGTTTTGACATTTTTTCATAGGATTCTCTATTTATAAATTTATTTTCAACTAGCTGAAAACCTGTACTTTGCTACGGAGTACATTCAAATTAAATACAACGGTCAGTGTATGCAATTAATGCCAAAAATATGTATAAATATATTTATAACTAGCCAGGCTTCGCCCGGCTATGCCCAGGCCCCACAAAAGAAAAAAAAGCCCTTTTCAGGGCCATACAAATGTTCCCGTAAATTTTCATTCCCGTCGCTGCCGACAGATGGCTGCACCATATGTCGGCCATGTTTTCTCAGGATGAGTGAAGCGGTGAAGTACTTTTAGAATTAAAATACCTTTAAAACTATATTAAAGCTTCCAAACTAATCTTAGAATTATCTCCAGGCTTCAAAACATAAGTATATGAAGTTTCAACCAGATTCGTCAAGAAATGTAGATTTGTATACGTTACATACATACATACATACATAGACACTCTGCTTTATTTATATAGATAAAATTTCCTTTGCTTCATTATTACTGTTGTATTTCCTGGCTAAATTTATTAATAATGTCTTATAAACTGTCCTATAAACTTTTTATTATTATATTATTAGTTCATTGAAATTTCCGACACTTTCATCCAAGCATAAATTTAATAACCAAGGTCTAGGCTTTCGCTTCAGATATCTGATGAGTTGAAGACATCTAGCATTATGTGGAACATTATGTATACTTATGAAATTTCTACATAAGTATATCAAGATATTTATATATATTCTCCCACTTTTCCTTTATCTACCCTTCTTTCCTCAAAATTATTATTAAAAACACAAAACTCTGTTCAAACACAAAATTATTATTAACTGCTTCATTTTAGATATTTATCTAACTTACATATAACATGACTAAGGTGTCATGTAATATATAAGTTACATAATTATAGTCACATAATTCCCTATTTGTTTGTTGCTTTTTATCTATTTGGCAATTTGTTATTTCAGCTGCACATATGTATCTGTTACACGAGTTAATGCTTCCTACAGTTGGGGAGTGGTCTCATAGATACATGTATTTGTTCCAGGAATTTTTTTTTTACTGACAAACAACATTTATACACATATGTGTATGTTTTGTAATATGAGTTAAATGCTTCCTACAGTTGCGAAGTGTTTCTTACAGATACATGAACTTGTTCCAGACATGTTTTTGTTCCGGTGAATTACATCTCTTTTATAACAAAAAAAAATTAAATTAGTATTTTATGTTCCTCTAGCTAGCATAAAGCCTACTTTTATTTCAGCTGGAAGGAAATTTTAAAGCTACAAAATAGGACAAAAAATTACAATCTACATAAGCAACTTCCTTTGCATGGTACAATTATCTGTTAAAACTGTTGTTTGTTTGTCTTTATCTCTTGTTTGTTGATTTTTTATCTATTTGGCAATTTGTTATTTCAGCTGCACATGTGTCTGTTACATGAGTTAATGCTTCATACAGTTGGGGAGTGTTTCTAATAGATACATGTATTTGTTCCAGGAATTTTTTTTTTTATTGGCAAAAAAAATTTAAATTATTTATACACATATATGTATGTTCTGTAATATGAGTTAAATGCTTCCTACAGTTGCGGAGTGTTTCTTATAGATACAAACTTGTTCCAGACATGTTTTTGTTCCTGGTGAATTACATCTCTTTTATATCAACAAAAATTAAATTAGCATTTTATGTTCCTCTAGTAGCATAAAGCCTACTTTTATTTCAGCTAGAAGGTAATTTTAAAGCAACAAAATAGGACAACAAATTGCTATCTACATAAGTAACTTCCTTCGCTTGGTACTATTATCTGTTAAAACAAACTAAAACCAAAAGCCATATTGTTTCAGAAGAACAAAAATGCTTCCATTGCTGGAGAAGGAAAAATTATAGAATAGATTTAGCGTTTGAATGAAGATAATCATTATGCAACTTATCTGGATATTAAAATTAAAATTCAAAATAACGAATTAAAAATTGGGATATATGATAAAAGATTAGATTTTAACTTTGTGGTTATTACATTCACCAATTTCCATAGCAATTTAAACTATAAAATTTATTATAATATCATTTACTCACAACTAAACAGAATAAAAAACATTTGCAATAACAGTGGCAACTTTTTGGAGGCGCGTAATAATTTTGAGGAAAACCTACTAAGAACAATTTCCCTAATAATTTTGGTAATCTAAAAGTAATAAAAAAAATGGCATTTAGACTCTGAAATATTTTAAGAACAATTAAAATAGGGTTTTCTAGTTTCACATTTCCTTTAAATTTTTGTGGCTTAAAAACTTCAATTGGGAGTAGCGCTGTAGTCATGCTACAGTGGCGTAATTCTTAGGGTTAAAAATGGTTGCTTTTTAGCTATAGCCGTTACTGCGAAACTTATTGGAATAGGGTGAGTGTACCTTTTGTATTTCTGTCTATTCATTTGTATTCTTTTAAGATTGTATGTTTACTTTTTACTGCATTTATGGTGTGTTTAGCTCTAAGTGCAGGATTTCTGTTTAATTTCATTTGATTTGACTATCTGTTTCAATGGGGATCTTGGGGCCTTGGGATGTCTTTTGGTTAGACCTGCATCCTATTCAGAAAGTTCCCCCTTAAGGTAATTGATTTGGTTAGGCCTCCTGATGAAGAGACCACTCGGTTGCCTCGTTATATGGTTTAGTTCTTTTGCTGCTACAGAGTCTTGCATTTATGGTGTGTTTAGCTCTAAGTGCATGATTTCTGTTTATTTTGTCTGCATTCTTCCTGTTAGTAAATATCTTTCTCTGTTGAATTATTTACCTTTTAGTTATAATTGTCTGTTTTCAGTATGAGGATTTGTTGAAATTGTGCAATCTTTTATCGAAAAGTTAAAATTTTTCAATGCTAGAGTAGTTTTTCTGTTAATTTGTTCAGCTGTCTATGCCTTCTTTATGTATATTATTTCGTGTTGAATTATTTATATTGCTTGAGAATAGATTTAGATCATAATCAACACATGGTGAAAATCATACACCATGTCATGTATGTAAGTAAATGCAAGTCCTTTGTAGTCAATTGCCTTTTTAAATAATATATGCATTAACTTTATAATATTTACAACTTTAATCTTAGCTTATTAAAGGTATCAAATAAAATGATATCCAAATGAGAAACATTGTGTATTACTGCGTTATGTACAACTGTATCTTATTAATAAAAGCGAATGTTTGTTTGTGTGTGTGTGTGGCCTCGAGACGAATCTGTGAAACTTACAGCAATGAAATTTGGCACACGGGTAGTGAAGAGTCTGAACATGTGCACCTCGAAGCCCGAATTTTAAATTTTATTACCATTAATTTTTAATTAATAAAAAACAACAATTTTTTAAGGGTGAGTCCAGAAAATGTAAGAGCCTCCCAGCCACCATATTTGATAATGTCAAAATCAATGCATATTTTTTTTTCATGAAAGTACATAAATGTTACATATTTGGAAAGAGCTTTAAAAACTGATAATTTTTCTGCTTACAGTTATTCTGTTACTTTAATAATTTTACAGATATTTTAATTCTAAAAGTACTCCACAGCTGAGACGAAAGAATCAAATCACCCATCTCCAGTATGGTGCAGCCATCTGTCGGCAGTGACGGGAATGAAAATTGACGGGAATTTAATACATTTGTATGGCCCTGAAAAGGGCCTTTTTTTTCTTTTGTGGGGCCCAAGCATAGCCAGGCGAAGCCCGGCTAGTATTGAATAAAGAGATAACAGAAGAATTTGAATGCCTATCTGTATGCATATTTAGAAATGTACATCCATAACAGTAAATGAGAACTCTTACCGTCTTCTATCCATCTCAATACTATCAATAATGGAATTTCTTTGATCAACAATATCAATCAATTCCATTGTAAGCTCCTCCTCTTTTTGACGATCTTCATCTGTCTTCTCAGATTCTGAAAATGCAAGAATACATTGATAGTGATAAGATAAAATGAATGAAATGGCAGCAAAACAAAGAACTTTAGCTACAGCACCTCAAAAATATAACTGAATGTTAAACTCCTTTAAAAATTGATTCAAAGAAGCTGATATTATAACAGGAGCACACTGCTTAAAATCTCCAATGAAAAATAAGACAGGCAGCTAATTTCAAACTACTAATAGAGATTTGAATCAGGTTTAGGAGTATCAGGTGTGATTGTCTGTATAAATAATTCACAAATGCAGTAGACTTTTTTTAACATTGAGATGTGCTAAAAGAATGGTTTTTAGTCCAGATTTTATCCCTTGTCCATGTTAACTGTTCTATTGTATTTTGACTCAAAATCCCCAAATTTCTGGAGCACTAGTCAACTGGTTTATTTCAAAATAGAACCTATATAACATAGAAATTAGTTTAAAAAATTTTCTGATAATTTGATAATACTAACAAAAATGGTAATTTTTTTAAATGGAAGGTACCTTGTATTTTTAATTTGGTCAGATTTATAATAAATATTGTAGTAGAATATGAGACAATCCTGATTCAGTCATATTAATATTAACTTATAACTATAATCAGCTTTTTTTCACAAGTTGAAGGACAGGGGCTTACCTGGCTTCTCCATAAGTTGTCTAATTTCTTTCTCAACTTGATGCTGTTGATCTTCCAAACGTTGTGATCGTTTTCTAAGAAAGATTTTAAAAGACTATTATGTTACATGAAAAATAGCTCCATCAAAATATACATGCTTCAAAATTCAGTTAGCAGTTATTTAGGCACATAAATGGTATTTTATTGAGCAGCTAATGAAACACTACATTAAGTAGATTTAAACATAATATTCGATACAAAAAAAAAAAAACAGCCACAAAAGAAGCAAATTTCACAACCATCTAAATTTATTGCCCAATACTTTTACAGTATAATATAGAGGAACAACATAACTTTGGCCTGAAATGTAGAAAGAAATAGTGAGTAAGTTATTATAAAAATGAAAAAGAGAAAAGGGCATGAACAGTATGCACTCAAATTAGAATAACAGAATTTTAACAACCCACTAAGATAACTGAAAGGCAAGGAAAAAATTAATACAAAACACTTTTACTCTCCAGTGTTTTTTAAAATTTAAGAAAGCTATACATAAATGATTTCTTAATACTTCAAAAATAACTTCTTTCTGCAATGTTAATTTTTATTTAATTTAAAAAGTTTTTAATACTCTGAAAATTGTTATCAGTTTCTTTGAGATGATTAATAATTTAATTGTGAGCCCTTAAACTAATATTGGTAGAAAGTCTTTAAAAGTCACAAAGTTATGTTCACTAAAGACAATTTAATATATTTTCCCAATTAAACAAGTAGTAACAATGTAAATAAATAAATAAAAAATAATAGTAGCACATAAATAAAATGTGGGAGTAAAGCAGATTAAAATCTGAGCTCTTATAAATGCTGAAAGCAGATGGTTTTAAGGCACTGACTGGTTGATGAAAGAAGGTTCTTGGTAGATGATTTTAAATTCCTTGTTTTGAACTTTAGAAAATTGTAAAATAAATAAATAAATAAATAAAATCTTAACACAAATACAGTCGGACCTCTATTTAACGAAGTCGCTAAATCCCGAAAAAAAGTTCGTTATATGGAAAATTCATTAAATAGAGATTCACCTTTTAAAATACTTTAAACTGCACAAAACAGATTTTAAATTCATAAACACTAAATATTATTAAAAAAAGTAATTAATCACACCTTAATTTTGTAAATTAATATCTATTTGTATTATATATCTTACCCATCAAAAAGAAATTTTCTTTGATGCTCAAGCAGTTTCGCTTTGACATTTTCCAGTTACAAGAACCGAAATTACCAGCACGACTCTGATCAACAATCTAGAAAACGGGATACTAGACCAAGGACACAGGACAGCTCCATTGAGAATGAAAGGGGGATACTGAAAAATTTTCTTGTGAAGTGGACAGTGGGATGGAATGAATAAAGGTTGCACTTCCTGGATGAAATGCAAAGAATGACAGCGATTTTACTGTTCTCGGTAAGTTAGGCGACTGGTAAAGCCAGTTTAAAGTCACTGATTACATAAAATGTGTTAAAAGAAAGAATAAATTTGAAATGTTCAGAAATATTTTGAGAAATATAGAGAAAAAAAGTATTGGATCACAAGAAAAAGTTTGTTACATAGAGAATGCACTTTGCTATTTGGAGGTTATTTTACGAAGAAATTCGCAAAATGTGTTTGGTTCCAAGGAAAAGTTCGCAAAGCAGAGGTTCGTTAAATAGAGGTCCGACTGTAGTAGCTTTTCTTATTTATTTACATACTAATCAGAGTATTTATTTTTCTGAAGTAAGCTGAAAGTCAAATCTTGGCAGATAAACTAAAAAATAATCTGTAGCTGACACTTACATATACATCAGTTCTGCCTGACGCCTAAATAACGCATTCTTCTGATTTACCAATTCAAACAACTGCATTATATACTCCTCTTCCTCAACAGAAGGCTCTTCATCTGAAAAATGTAAAAAATAGAAAAACAAAATCCAAAGAGAAATTTTCCTGATAGACTCATATACCACACAACACAAGACAATGCTAGAGTAATAAATGATAGAGTTACAACTGAAGACATAGAAAAAGATCACCAGATATAAAAGAAAAAATTATAAAACACTTTAAAATCAGGGGTGTCCAACCCACGGCGCAAAGCAAGTATTAGTGCTGCCCAGAGAGAGAGAGCTCAAAGTGAAAAAAATATTATTAGTCTGCCTCGATTTAAAAAGTAAAGCTTGTAGATTTAAGCTTTATAATTTATTGATGGATAAAAGTACTGACGCTACTGACACAGCTCAATTTGCCTTTTTATTAGACGTATAAATGACAAGTTTATTGTAACTGAAGAAACAGCTTCTTTAGTACTGTTAAAAGACATGACATCCAAGAGAGTTTATATGAATCAGCGAAGAAAACATTGGCGTGATTATCATTGTTGTTCTTAATGCCTCCTGGCCGGAAATCCCAGACTAGGTCCATAGAGGATTCGGGCTGAGTAGTGCGGCTCCGGTGTATAATAGCACCCCAAGGGTCGGAGTCTGCCGACTTTGCTAGGTGCCACCATAATTTTGACTGAGCACCCCCCAGGGCGACATCTAGGAGGGATCGTACTTTCTCCACCCACTGACCTCATAGAATGACTTTCCGGTCTATGGATTTAACGTGTCCATATCCGGCCTAGACACGAAACGCGATTCTCATTAACTCTTGCCAACATAACTGGTATAGTTACAGATGGTGCCCAGCTATGGTAGTGCCAAAAAGAGGGACTTGTAAGATTAATAGAAGACTATGTCATTGCTATTGAAAATTCTCCTTTGATGAAGTACCATTGCATAATACACAAGGAAAATTCATGCAGAAAAGCTTTAAAAATGGACCTTGTCATGTAAATCATCGTCAAAATGGTGAATTTTATGAAGGCTCGGGGATTGAATCATAGCCAATTTCAGGAATTTTTTAAAAGCTTGGATGCTGAATATGGCGATGTGGTATACTTTGAAGAAATAAGGTGGCTCAGTGGGGAAAATATCAAAAAGTCTTAAAAATATTTTATAGCCTACTTCCTGAAATCAAATTGTTTATGACATTGAAAAATAACCTGTGCCAGAACTTGATGATAACTGGCCGGATTTAACAGGTTTTGATGGATTTGAATGCTCTTTTAAATGACTCAAACACCCGTCTTCAGTGTAAAAACCAACTTATCAGTCCAATGTTTCAAACCATAAATGCGTTCCATGCGAAATTGAAATTATGGCAAGCCCAATTAAATGTTAATAATTTTTTTTACATTTCGAGATGCTGACCAAGCATAACTCTAAAAATGGTATAAAATACGCATGCTTAACATTCAATTTAGTACAAGAATTTAAAAATTGATTTCAGGACTTTTGGAAAAATAAGCAATTGTTTTGCATCTTTGCTACTCTATTTACAGTCAATATAGATATAATGCTAGCAAATTTTCAACTGGAATGCACAAAGTTGCAATCTGACATCTAACTTAAAGAGAAATTCAATCAAGTCTCTTTGTTGTACTCATAAATCATACCTGCCCAGATATAAATATCCCTCACTGCATAATCATGCATTATTCTAGTCATCAATGTTTGGAAGCACGTACATCTGTGAACAACTATTTTCAAGAGTGAAGCACACTAAGAGTCAAATAAGAACCAAAGTATCGGATGAACATCTTAACAACACCCTGAGTATTGCAATCACTTCAATTGACCCAGATATTGAATCTTTAGTTTCTGAAATTCAATGCCAAATATCACATTAATTTTATGACTCCTATAGTTATCTTTTAAATTATAAATAAAATTTATAATGAAATAAATACTATGTTAACTATACAGTGGAGTCCCGATAATCCGAAATCATTGGGACCAGACCCATTTTGGATTAAGCAAAATCATTCTTAAAATAAACTTAAATTACATAATAACATGCGATTTCATAAATATTGGCTATTACGTGTGATTACACAGTTTACTTTATAAGGTCTGTCTAAACATTGCCAAATCTCGGTATGAAATGGGTGATAAGAGAGTGGAACCCTCCCTAGTACAGTAATTGGCGTAATTTGGCTTCAAGGGAGAGGTATTCTACTCTTCGACAAAAAAAGTACCAGATTTTTTCAAACCATTTTAGTTCAGTGCATTGTCTAACTTTGAATCTTCTTGTAATTTTCAGAAATATACTTCATATTACTTAGTATCACTGTGGTTTTATTGTAATCTTAGTTCTTTTTGACTTTTGGTTTTGGATTAAGCAGACTTTCGGATTACCGAAGTTCGGATTATCGGGACTCTACTGTACATTATACTTTACTCACTAACTATTTTTAATATTAAGTATATTTTTGTCTGGCCCAAGACTATTCGTGTTCTTTCAATGTGGCCCAAGTAAGCTAAAAGGTTGGACACCCCTGCTTTAAATCCTCATATTATTTCAAATTAATCAATTTTCATTGATTGATAATATAATTTTTCATGTATGATATAAATAGATTTAAACTTGCAAACACAGGTTTCTGCCTTTAGCTGGTTTCACTTTTAGCTTTGTCACATGAAATAAATAGTTACCTTTATTCCTACAAAGCATATGACTTGAAATATAAAAAAAAAAAAATATTCAAGGAGGAAGAAGGGGGGGGGGGGGGGGGCTAATTTTATTCGGATGGTTTTCTGAATTAAGACATCCGTTATAAATATTAAATACTGAATCAAAATATGAACAGCAAGCACATATAATGAAACTGAATTAATTGAACAAGTGAACAGATATCCTACCTTTATCTTGGTCCCTAATTAAAAGTTCAATTTCGCGACCTTGCCTTTCATACTCTCTCTGCTTTTCTTCAATTTCTTTCATTTCTTGGATAATTTCCTTCAAGGGTATTTTCTTTTTCTAAAATGAATTAAATGCTGTTAACTTTCAACCCTGCAAAAACTATGTAACTCCATATTAAGTCTACATTAACTTAACATTATTTATATCTATCTACAATATTTTATTTATATTTTTATTGATTTACACTGGCAAATATTGAAAAATTGTATCAATAAAACTATTGTACAAATATGAATTTCTTAACACTTTACATAAAATATTAAATTTATATATGAGATGCACAAATGAAACTTTCCGTTTGAGTGCATCCAATAACAGTCATTTAATGAATAAGAAAAGAATTTAATTGCCTCATATACTTAAATAAAAGCAAGATTTTAATGACAATACATAAAAAAATATTTATTTAAAACAGCACTACATGTATTAATTTAAAAATATTTATTTAAAACAGCACTACATGTATTAATTTAAAAATATTTATTTAAAACAGCACTACATGTATTAATTTAGAGTCCTTAAGTTTTTATTCTGAAGTAAATTTCCCAATGATATTGCAAAACAAGTTTTCCCTTTATGACAAATTTTCTTTTGTCCCAGTAGCATATTTTTACCCCATAACATAATGTCATTTTACTCTACACCCCCCCCCCCCCAAAAAAAAAAGAAAAGAAAGAAAGGTTCAATGCAGTATGCCAAGATTGCCTAGTTTAATATTTCATAATGAGATAAAACAAAGACACAATCCAAATATTTCTCATTATTTATTTAACCATAATTCTTATTAATGTTTATAATGATTAAATACCCAATGGGAAAGAAAATAAGTCTATCTAAAATAATAAATTTAAATTATTTTTAAAAATACAAATGTAAAAGGCCTATTTAAAGAATATTTTTATTGTGTTAGAACTTTATTTTTGAAATCATTTGCAAGACACTGCATTAAAAAATTTTGAAATTTTTCTGTGATCTTTATTGACTAGTCCTAAAGCTAACACAAATTTTGATAAAATGTTAATTAATTTTTCATGCAGACAAAGAAAATTAAATTTTGTCAAACATACTACTATTTAGAAAGGGGTTTATGATCGCTCAATCCTAATAAACATAGAACAAGATTGGTTACAAATAGTTTACCACCCTATGCAATCTGATTTTTCCTGATTTGAAATTTGTGGTAACACTCTATGGGGCATGGGTGTATTTAAGTGACTGTAGTAAAAAAAGATCAATTTTCCATTGCTCAACTGACAGGAATGACCATACGAAATGGCTACGTCAGTGTACAGAAAAGTTCTCAAAGGAGTTCATGATAGTAGCAGGATTTTGTTACAACGACAAATTAAAAATAAAAAAAGTCTCAAGTAAAGCCAAAATTAATTCACTCTACTATCAGCAGAATATTTTAGAACCAATTTTTGAAGAAGAAATTCCAGCTTTATATGGAAAGGACACTGATAAAGTTAAGCTTCTTATGGACAAAGCCTCTAGTCATACGTCTAAATCAACTGCCGCTTGTTTAGCAAAGAAAGAATCAGAAACAGGAACAAAAGTATCCCATTTAATAAAATACCTGCAAAATTACCTGACTCTTCTCCAAAACTTTTGCAATTTCGGTTTTTTAATACGAGCCTTAGGAAAACGGCATCTAAGAACACTGAACGGACTTTGGAAAACGGTCCACGAGGAATGAGGTAAAACTGACATGACAGTACTAAGCAAAAATTTACTTTTATGGAAAATTCGAGCTGGAGCTATTGTTAAGAGCCATGGCTATCAAATAGAAGCAAATCACCACATAAAATAAGGCATTTATACATAAAACTTAACTATCAAAATCATTTCCATAAAGTGCGAACGACCTTCTGTGTAGTGAGGTCCAGAGCAAAAACCTCCTTGGCTGAGCGAGCCCTAAACATTAATTTCAATCAAGAAATAATTCTTTTGTCGCATATTGTTAAGTACAAACACATTACTTACATTGTGTCTAACTGGAATTGGAACTGGAGGAGCTGGCCTCTTTTTTTTCTTGAACTGCTTTGGAGGCTCCCTGTCTTCTGTCTGCTGCATTGAGGATTTCAGTTTCATGTTGTCAGTCTCTTTGGTCATCTTGACGCTGGCTGCAGGATCTTGGACAGCTGGAGACACTGAAGGAGGAGGAGGGGGTGCAGGCTTATTTTTACGCACCTTGGGAGATGATGTTTGGAAATTTTTTTTTGATATAGATGGAGAAGATTTCAGGGAACTGAAGGAGGAATCTATTCCAGAATCAGCAGAATCCTTCGGGAAGATATCACTTACTGGAGGTCTTGGTGCTTGTCTTTTTTTAATGGTGCCTTTCAATGAACCAGATGGAGATGACACATTTGAATAAATACTGTCATTGAAATTGGGAGTCTTACTTTCAGGAAATTGAAGTTTTGGCGAATAAACAGCATTTTTGGAAGATTCAGTCTCCTCTTCATCTTCATCAGAGGCAAATGGGTTTTTCGATTCATCATAATCCTCAACAGTTACCTTTGAACTGTTGATGACTTCCTCCTCTTCATCTCCAAAGGGATTTAAGTCATCAGGATATTCCTCTTCATTTTCATCACCTTCGTCTTCTCCAAATGGATTCAAATCGTCAGGGTAGACTTCTTCTTTTGATTCCTCCTTTACTTCTGCTTCAAGAGGGGCTATTTTTAGCTCTTCTCTTCTTTCTTGGCTTTCAACCTCTTCAAGTGAGGTTACTTTAGATTGCACACTGAGAATCTTTTCAGATTCAAGTGAATCTGAAGACTTTTTAAAATTAAATTTTTCACTGTCAATATCTGTTTCAGAAGCACTTTTAGGACTTGTACAAGAATTATCAAAACCTAATCTTGAAGTCAAGCTGTTATTTGTTAGACTTGAAGTACTATATACACTCTTATATATAGGAGTATAAATTTTAGGACTGCTTTTAGAATCAACATTCTGAGTTTGTGAAATTATTTCATTTGAGGAATTTGCTCTAAGGAAAGTTTTAGAATTTGTTTCTAACGAAGTATTACCTTCTTTACTTGCTTCATGGCTTGATTCTAGAGAACTTCTTCTAATCATTTTACTATCATTTTGTAATTTCATATAATTGCTTAAACTAGATTCTGAGTTACTTGTCTTAAAGTCCGGTGGTTGTTTAATAACTGATATACTATGTCCAAAAGTTGGACGAGGTAATGTTGCAGAGTAACTAGATTTAATTTGAGGAATATCGAATGTTTTATCTGCCTCAGAAGCACTTAGTGGTTCTTTCCTAATACTTGATGGCAAGCTTAATTTTAAAGGTGGTAATGAGGATTTAAATATATCTCTACTTACTTTAACGGGACTTTCATTCTCAGTTTTCACTGAAAATGTGTTCTTTTTATCAACATTTAAATCTTTAATGGGACTTAAAGAAATTTTTGAGTCTGTGTTAGAAATTTTATGTAAAGATGTGTTGGAATCAGTAGTACTATCACAGATATCTTCAGTTCTTTTGATATCAAAGTCTTTTGAAACTCTTCCATTAACATCTTTTTCTACTTGAGAAGGAAACTCTTCTTTCAGAGTTAAATCTTTGGCAAGAAAAGCTGCTGGAGATAAACTTTTCTTTTCAGTATCATCATTAGATTTCTCAGGACTTCTTGTTGAGGAAAATGATTGTTGGGTTGAAAATCTTTTTGAAATGGGTGAATATTCAGTCTCATTTTTCTTACTTGATAGACTACTGGATAGATTAGTGGATAGAAGTGATTGGCGAGGTTTAGGTACAGGTGTAAGAGTTGGTGAAGGTGACTTTTCATGCACTTGATTCTTCTCAAACACATTTATTTTGTCCTTCACTGGAATGAAAATAATTTAATCGTCCAAACATAATATATATATTAGTGATAGAAGATATAAAAACACAATTTACATCATATTAAATATCTTACACTTTTGGGTTTTATAGCTGACACAACATGAAAATTTACATAAGTCTAAAAGAGGAGACAGTTTCAGTTCTAAGAGACTGGTTTACACACAGACAAGAACAAAGAAAGAAATTGCGCTATAATAATTATAAAAAGCCATGGACATAAAACAAGTCAAGGACTGAAAGACTAGGCATTTAAAAGTGTTAATCAATATACAGATTTCTTTA
The DNA here is from genome assembly GCA_907164885.2 of Dolomedes plantarius. NCBI lineage: Eukaryota > Metazoa > Arthropoda > Arachnida > Araneae > Dolomedidae > Dolomedes > Dolomedes plantarius. Next base: position 106,623,868 of record OU015503.1, read on the forward strand.
ACAGTAAAGCATAAAATATTAAGAATCAGCAAGAGAATTTGAGAACAAGACAAACAGAGCAGCAATGCATTACATGCTTATTACATGATACTGTATACAAGAGTAATCCACACTGTAGATTCTCTAAATCAGCAGTTCCCAACCCATAGAAGTCTGTGGACCACTAAGCCAGACATTGAACCATGCACCAACCCCCCCTCCCCCACTGACTTGAGGGTGGGACCTTCCGGGGGTAGGGGGTATAGAATATCCCTCAGGCAAAAGAGATACAGGATTAGCGTAGTCACATTCCAATTAAGAAATAATTATGTTAAACTTTCAAGAAATTTTAATTCAACACCTCATAGTCATAGGATATATTCCATCCATCTAGTTCAATGAACATTACTTTCAAATTCCCCATTTATTTGGCAACCGGTTCCCAACCGGTGGTCCACAGACCACCAGTTGGGAACCACTGCTCTAGATGGAGCTTCTATTTTCACTGGCTGAGGTTTTCAAACATAATTGTATATGTATGGAAGGAAGTTAGATTGGTCCCCAACACACTGATACCAAAACTGAGGAAGGGACTTTTGTTCAGCTCAGATTTCTTTTATTTCCAAGAAAAGTTATAAGTCCAGGCCAACTTTTTTAAATTTAATTTTTCATTTTTACAAATCTTCAAACAAACAGAATTATTGTATCTACCATAACAAGGATCTTAAAAAGTAAATGTACCTTCTATATGAAAGCCTAAATGCATGTTTCTGAATGTATGAATTTTATATATATATATATATATATATATATACATACAGTACCTCTCTTTAGGAAAAAAAAATTAAATTACGATAGTTAAAAACATTTATTTAATCCCATAATACTCTGTTGTTAGTGAGTGGGCCTGGCCTATTATATATATATATTTATATAATTTGGAATCCCCCTGTGGCATCACGATAGATTGTTAAGGCTCCAACTCTCTGACTATCTCTCGTGGTATTTTCTTTGTTGACGTCTACCGCAATTCCTCTGAGGCTTGTTTTAAAATTACTATTACTGAATTCATGACCACAAAAGACAGAGTCCTAATTATAATGAAAAGGCCAATTCTTTAAACAGAAACTTAACAAGGAAATTTATTTACAAAAAGATTAAAAAATTACAACATATTCAATTAATTTAAGTGCAGATTAGCAGCATACGCTCCCACCCCCATGGTCTCAACAGGAGCTTCCAAAAAACACATCTACCTAGCTCGATGTTACATGACAATCTCCCAAAAATTCTCCAACTCTCTGACTATCTCTCGTGGTGTTTTTCTTTGTCAGCATCTACCCCAATTCCTCGAAAATGCATCTGTTTTTCAGAGAGGGGGCTGGCAACTTTGTTCGTGACAGTTCTTCATATTGATGCATAGTTGAGCCATTTTTATGGCCCGCCGATGTCAACTCATATGAAGCTATTGCTAAGAAAGACAGCTTTACGACTATGGTGGGAGATGCTTGCTTGAGAACCTGATATGCATGGGCTTAACTTTCAGACTAAAATTTCTGGTGGCATTTGCTGATATCGTTTTTTAATCTCCCAAGTGTTCAAAAATTTCGGTGGGAACTGAATTGGAATCCTCGAAAAATATGCAGCTGGTCCGTGGGGTGTGAGAACGCACCCCCGTAAAGGCGTGACGTCATACCCCCCACAGACACATCCTGGGAGGTTACAGTTCCAGCACCTCTATTTTTAAAAATTGAGCACTGTATATATATATATTGATTGATTGATTGTCGGTGTCCTGTAAAAAGGGCGAATACCCATAGAGATTTACATACATATTCGCCCTTTTTACTGAACACCAACGATATATATATATATATATATATATATATATATATATATTTCAAGTTTACGTACATATAATTAAGATTAATTGATTTAATTGTTTGCTCAGTACCATAACAATGCATTTGAAATGCACAAGCACGTTAAACCCAAAAGTCCTCCTCAGTGATTAAGGGCACAGGCATGCAAATTATAAACATGAGATACATACTTTTGCAAATTATGATTGATATAATCTGTGTATAAATATATTTTAACCACATAATAGTGAAATTAACCACATTTAATTTCACTGCAATTATAGTTCTATTGATCAAATAACTGACATAACACTGCACAATAAATAAATTGTCACCCATTAGCTAAGTGGTTAAGGCATCAGACTGCCCCGCCGGGGGCATGGGTTCGATTCCCGCATAAGACTTGGCTGTATTCTAGGGAACCGGTCAGTCTTCCGCCTGCAAAAGGAGCCCCGTCTAGAAAGGGGAGCTGCAACCTATCGTCCATCGCTGGTGTCATTGTTTGTTAATAGAAATTCTTCTGTGATTGTGTGATTTGTGTTTCTATTTCCTTGTATTCATATGTATACTGGACTGGGGTATAATCTCGTCAGCCCCTAGGGACATTAGTAAATAAATAAAAAAATTAATTTACAACTTACCTGAAATATTGATTTCTGTTCTATTTTTTATATCATGCTTTGCTTCAGGATTATATGATTCTGAGGTTTTTAATGAATTTATAAGTAAATTAGTTTTTCTACTATTAGAATTGTCCTGAAATAAGTTGCTTTTAGCAAAGTTCACAGCTTCTTTACTACTAAAATCTTTTTCTGGCACAAGCACAGGTTGAGATATGTTAGTGACCTGAATGGGAGACTCGTCAACTTTCTGTTTATCTGCTGACTCAGAAGTGTCCATAAATGATTCACTGCTCTCAAGGCTCTCGTCTGACAGACAAACAGAACATTCATACACCCCAGGTGTATCACTTTCGACATAAGCACCAGGATTTAGCAGAGCATCACATTTCTGGCACCGGAAGCATGTTGTATGGTAGAGTTTCCCATCTACTATAAGCCTCTCCAGAATGAATACACGATGTTTACATACTTGGCACACTTCATGTCGCTTAATGGCTGTAAGAGATGGTTGCACCACAGATAGCTAGGAAAAAAAATTAGTAATACAATTTATATATTAAAGATCTATTTTATACTTATATTTTAAAGATTATCACTATAAATAAATGTTTTGAAAATGGAGATATTATTAACATACATTTGAAAAAAAAATTAGATTTTGTCACTGCACAGCAATGGTATAACTAGAAACATTTCTGGAAATATAAACAGGAAGGGCAATTAGTTAGGGGGAGCAACAGAATTGCACCACAAAATCTCCCTAGTGTGAATGAAATACTTTTTGGTAAATGGGACAAGAAGGCATGAAAACCAATAGAGCTGCAACACTAAAATTTGCTACTGTTAATGTTATAAATTTTGGCCCATGTTATGGGTAAGCAATTCATGAGGAGCAATAGAACAGATACTATAAAATTTCTTATTGTTATTGCTCCAGGGGACAGGAGGCCAATTCATGAGACGTAACAGAACTACAAAATAGAATTTCCTACTGACAAGGCTATATGTTTTGCGCTATAAAACTGTTAATGCTATACTTTTACTTCCAGAGGCTGGGAGGAAGATTCATGAGAAGCCACAGAACTGCAGTATTAAAATATCTTAAAGTCAACAATATATTCTTTGGCCCAGATGGTTTTAAATGTTTATTCTAGAATTCCACTAATTTCACAATCTAATAAATATCTGATTTCAGGCAGAAATAGATGACTCAATTTAAAAAATAGTGAAGAAAGCCATTTGATATATGATTAACATACAGCACAATCAAAATTCCTGGAAGTTTATCTTTTTTCTGAATGAATGGATGGAATTATTCATAGCAGTGTGCCGAACTACTTTCCATTATGAAGCGGAACTGTAAAAGTTAATATACAAAGCATAATCTTTCCATTAGAGCTTCACTACATTTGAAGACTCTCTTCTTAAGAGCTTGAATTGGAAAATTGGCAAGTTTTTTTTAATAATGCTCAGTATATTACCTTAACTAACCCTCTAATTACTACATGACCATTTCCCTCTTCCTATATCCTACAAATTTCCCAAATGCAAATTAAGTGAGAGACTGAACTTTGCAGGGTCAGCCAAAGTGTTTAAACCCATGGCTGAATGGTAGAAGAATATGTAACTACATGAATGAATAATGTTCCAGAATATATCTGTAACAGCTCACACTAAATTACTGATCCAACTCATAAGTGGCCATATCACATATCATAGAGAGCAAAGTTTCATGCTACGGTCTGTATAATGCACAGACAATGCTTTCAAACGAGTCTTTTGTACTGAATATAACTAAAAGTAAAATAATTCAACAAAGCAAGATAATTATTAGCAGGAAGAATGTAGACAAAAATAAACAGAAATCACGCACTTAGGACTCAAAGCACCATAATGCAAGATTCTATAGCAGATGCATTATGGTGCGTTGCATTACGGTGCATTGTATTAAGGTCTTGCATTATGGTGCGTTGAGTCCTAAGAGCCTGATTTCTGTTTATTTTTGTCTACATTCTTCCTGCTAATAATTATCTTGCTTTGTTGAATTATTTTACTTTTAGTTATATTTGTCCGTTTTCAGTATGAGGATTTGTTGCAACTGCACAATCTTTTATTGAAAAGTTAAAATTTTCAACGTTAGGGTTGGTTTTCTGTTAATTTGTTCAGCAATGCCCTCTTTATATGTTTTATTTCATGTTGAATTATTTATGTTGTATGTGTTATCTTTTGTACTGAAGATGGACAAAACTCCTTTTGTGATAAAGTCATACTTCATATATGACTTTTTTTGTTCACCCCTAAAAAATTTAGGTGAACTGCCCCTATGCATTTTAATAACCAAGCAAAGAACAGAAAAACTTACTTCTATCAAATCTCTGTTATTTAAAATTTAAAAAAAAATAGTTTTGCCTGAAATTTTTCCCTGAAAATGTAGCAAAAAATTATTTCCATTGCCTAACTGTAACCACGACTTTAGAGTAACCCAATATATGGAACATAGTACTGAGTTTGTGAAACTATGACTTTCACGTACTTCCCAAATAAACATTAGTGCTGAACTGATTAAATTTGACTGATTAATTATCAATGTGTGCAATGACTTATTGTCAGTGCCATTCTTATCCATGAAATCTTTATAATAAAAACATTTCACGTATTTCTAGGTGAATTAACAGTCAGTATCAATCTATAACACATTTACACTTTTGTTTTCTCAAAATTGGCAATATAGTGACATTTAAATTACTAAAGCAGCTAAGGTATTAGTTCAACTGCAACAAATTTGTTGCATACAAATTAAAATATATTTACATAATCCCCAGAAGACAGAGACACATTATCGGTGCAGAGAATTGTATGTCAAATCATAGGAGGACATAAAAAGGAAGATTCAGAATGAAAATTACTTTGGATATTTCTATAAAATGTGATTTAGTGATCAAATTTATAGTTTTCTCATCCTACATTACTCTATAAATTTGTATCATACACGGAAATCTCTACTCCATAAAAGAGTGTAGAACGTTATTATATATATATTTTTTAAATTCCAAGCCATAAAGATATGCCTTTTTAAAGTCATTCCTGGGATCAGTATGTTAAAGGAAAAGAATGATTTGTGATTTTAAAAAAAAAAAAAAAAAAAAAAAAACATGCATTAAAAAGATCTTTAGATTTTTCATTACACAAATTACTGAGGTACTAAATAAAAACTGCACTTATATAACAACGTTAAGTATTTTTATATTTATATTTAGAAGCTACAGAGGATGAATAATCATTAAATCACAGTCTGTAACCATGCATATTAAAAAGACAAATATTTCACACTGTTATATTAAAAAACAGCTTCCTACAGTTTCTACTTCTTACAGCTTCTGGCTATGTTAAATAACAGGTTCCTTCCTATACAGCTTCTTTGCTTTCAAGTAAATTTTTTATGTTAATACAAACATTTAAAAGTTAATACAATAAAAAATACCTTTGCTGGAGGACCAGAAGAATTTGACTGAATCCTTTTTAAATCTGGTTTCTTGTTCACTGAAATCACAAGAAGTATAAAATAATCAAAATGCTGTTGGTTATTGAATATAATATTTTATTTATTGAATAGTCTACAAGTATAGGTGTATCGAAAAACTAATAGAGACCTTTGACTAGATAAAAGTTTCAGCATCCCCCATTAAAATTTCAAAAGAAAGTTTATGCAAACATAAATTAATGGAATTTTTTTTCTTCCACTAAGGTGAGCACTCTGTCCGGAGAACATTTGCCCATCAACACCACAAATTCAATAGCTACCTTATTACTATAACTTCTTTATTACTATATTAACTTCTTAAAATGTACATATCAATAAAAAATTATAGCACTTCATTAGAATCACTATTATATATATATATATATATATATATATATATATGATAGCCCTTCAACAGGACTTTTAAACATTTTGAATATACCGTTACATACCTTTATTTTGATTTTCAAAACAGTTACGTAGCTGGGATAAGTAAGTAATTATGCTCAACCGATCAGGATGGGAATATTTCACCATATCCTCAGCATCTAAAAGGGCTGGAACACCAAGTTGTTTCTCAGCAACACCGAATGCCTAACGAATGGGAAAATAAAGGGTTACCCTCATTTAAAACAAAGAGAATAAATGAAAAATTCAATGTAATAACTTTTTAATCACTCACCAAAGAATTATTTTCAAAGATATTTTCCTTTGACAGTGAATCAAAGTCACTAAAAATAAAATTTATCATTAGAATAATGCATAACTTTCAAACAAAGCTGAGATTATTATGAATATTCAACAAATTAGTATAAAAATTCTTCAACATTAAACATATTTTAACCTGGATTTCTGAAATAATATCTAGTGATAACTTCACTCAAATTTAAACTTATTACTCGTGTTAACCTTTGTATAAGCCCTCTCTTTAAACGTAAAGAATTAACATCACAATCTTGAATTTGGAAAAAAAAAAAGAAAACAAAAAAAAAACTTGCTTTAAATCAATAAATCTTTATAAATTTTGACTTTGTACCATCAAAGAATTCCGAAAAAGAATTCTGTAAAATATTTACAGAATTTTTTCCAGAAGTAGTTTGATTAGTTAATGCATAAACAATAAGCAGTTATGAGACCATAAATAACAATCATTCTATAAATTTTCATAAAAGTTAAAGGCCAAAGCTACATCAGAAAATAAATCTTCATTAAATGTACATTTATGTCCACTTCTTACATAGAGTTGTTTTGTTAGTAACACCACAATGCAGTGATTACTTCTGTGATTTATAACTAGATATTCCAGAGATAAACTCTGATTTCTGGACGAATAAAAGAACAGTTTTTCCTCACCACGAGTCACTCGACAAGAAGTTGGAAACAGGTTGTAATAATGAGAAATTAACCGTAATACAAATTTAATGAGCTTTCACTATTTATATGCAGAGTTTTATTTAAATAGTACTTGCCTAAGTGAACTAAATATAGGACATTAGTCACGTAACTCTTACTTGATAATAAAGTGACTAAGTGCTGACTTGAGACAAAGTACTCTGTTATCACTTTCTCACTGCTAAACAATCTAACAGGGAAAAATTATTTGTTCTTACCTTTGCAAATTTAATTCTCAAAGCTCTGTTTTATATGTAGAGATTTGTATATATCTTCTAGACATTATTAAAACAAGAGCAAAATTTTGAACACGCAAGACAAAACATTCCAATGTCTTTTATGTTTTAAGATATAAATGCATAATTTATACTTTATAACCACTCCAAAATTTTTAGAATGCATATCCACATTTTTAGAATAATGTTCACATTGCCAAAACATTAGTCTCTAGTGATTCCAGTCTTGGAATGGACAAAACAAAATCTCAACATAAACATATTTTTCCTTATACAAGTATTATTCTATTATCATAGTTATGTTAAGTGTAATAAACCCTAAAACTACCAAGAACATGACACTCAGCTTATTAACAAGGATGAAATAAGTATTACACTCTTAACTAATAGCTGAATCAAAGACAGACACGTCTTCATCAATATAGTTCATAACTACATTCTAATTATGAGACACAAAAATAAAAAGGATATAAAAATAAATACAAGAATAATTATCATTTAAAAATATATATTTAACATTAACAAGCATCATATAAGTATATTACTTACATTAAATCTGGTCTATAGTGGTGAACAATGGCACAGAATGCCAATCCATCTCGAAATGATGTAGATAAGTCACGGACATTCACATCCTTGTACCCAGTTGTGACCTTTTTAGCCCAATTTTCTAGGGCTTTAATTAACCCTCGACCATTTTCCAGCATTTTGAATTCTGGTACCAAATCTGAAAAGTAGATGAGGTATTTAAGAACAAAGATATGATATTAAAAGGCAAATGATATAACTCAAGTCAACATAACCCAATAACTAATGGTTCATACACCTCTAAAATCCATAACTATAAGGTGGTATTCAAGGAGGGAGGGAGATAAATAGAGACTATATTATGATGTTTATACCAGTTTACTGCAGCTTATTAAAGAAATTATCCAGATATTCAATTTAGAAATAAACTTTTCAAAAAGACAAAAAAAAAAGCTATTAAAGCAATACTTAAAACAGGCATAACATGCATTATGCTGCCAATATAAAGACTGATCAATCAATAACTAACTCTTATCTAATACTGTTAAAGAACTATAAACAATAAACTACTAAAATCCAAGCACAACATAAGAAATTATAGATTACCCTGAAAATATTAAAAACTTTCGAAAGATTTAAACTGAAGAAATCTATAGATGTATCTTAATTTTTCTGTGTGACAAGCACTAACATTTTTATTTAATATGGAATATTTTAATATTTATCATTTAATATGGATGGTAGGATAAAACTAATAAAACTCTGAATGTTAAGATGGTGGTGAAGAGGCATTATACATAACCACACAGATTCTTGACCCTTTAAGCAAGCCTCATATCTAAAATACAAAATAATTATCACTTGACCGTGAATCTCATGATCAACGAGATCCCACTTTCCGGATCCTCGATGTTCAGTATCTATATGATTGTTACACATATTAATTGTTCACTTAATACTCAAAGACAGAAAATTGACGTTTTCTAATTTAATTAATCATTTCTCTTTCGTTATTCTTTCTATAAAATTAAAATGTATTACGATAGGAAAACAAATCATTACCGAAAAATCGGAAGATTCAACTGAGGCGAAATTCTTTGCAAGTTTTGTTTTTGTAAGTCGCACTGGGGCTGTCAGTTGTGTTATTATCACTGGTAACAAATAGCTATGACAGATATCTTGTTACAGACAAAATAATCAAAGAGCACGTGGCGAGACCAAATAAAATGGGATGGGAAAATGCCAAATAACTGTTAATGGAACTTGATGATCAGTTCTTAAATTGCACTTTTAAAAGAAAGATTCTCAAAAATCACAACTTACCAAGGAGATTAACAAGTTTAATTCATCGATCTGTCAATGTAAATTTACGAAAAGGCTATTCAAATTATTAGAATAAACGATTCAACAAAATATGTAAAATAAGTAGTAGCAAAATTATCACAATTACAAATCCCGTCATCAAAGGTTTGGCAGATTTCGCATTTTCTAGAAGAGAGGCGAATAAATATCAGATGATCTTTAATATTACTTTCAGTATTCATTGGTGTACAGCATAGGAAACATTAAAATCAGAACCCGTCACTTTTGACCTAGAAATAAACAATATACTGTAATCTAAAAAAGGGGAGGGGTAACAAGTATATATATCACGCTGCATTCCGTAATTCATTAACCAATCAGGTGCTTGGAGAACGGTGATATCATCCAGATGAAAACGGATCCACTCTGATTGACATCTCTCCTCGCAGAGAGGTTCCTATAGTTGTAGGAAATTTTTAACTTGGATAATACAACAATTGCATTCCTAAATTTTCCCAAAATTACTTGAAAACATCTAAACCCCTCTTACCACAACGTGTTCACCCCAATTCTAGAGTTTTAAAAACTGTAGAAGAAATAGGTTTTTTTAAAAAATTTATCTGAAAGGCCGTGATAACATTGTTGGCGATTGTGATCTTGAAACCTAAATTGCTTGAGCTTCTAAATAGCTTTTAAAAGCCTTAGTTGACCCATCGAATTCACTTTGAATTGTACATGCTTAAATAATGCAAAAATGTCGGTGCTGCAGTCATGCAATGTCATCAGTTGATCATAGTGTTTATATTTGTTCTCAGATCAATTTTACTTTCACACTGGAGTCATCTTGTTGTCTGATATCTTTGACAGACCCTTTAACATCTAATAATATCTTGTTATATATCAGTTTGCTCTCTATTAATTCAAACGTGCTTTAAGAGTTATTAGTCTCCACTAGAAAGGAGTGAATACGACATCGAATCCTCGTTCAGCTTTGGAAGTAGAACACAGGTCACTGAGGGCGTCAAGCAACCGGGGAAAATATTCTTGACCAGTAGCGGGTCTTACGTCAAACAACTAAAACCTCACGGGCCAACTGTCTTGTCGGTCATAACAAAAACTACAGGATCCCCTTGCTAACATTTACAAGCGAAAAGTTTGAGAATTAAGCCCCTTCATGTAACATTAAATTCCGTAAAAAAATGGGGTATGGGGGTTAGAAAATAGATTGCATGTGCTTTACACGTGGAGCTCTGGTATGCATTTCTATATGAGTATTAACAACGCATACGTTTCACTACAAAATTTGCACTTCGTTTATTAAGAAGTGACATGCTGTGTGTAACAGCCTTATTCGGAAAAATAAAAATATTTTCAACATATGAAATGAACTTTTGGCTAAGTCAATCTCCTCTAAAAAATAAGTCTAAGCACGCATGAATTTTTTTAAGTGTGAGGTTATGCTATATAACGACCATTTTGCACTGCAATTAAAGAGGAAATAAAGCTTCTTGGAAATTATGTCCGAGTGATTTCTAAATAACATCACACCATCCCCACAAGGAAAGTTCAGTGAAACACTTCATCTTTTGTATTTAAGTACAGGTAATCCTCCTATAACACGGTAGATAGGTTCCTAGAAAATGCCATGTTGTGTGAAACCGTGTTATATGAGACTTAGAGACAATTAAAAAAAGGGAGTTACGTTCTGAAAACTTATTAAAAACAAACATTTAAAAAAAATTCCATATAAGCAACCTAATTTTTTATTAAAAATATAAATGTATGTACACTGAAGTGCCACTGAATTAGGGATAGCAAAGCCGATGCAAATTGTGTAGCGCTGCGCATCATGTATGCGCAAGTGAGGGCGCTGTGGTAACTGCATATATAGCGCGTACTGTGATTGTTCTGAATTAGTTGTTGGAATTGCCAGTATGGGTAAACTGCCTAATTTAGACGCCTTCGATCGCGGACAAATCGTAGGTGCGCGACGCATGGGCCATTCAATTTCCGAAATCGTCAGACAGCTAGGATTTTCAAGGTCGACAGTGTCAAGAGTATACCAAGAATACATGGATGGTGGAAAAAAAAAACTAGCGATCGGGCAAACTGCAAAGGACAATTAGCCTTGACAGTGCGTGGTGAGAGACGGCTCAGGCGTATTGTACGTAGCCAAACATTAGCTCAAATTACCACTCAGTTTAATGATGGTGCCAGTCGTACAGTCAGTAAACGGACTGTGCAACACTCGCTTCACCGTATGGGTTTCGGGAGCCGTCGACCTACGAGAGTACCATTGCTCTATACTCGCCATCGGGCTGCACGTCTTGCCTGGGCAAGAGGGCACAGAGACTGGAGTGTAGAGGACTGGAAACGAGTAGCATGGAGTGATGAGTCTAGATTCCGACTACTTAACGCCGACGGGAGGCTGAGAATATGGCGTCAGGCTCATGAAGCCATGGATCCTGCATGCCTGGCTGGAACTGTACAAGGGCATGGTGGCTCAATCATGGTCTGGGGTGTTTTTTCGTGGCACAGTTTGGGATCTTTGGTGCGTGTACCAACCTCCCTCAATACAATTCGGTACGCAGAGTTGCTGGGTGATCACCTCCATCCGTTTATGCTGTTCTGTTATCCGCACGGTAATGGAGTTTCCCAGCAAGACAACTGTACCTCTCACAAGTCCCGGTTGGCTACTGGCTGGTTGGATGAGCATTCCTCTGACTTCTCTGTCATGAATTGGCCACCTAGAAGCCCAGACTTAAATCCTATTGAGCATCTTTGGGATGTTTTGGAACAAGGCGTGAAAGGCCATCACACAGCACCAAAGAACCTTACTGAATTATGGACAGCTTTAGCCAATATTTGGCAAGCCTTTCCCGTGGAACGTTTCCAGAAACTTGTTGAATATATGCCTCGTCGTGTGGCAGCCGTTATCAAGGCCAGAGGAGGCCCAACTCGTTACTAGATAGGTATCCCTAATTCAGTGTATAACACAAAACGAAAAAAATATTATTTTCATTTAATACGACCTTAATATAATAAATTTCTCCCTCATCACTGCTCAGTACAATTAAACAAGAATGTTTTTTCGATTGCACGATATTAGCTTCACTTTCAGAATCTTTCTTAATTTAGATTTTTTGCACCTTCTATCCTCTTTAAAAAATCTGCAATTTTGGTTTATTTGCTGGTTCTTACAAGGTCATTGTAGATTTCACGGTATGGAGATACATAATTTTGCAGTTCCCTTTTGAATTTTCGGCTTCTTTCAGCGGAAGGGTCTGTATTCAGGAAAAATGATTAAAGATTTTCAGCTAAGCTTAGGCGTTCTTGTAATTTTATAGTTATAAATGTATAAATTATAATTTGTTTATACATTTTCATGTAAAGCCACTATAGTTCATTATTCTTTCAGTCATTATTTTAAGGCAATTTTGTTTTTAAATATGTTAAACAAAAATCATCTTATGTAGTGCTATTCAAGTACAATGTTGTACAAAGGTTTTCTCAATTTGTTTGTCGTGTTAGAGCGAAACCGTGTTACAGATTGCAGTGTTATACGAGGGTTACCGCAATTTATCTTATCGTGTTAGAGCGAAACCGTGTTGTAAGATGCCGTGCTGCAGGAGGGCCACCTGTACTTATAAAATAGCGATAGCAAATGTTCGGGTTTTTATTTTCGGATTTTCGACTTTTCATGTACAGTGAAATTTCTCTATGGTGGCCAGTTACGGGTCCGAAAAAAAAGAATGGCCGTTTAGCGGGGTGGCTGGCTAGAGAAGTTTCATTGTTTATTGTTTTAAAGAGAGTGATCTCTTATGTTAGAACTTTTAAAAGCTTATTCACAATTATAACATCAGTGTAAACGTGAATAGGCTGAAAAACGTTTTACCAATCTCAAAGCACATTGTCGATAGCAGTAAATTATAACCACCAATTTTGGTTACCATTCAGCTGTCACATTTTAAATCCAGCGAAAGGCAAAATTTACCTTTGAAATTGTTACATGGTAATGGTGTGACGTCAGTTGGGCACAATCTATTTTCCTGTCGAACACTTAAAAAAACAATATTTGGTGTTTAAAATCACTAGCAGTTAAATACTTATTATATAAAGTCTTGACAGTCACTTAGTTGTGTCCGCATTCATTCCCCCTCGAGAAAAAAAGGGTAATGATATTAATGGAACACCCTGACGAATAACACTGATATTAACATACCTAGGAACAGGGTTCGTAAATATCATATTTTCGAAAATATCCGATATTTTCAAAATTGTCAACTTATTGCTGATGATAAATATTTTCAGATTTAATACAACTTAAACACCAATACATATTACACATTATATAAAAACTAATATAAAACATTATTCTAATATAAAATAGTACTTAATTTTATATATATAATTATTATAAATAAAATATTTTTTTTCTTTTTTTAAGCACTCATAACAAAATTTTAAGTTAAACAATTTTCTTTCAAAACAGAAATTATAAAACTATCTCAAATTTCAAGAATGTTTTATTTCTTTAACAAAATTTTAAACACAAAATGAAATTTATTTATTTTTGTTCAAAAATTTAAACAAAAAAGTAAGTGTTATTGTTGTTATTCGGTTGCGTGTAAACTGGATGTTTACTATCATAAGTGATCTCCTACGTAAGTTTTTCAGCTTTCTCAGTTCCTAACATTTTGCGCAATTTAGACTGAACTAAACCAAAGCTAGAGAAAAGTCTCTCTAACGGTGCTGTAGCTGAAGCAGTAAACAGTTGATTAACTAAGTTAGAAATTTTTTCTTTTAGTGGCTGTTCAATTTTAATATTGTCCCACCAAATCAATGGTTCTACAGCTAAGAAATAGTCTTCAAACATAAAGTTCGGAAAGGGGGATTTTTTTGCTAAAAAAGTCATTACTAGAGGCAAAAGTTCTTTGTCTGTAGAATGCAAAAAATCAAATGCACCCTGCTTTAGTTCTTCAAATAATTTTCTTCCACAATATCGATGGTCCAACACATTCGCCGCTAAATGTGCTGGTGAAAGAGCCATTTCTTCTCCTACTGATGTTTCTTGCACCTCTTCTATTCCTTTCAATTTATTTCTTAAGTTACTCCAAATTTCTACACATTGTGCAATTTTAGTCTGATCTTTTTGCATTTCATCTAATGCTTCTGCAATGGGTTTTAGAATGTTTGTATAGTCCGTACAATTAACCGTTAAGTTCACATCATTAACTAAATTAAAAATGTCCTTATCAATTTCATGTTTATGATCCTATAGACTTGAAAGTTTTTCCCTATTATCTAAAAAAGACTTGATTGTATCAAACATTGTGTTCCATCTTACAGTTTGAGCTATTACTAACAGTTTGCTACCATTTGCTTTGTACCAGGCATTTGGTAAATGAGTATTTCTAAAATACTTAATTATTTTGATTACATTTGGAAGTTCTAGGTCTTTTGCTAAGAGATTTAAAATATGAGCAGAACAACCGTAATAAATGATATCAAAATCTCCAGATTTAGCAAGCTCCTCTCTCATTTTTTTGCAAATGTAAAAAAAATGAGACATTTGTAAAAAATATTTTTAGATGTGTAGAAACTATTTTTGTTAGCTCCTTTTAGCATTTTATTTACAAATTATAGTTTAATTTTCAATAACAATTGAACATTTAAAGTTCTAATTTTTAGACAAAAAATATGATGCATAATGCTATTTTCAGAATACTTCACATAAATAAAAACATCAAAAATCCCGATATTTTTAAAATAAATATTGGATATATATCATGATATATATCAACGAACCCTGCCTAGGAATTTCTCAATCCATCTACACAAAAAAGTTGTACAACTTCAAAAATATGAAGAAACATGTAGGAACTGACATACCCTGACACTACTAAATTGTATGTTCACTCCTTTACTTAATTTATGGCCCCTTCACTTTCTGGCAGGTCTTATTCCTTCAGCGAAGACTGTTAACACCTTAAGAATCTGTCGCCAGATCTTAGTTATTTTTTTACTATATTGTTACAAAATGTTCTTATTTTTTAAGAAAAATGTTTTGCTAAAATATTGGAGGGGGGACTTGTGAACTTGTTGAAAATATGGGTTTCGCTGAAATATTGAACGAATCGTCGGTTTTTTCATGAAAATTATTCCGATCATGTGCCAATCAAGTTTTTTATTTAGAGTACAAATTTGCATGCGTTGACTGAAGAGCATGTTTGTTAACTATGCGATTGGACATTATGTCACTGGTATACAAGCTCTGGCTATAGTCGTTAATTCATGTCTCCGGTGATAAAGGTGAAAAGTTAGCTCTCCAAGCTTGGCAACAGATTTATTTTGCAGATGGAAATTTCTAACAAACCAGTTTAAAGTTTTGGACAGGAAAATACCAATTCTTTCCAATATCTTACATCACAAACAATGGAAAATGTATTTCATTTCATTTTCAGTTTTCTTTCTTCCCGACAGAACATGCAAGGCCCAAGAGATGTTCTTGTCTGCAAGCCTCTCCTATATACCTCACAAAACTATCATACTGGTAGATTGTGTTAATTTTTTCTATTTAATTTGATGACTGTCTCAAGGCTAAACTACTCTTAATTATGATTTAATAAGATAATTTTTTTATTTTGTTTCTCCTCCTCTACCCCTTGCACAATACATATAGTTTACCTTGATATATTTCTCTGTCAGGTAGAGATATCCATAATTTTTATGCTATGTACATTTCACTAGCATGAGACAACATTGTCATGTTTTAGTTCTCAGTGAATTATTGTGTACATTTGTTATTAAATATTTTAACACAACAGCCATTAAGAAACGAATGGAAGGTGTTCACTTAGATTTTTATATATAATCCATACACTTGTGTAAGAAATATGAGTTTAAAAATCTTGGAAGAAATAAGTAATGGCGATCCCAGAAAATTGATGAAGGTTCAATTTTTGGCAATGAAAATAATCGATCTTATGGTGAAAGAGAAAAAGAGTAATGGTTAAGGAGAAAACATTTTCAACTTAAGAAGGGAAATATTGTACAAACTTTTTGCTTATTTTTACATAAAAGTTATGTGTTTCTCCTATAAGTTATTTGTGCTAACCAGAATTTTTTAAAAAAACTATGTATTATATTTAAAAATCAGTCATTTTGACTAGTGAAAAAAATGGGTAAATTTTATTAATTGAAGGCTCAAGATATACCTCTCTTTCTATATATATCTACTTATTTCTCTATATATATTTCTATGAATGAAAAATTTTTTCACTCTCTCTATACACACACACATATTATTTATATATATATATATATATATATATATATATATATATATATATATATATATATATATATATATATATATGTATGTATGTATAAATTATCAGTTGATTTTTATATCCCCCCACCCCATTTATTTGAAAGTTTAAAAAAAAAAAGCATTGTATTAATGTGATTTGACTCCAAATTTCAGATCATGAAATAGATCTTTTATTAATTTGGTTAATTTGTGTTATACAAAGTACAATATTCTGGAGAAAATTTTGCATAGCTTTTTATCAAATAATTTAACATGTTTTAATATAAAATTTATTTAGCAGCTAAAAAATACCAGTAAATCCCTCTAAAACCTCAAAAGGTATTTATGACTCTACCAGCTGCCTAAATACACTGCATTCCTTTAATTTTTTTTTTTTTTGCTAAACAACATTCATGTAACAAAACTTTAATAATGGCTGTTATATGAAAGAGGCAAATAATGACAATACAATATTTAAAATCTTTTTATTTAACGATATGAATAGGAGTAAATAATATTTATTGGACGCGCCTCAAAAAATAAATTTATTTGTGCAAGAATAGTCTAACTTTTAAAGGATATAAAAGTCATTTTATCATTAAGAAAAAGGCTCAAGTAACTTATAAAAAACATTTTTAAGAAATTCTTTCATAACTTCAAAAATATGCTAATACCAACACATCTGAACTTTGCAGACTAAAAAGGAAGAGTGCGAAATAATAATAGAAAATAAAAATAAGTATATTGCTCATGAAAAATGTACAGTCCAACTTCCATTGAATGAAATTTAGTTGAGGGATTTCTTAGTTTTCAATTTTTTTCCTTCTTCTAAATTCTTAAGCTATAGGGTTATTATCCAAATAAAGCTACTTTTGATGTTTAAAATAATCATGAGCTTATGAAGGAGAGGAGAAGATGCTGTGTCGAAACCGAACAAATCTTAAAAATTCAATGATGATGTAAACATTATCAATGAAAAAGTTATATGGCAGAGGTAATGAAAAAAATAATAATATATATATAAATAAATAAAAACATTGCTTGAAAAATGTTTTTTTCCTCTAAACCATAAAGCATGTTGATAAATTTAAAAGGAAATGTCAACTGCTTATTTTTTTATGAATGTTACAACATTTTAAAATGAATATTGCAGAATTAGGGCAGTTGGGTTCAGGGGGCTAGACATCTTAATTAAACACAATTTAGAAAGCTTATCAGGCTAGATGCATAAATTTTGACTCGCGGTAGATTTCTTTGCTGCCTAAACATGAATGTACATAGAACTAGTGTAATAAATATTAATTATAAAAGAACTCTCATTTTCACACAAGTACAAACAATTTTTTTAAAAGTATATATATATTAGATATTTTAATACATTAGAAATTTCATATTTAAAAAAAATTCTCACTACTAAAATTCATTAGGTTAGTAAACTCATTACATGAAAGTTTGACTGTAATTAGTGAAATGCATGATTTAATACTTACAGCAATTGCAGACAAAAGAAATCTTTTTGGATTTTAGGATAAGATATAATTAATACATATAAATAAGGCATAAAAAAGCATTGGTCCATTCTTAAAGACATTATCACAAAATAAATATACACATACAATTTTTCTCAAAATTAGAAATATCAGAAATGAAAGAAAAAAAAAAAAACTCATACAGAATGCCAAGTTTGTCCCCCTGTTCAATTTTAAAAGTGTTTATGGAGTGAAGAAGAACTACTTCCAATAATATCTAACAATCCTTCATCAAATTGCCTCGCATGGGTGCATATCGGCAATGTGAACATCGTGCTTTGCAAGAAATGCAAACAAAAAGTGATCACAGCACCGATACATGGCATGCAGTTTTTCCTGTATTGAAAGAAAATGACATCCAGAGTTCAATGTATATGTATTTCCTTGAATTTATTTAACACAATTTATTTATTTATTTTTTTGTTTTGCTACCGAAGGTCCATAACTACTCTCAGGTCTCCGCCCGCCGCAAGCAAGTGTTTGATGGCAACAGCAGCACTGTCTTAAACAGTCCCAGTATCAAAACAAAGATCTCAAAACAGAAGGACTAATGCTAAACTGGCATCTTGCAAAAAAAGGAGCATCCAGGTGAGCCACGGGAGAACTCAGCCATCTTCCTTGGGAGGTGTGAACCAGCCTGAAATGGAAAGGAAAAGATGACAGAAGGATAAACATTAAATGGACGACACAATGACATCTTCAATACAGTATTTGTACAGAATTTTTAAAATAACTGAGTACAGATAGCCCTCCTACAGCACGGCATCTTACAACACAGTTTCGCTCTAACACGATAGGAAAAATTGCAGGAACCCTCGTATAACACTGCAACCTGTCACACGGTTTCACTCTAATACGATAAAAAAAATTACGAAAACCTTTGTACAACACTACTTCTACAGCACTAGAAACATGATTTTTGTTTAACACATTAAAAAACTAAATTACCTTAAAATAATGACGGGAAATAATAATGAACTGTAGTGGCTTTACATGAAAATGTATAAACAAATTATAATTTATTCATTTATAACTCTGAGGATAGAATGTGCAAAAAAATCTAAATGCAGAAAAAGGTTCTGAAAGTGAAGGTGATATCGTTCAATCGAAAAAGTGTTCTTGATTGATTGTACTGAGCAGTGATGAGGAAGAAATTTATTAAATTAAGGTAGCATTAAATGAAAATAATATTTTTTGTTTCTTTTCGTTTTGTGTTATACATACATTTACATTTTAAATAAAAATTAAGTTGCTTATATGGAATATAAAAAAAAAGTTTCACTTTAATAAGTTTTCGGAATGTAACCTCCCTTTTTGTACTGTCTCTGGGTATCATATAACACGGTTTCACAGAACACGGCATTTTCTAAGAACCCATCTACCGTGTTATAGGAGGGTTACCTGTACTTATAAAATTCACACATCATTTAGTTTTATAAGAATCCAAACTCTGATTTGCTTTTTTTTGGGGTGTGTGTGTGGGTGGGTGGAAAGAAGAGGAGCCGACAGGTGGCACTGACATACACAAGTCAAAGAAAAGATACGCAAATAATGAAAAGAATGCTTCTAAATTGTTTACTACAGCAGTAGGTGTTCCATATAACCCCCACCACAGGGGATAAAGCATTGCAGGCTAGTTACAAATCCAGCAACGGCAGAGTGCAGAAGGTCCGGATATATACATGACACCTCTCGGCAGATAGCGGAACAATGGTGAACTCGTTGTGGATTAGGAGCGCACATTCTTATAACAGTCTCATTTGCATATTACCACAGAATTCGCTTGCACCAGTGCCATCTATCGACTATTTTTTTCTCCTGTCTTAAAAAAATTCCCATGACCTAGCGATACTAACCCCGCAAACCTTTTTTCATTTTCGTTATTTTTTCAGTTTTTATGAATTTTTAAAGTTTCTACGGATTTTTTGCCCACCCGGTATATATTACAGAGAGAAGAAATAATGTTCCAAAAAGTATAAAAATACAAAATTTTAACTCTTTTTATTGTAATGCTGCTGAATACAAAGCAGAACATAAGCTTTTAGCTTTGAATGTAAAAGTTACAAAGCTTAAAATTATTTTCCCCTCCATTGGCTATTGCTTAAGTTTTGGCGATTATTTACAAGGAATAAATAGTTCTTGATAAATATCATTTGGCATTGACAACATTTCAGAAAGAATCAGGTGTTTCTTTAGCAATAGAATTTTAAGAATAGCCTTTGTTCATGAAGTTTAAAGGAAGTAATGTTTTAAAAAGTAGAAATTTTTTTTTGACTTTAAACTAATTTGCTGAATAAAATCACCACCCACTACCAGCAAACATTGCAATACTCCCTTGCTCTACAATATTCCTGTGGAAACGAACTTAAACTAAAGGTTATGTTGGTTTGCAGCACTACTGTTACCTTGGGTAACACCAGTGCTAAACTGATTAGTATAATTCTGAATAGCTACAAACACCCATGCCTATTGCAAGTTCAAAACTACAGATTCTAGTTCCGAAGACTAGTACTTTAACCAATCAGAGCCATCATCCCTGAGACTGCAAGACTGACAATCAATTATTAGCTGCAGCTAGTACCCTTTCAAGAAAATGAATTTAAAATTTGATAAGAAGGAAATTGCTGCCAAAATGAATAATAAAAAGTAACCATAAAACCACACATCATAATTCCATACATAAACATAAATATGCACAGTGCAAATATTTTTTGAAACAGCGGGTTTATTAATTAAACATTTTTTTTAACATAGTAATATTTCTACAGACTAGGGACATCACAAGATACTTTGAGGATTGTTATAATTGCTGTTACATTTGCACAGATGCTCACATTAGTACCGCTAACTGAATTTAGTGTTCTTCAGATAGACCTGGAAATTATTATTTTCTTTTGTGTGTGCACTAGTAGTGTAACTCCATATATACTAGAGTTTTTACATGAAATACAAGCAATAGCACTGTGGGGAAAAAAAAAGACATACCATTTTTTTCGTGAATTTGTACTAAAGACTTGAAGGACTGCTGTGCTCTTGCTAAACTGTACTGGCTCTGCAAAAAGAATGGTTATTTTAACTACAACATATACCCAGACAGATGGTTCACATGAACATTTTAAATAAAATGTCACTCATGTGACGATCTTATTAACCTGGTCTAGCATTTTCTATACCAGGGGGCTTAGCAAGAACAAGTAAAATGTAATAAAAAGAGGAATGATGTAGAGGTATATTAAGTATTACTTTTATAACCTATAATCTAGTTTCAAAATTCTTGTATTAAGTGATTGTAAAATGCAAGGAGAGTCAATATCTCAGATTACAGATATAATCTTTTTAGTTAACAGTGATAACGGTATAACAATAGAACTTCACATTTTAGACATATGTGTGCACTGAAAGTGAAATAGACTTAGGTCAAATTGGGCTTTCATTCCTTAAAGAGATCAAGTTTAAAGATAAGCAAAATTAATTTGAATGAATCTTTCTTCGAGAATTCTAATGATAGTACACATAAAAAATTTCAAAATATGCTCAAAGAAGAGTTTAAAATATTTTAAAACTTATTTGATATTGACTAAAAAGCAAAAACCTTTCCTTGCTCCTTAAATACACCAACTGCAAAAGACTAAAGGCTTAGGTAGACTTCAGTTACATAAGAGGGATAGCTTAGGAGATTTCAGGATTGCAGGCATTGAGAATTGAGTCAAAACCTATCTCTAGTGGATAAATCTACTCAAACACATAAATATCAATAAAGTATTAACTAGTAAAATAACTCTGGAGCAAAATTGGATTTTCCCCTCTTTTTTCATGGAATTAAAGCCAAACACTTCATCTTTTGAATTCAGTTTCCCAGAGGTGTGCCTAAAAACTGAATTAAAGGTATTTTATAATTATTTTAACAGAAACTAAACACTTGTTTAAAGATATTTTAAACTGTTCTGTATCTTTTATCATTAGTTACTTTTCCAACATAACATAACAATAAGGAGTGTTTGAAATGCCTTGAAACATACAAGGTGCTATCCAAAAGTTCCCAAAATGTATCGATAAACAAAGTTATAGAATACCTTGATATTATTCGCTGCAGTCACCTTTAAAGTCACCCTTGGGATTGTAAACACCAATGCCAAAGTTTCTGCCACAAAAGCAATGACAGCTGGAAGTCTTGTTTCATTAATGTATTCAGCACCATCTGCAATTTTTCTTGAATCTCCTCTATCATGTCAAATTTGCATCACTTCAACTTGATTCTCATCTTTGGAAAGAGGAAAAATTCGCAAGGAACTAAGTTGAAAGAGTAAGGTGGATGAGGAACAACAGCCATGTTGTTTTTTGCCAAAAACTGCTGTATGATGAAAGCATTATGAGGCCTCGCATTATCACTGTGGAGAACCCAGTCATTCCAATGCCACATCTGTGGACGTTTCCATCTCATGTCCTCCCTTAGCCACAGCAGGAAATCATGGTAAAATTCTGCACTAATCGTCTGACCCACAGGTATGAACTTCTTGTGGATAATTCCCTCAATTTAAAAAAGATAAGGAAGAACTTGATGTTGCTTGACTTAATGCACTTTCTTTGGACGTGGTGAAGATGGGCTTTTCCATTGTAACGATTGTTATTTCATTTCGGAATCATACCCATAAACACAACTTTCGCTACCTGTGACGACCTTAGAAAGAAAGTCTAGATCAGTTTGCAGCTGTTCTTTCAAGTCTGTACAGATATTCATGCGACATTGTTCGTCACTTAAGAGTTATAGCACCAACTTTGCTGCTATCCTTTGCCTGTTTAATTCTTCCAATAAAATTCTCTGGCATGGGTCATAGGATAATTTCATAATGTTACAGATGTCTTGAATGGTCTGCCAACAATCATTCACTACTGCATTCCGCACAGAAATGAAATTTTATGGTGTAATGTCTGTAGATGGTAGCCTGGAACGTTCATCATCAACTGATACTCAGCCATTTTTGAAATGTTTGAACCACTTGAAAGTTTGTGTTTGGCCAAAAGCAACATTCCCAAATGCTTCCTTTAACATTTTGTGCGTTTCTGCAGCAGTCTTACCAAGTTTAAAACAAAACTTGATACAAATTTGCTGCTCCTTCAAATTGGCCATTGGAAAATCGCAAACACACGCAGATACAAGTAAAAAATTGTTTACCAACAACGAAGACGTCCATTTACAAAGAAGCCACTTTGCATACTGACTCACAGAGAATGAACGCAGATCCCTCTAGTAGTGTTTGACTGTAGCTATGCCCGTTTACGTGTGTGATTCAAATTTCAGGAACTTTTGGGTAGCACCTCGTACATATATATATTTTTACAAATAAATTGACTACGTTCTCATATATGCAGATTTAGTTCTTCCCTCAGGTCACAATATCGCAAATTACCATCATCCTGGTACACATTTCTGCAATTAATGATCTATTGTATCTTTTCAGGTAGTTGGATTATGACAAAGAGAATCTTGCCCAACCTTACAGAAATTATTACTAAATAATTTATAAACACCACTTTTAAAATCCTCTTGATTTGTTGGAATTTTTTAATTTTTACTTTGAGTATTTTCTCATGAAAAAAAAATCTTTTACATGTTTATCAAAATTAGTTTATTTGTCACTGTAAAATGTAGTTCTAAAAGAAAAATTCAAACACAAGAAAAGATTTTCTCCAAAGAAGTGTAAATACTTTCAGATATTTAGAAAGGATAACAGATTTACAATCTGTTTAAAAATAAGAAATGTACCGTTTCCATGTTTTCTGAAGAAATATTCAATAAATAAAAAGTATCAAAGATAATAAACTGTTTTTCAAATATTTTAAATTCCACAAAGAAACTGAGATTTTACTAAACGTATTAAAAAATAAACAAGCACAGGGTCATATGAAATATTACTGTAACAAATAGTATTCACTGACCTTGTTTCCACCAAACTGAATGCGAGCTTTTCCTTTCACAAGGGTGGCAGCAATTTGAAGAATTATAGCTTCCACTGTATAGGCACTGCTCCAACCCTACACAAAAACACGATTATTTAATCAGTGAAGAATAATTCATGCACATGCTTGCTAGTACCCATTGAAAGGAAGAAAAATAAGGCAAAAGGAGAATACTAAACCATATATGAAATTTTGTAAGACTGGAAAAAATAAACTCCAAATTACATAAATGATAGTACAGTACAACCTCCCAAATCCGGAACATTTTAATAAATGGCCAATTTTACTTTTCCATTTTACCGATAGATGTCGCTACCAAAAATGATCAGTTAAAAAACCCCTTTTCTTACAACAAAGTGACAGTAGCGATTTTGAATGCTTTCAAGTGTCTGGGAAAGAAGCTGAAACAGTAGAATTAGTAGAATGTGCAAATAAAGGCAAAATTAAATTGGATAAATCGGACATACATCGACAAAAATGTGCCGATCTTTGGTTCTCTCAGCGATTCTGAAATTATTGATAGTGTGGTAAATAACAAAGGTTATGATGACAGCGATCAAGAATGCCCCCAAAACAAAAGAATGTCAACGGAAGACCTGATACAATCATTAGATAAAACATTATTAGGCTTAGAACTGCGGAATTTTATCTTGGAACATGAATTATGGCAGTATATAGGATTCGAGAAAAAATAATTTCTAATATGCCGAAACTAAAGCTACAGACATTATTGACTGAAATGTTTAAATTATAATGTAATTATATGTTCCGTATTTAGGTTTATTTAATAATTAAACCATTTGACATGTTTTTTTAAGTGTCTATTTTTTCCCTAAAATTTTATAGTGTTATTTAAAAACTTTTCAAATTCGGAAAAATTCCCAAATCCAGAATTGCAGTGTCCTGAATGATTCCGGATTTTGGAGGTTGTATTTTATAACATTTCATAATAAAAAAAGAATCAAATTGACATTGACCCTTAAAGATAACTCAAATCTTTTTTCTTGGAATCTCAAAATATTCCAATTATATTGATATATTGAAGTTTTATGTATAAAAGAAAATTTAAAGCTGTAGAAAATCAAATTTTATTGTTTGAGATTTTAGTTTGATAGTGAAAAACCCCATCAAAATATCTAGAATAAAAAATTGTGAAAATTTTCAGTGTAGCTGTTAATGGATACCAATATTTGTCAGATCACAAAATATGTACACTTACCTGCTTTGTGAGCAATTCCATGCAAATTGCACCTCCTCCTAACACATAACCTCCTGTAATCATAGGATGAACCACACGAATAAAAGGTGGTTCAAAAGGGTAAGCTTCCTAAGGAAAGAAAAACAAAACAAAAAATTCTTTTATTTCAAAATTATCTATAATTTTAGTGCTAAAAATTCAATACTGTTTTCTCAAGAACATTGAAATATAATTCCTTTGCAACTTTTAATAAATTTTCACACCACTTTTGCCACAATAGAACAAAGTGACAATTTTTATAAGTTCCAAAGAAAAAGTGATTGATTATCACACAATATCTTATTGTTACTTTTACTCTTCATAAAAGCAAATACAGATAGATGATCATGAACTACTTAACTGGTTCATTATTTTACTTTTTAGGATCCCAAACATATCTATTATTTTTCTATTAACAGCATTGCAAGAAATGGAAATTTTGGTGGTGCAGGAGGGAATTTCCGGCGTCAATTTCCATTAAAATATTTGCACACGTTATGTCAGTATCTTTAGAACAAGACATCAAATGATTATGATAAAATCCAGGATTATTCAAAGAAATTTGTATGTCAGAATCACAGTCAGCTATTTTAGATGAGAGTGAAGAAAGAAAGAAAGAAAGAAAGAAAGAGAGAGTGAGAGAGAAGAGTTTTAACTTTCTTTTAAGGGAGCAAAATTAAAATAAAATTTTAGGAATAATATTACCCACATAAAATTTAAAAGAACAGAATAATATATCACTGGAAAAATTGAAAAAGACCATGACAGAAAAGATAAATTATAGTCAAACAGCAGAAACTTGTCATGCAGCTTCAAGAGCCAATAAAAAAATGCCGAAGTATATTTGCCAACAGTGGACAGCTACTTCCATATAATGGGAAAAATATGAACTAATACATAGTGAACAACATATGATACTAAAAGGGCAAAACAATATATGAACACATGTGGTTAATTAACACAACTTTAGTATTAAAAATATCAAGAAACTTTTACAGAAATATCTATATATATTTAAAATGCCTAGGTATGCGGCACAAAAATTGACGATATTTCTACACCCACGAATGGCAATGTCTGCAACTCCCAGATGTAAACATTAGCAGCCAACCGCATGTGTGTAGTGGCTCGACAATAGCACGTAATTTGGTACAATTTAATTGCTGTATTTTACTTGTGAATAATTTTAATTTATTCATTTGTTCCACCAGTATTTCTAGATGCACATAAGAGGACAAACTTTCGACAAAATATGTTTGGACCTATCAAATCCAGTGTTTAGTTATGGACAGTTGTATGTAACTTTACCTAGAGTCCGTTCTTTTGATTCTGTCACTGTAGTATCTCCTACTTCTGAAATACTGAACCGTGCATATCAAGAAGTTTTAGAAATATAGTAAATTATTAATAATTGCATTATAACACCTTAATAATAAGTAAGAGTTAATTTTCTACTTTTTTTAGTACTTGCCGAATTTTTACTCCATTTTATAAGTGAAGAAATTTTCAACAATTTTTTATTTGATATGATTAAGTGTAGATATCTGAATTGTGAGCAATAGTACATATAGAGAGTGCTGTAATCCACACTATATTTTAGTACTTGCTGAATTTTTACTCCTTTTTTTAAGTGAAAAATTTTTTCTCCAATAATTTCTTATTTGATGTAATGATAAAGTGTAGATATCTTAATTTTGAAAAACATTACTTACAGAGAGGGATGTAATTTTTAAAATCATTGGTGTTGGGTTTCTCATTCTTAACTCTGTTCTGAAGTAATGGAAATTCACATTATTTTAATCACGATGTTTTAGAATCAGCCTTGTAGAGAATTTTGTAATGATTATAAATTTTTTGCCCGTGATCCCACTACTACTTAACAATGTATATTTATGATGACAGGTAATGGTAACATTCCTTATATAAGTTTCTTTCAGTTTAGTTGTTTGCAAAAGAAAATATTAAACTAAAAGTGACCATGCTGGTCACGCAGCGACTAGTCTTTAATAAACTAAGACAAATAAATATGTTTGTATTAAAAATATTTCTATCTTATGACTAAATGAAAAAACATTACATAAAAACATGTTCCCATTTCACTTTAGTAAATAGTTTAAAACTGGTAACACAATGACTTTTTTCTTCAACTAACCTTGAAAAGTATGTTTAGGAGAATATTATCCTTGCCCTCCTTGTCTTTTAGCAATGTTAAGTCATTGTGTAGGGGGCTGTCTGGATCTACTTTGAGAAGCTTCACATTCCATTCATAAAGGCTATCATTGACAAGCTCGACACTGAAGACCCCTGAAAGTACACAATCATTGTATTCAACTGAAAACATCAAAATCAAAATAAAAACAGCTGCCAATATTTGAGTTCTTCTGACAATCAATACACACACACACAAACATCTAACACATCAAAATTTAATGCGAGGGTTGTTCTTGTTTATTGGCACAAAGTTTATCAAATCTTGGGAGCAATGTGGAGAGTGCCGTTTGTAACTATTTTTCGACTATTAATCTGGTTGGATATTTGGCTTTCATTGCAGCCAGTGCCGAAATGCCTGTTTCGCATAAATAAGACGTTACAAATGGTAGAAGCACTTGCATTGCTTTGCAATAAAAAGATTCACCCAAAATTGAATGACAAAACTTAGAAATTTTTGTTTTAGTGAGCTATTGCATGACAATTCTGTCAATTTTTCTTTTAAAATGGTTGTCAACTCAAATTTGTCTATTTATAGATATTATGGTATGAACATTGATTCTTTATTAAAAAGTTTTGCCGCCTCCCGTGGCAACAGTCTATGCATCCCAGGTTGGAAACAGTGGCTCTACACAGAACTTTTTTTAAGTGTCACTTTTAATAGGCCAATTAATTTGGTTTGACTCAAAATTCAATCATAGCTTCAAATAACTTTTCTCTTTTAACACTGTCATAAGCTACTTTAAAATCAATTGATGGTAAGTACTAATATTAAATTCTCAGTCTTTTCTAAAATTTATCTTAGTGAATAGATTTGATCGATACAAGATTTTTCCCTCTGAAACCCACACTGGTATCTGCCAATAATTTGAGATACATAAGGCAACAGTCTTGTTAGAAGTAGGTGCCATTTATCGGCATATTTTACTTATAAAGGTCGCTATCCCTAACATTAATTATATCCGGGCAACTATACACAAATAAAAAGCATCTAAAAATATAAAACAGCTATTATTTCCTTTTAATTTATTTATGTATCCTCGTAGGTTAGCTTTACCACGAGGTACACCATACGAAAGCTTCAAACTTTTTTTAGTAAACAGCGCCATGTTAGAAAATGACGTCACCGTCATTTTCGGTGAAAGTTAAACTCTCATTGTATTCTTATACATTAAATGCAAATTTTCTGTTAATATTCAAATTTTTCGCTGTTTTGTGATTGGCTGCTTAAAGGGTAACTGCAGCTTGTTAACCTTGTTTAAGGACTATATATAGCGAATGAAACTGTGGTTCGGCGGTGGTGTATCGCTGTTGCATTAATTTATTTTTGTGATACTTGACATGTTATAGTCTTGTATCGAATTTTTTGTTACTTGTAATCTTTTTACTGGAAATGTAGCCAGTTAATGTATTTCTTTTTAAAGTTTTTAATTCTTTAAAGTTAAATAAATGACTTTCATTTTTATCTTAAATTTGGTTTGGCTCAACTTTTTATTTTTTAATGTTGAAACTTAAGCTGTAATTTCTGAGCCATTACCATGCTCAGCACCACTGCACAAATAATTCTGCTTGATTGGGTTTTTCGATCATCTATATTGAGACCCTATTAAGTCTACAATACAAAATATTAGAGAGTAATTCTTCTATAATATATAAAAGACTCACCTTTCTTAAAACTTTCTGAGCGATAGACTTCTCTGAGCTCCTTCATGAGTCGATCTGTCGCTTGGACTGATCCAGATACAGAACCTCGTAAATAATCTTGGCGTTGATTCTGCCTTAACCTCTCCAGAGTTGCTGTGTGCTCACTGCTAATGCCATCATCCTTGCCTTTATCTGGACTGAATAAAAAAAAAACCAACAGGAATCATAAGTTTTTACTATTTTATAGAATTTTTATTTGACTGAGCATTATTTAAGCCTCTGTTATATAAAAATAGAAATAAAGAATGTATTGAAAATTTCAGTGTTTACAACTGGTGTTTGACCAAAAAAGAAGGGCCAATTGAAGGAAAAAAGTTCACAAAATTGCGTTTACTCGAATCTGAGGATTTACATAATATTTAAGTGACAAGCCAATTCATAGGCGTAGCATGCTTCTAACTTTTTTTTTTTTTTTTTTTTTTGGGGGGGGGGGGGGGGGGAAGCACGAAATGAATTTAGTTAGGGCCCTCCTCAGCACACTGATTGCTGAACGATCCTTAAAATATGAAATATTATATTTTTGAAAATGAATAACAATAGAATTGATGTTTGAGTAGTATTCAAAAGTTACATGAGAAAAATAAATATAATATAAATAAAACGAGAAAAAAAATATAGCATTGAATTTTTGTTATGGAGCATATCATTGTTAAAAACTTAATACTAAAGACAGAATCAGAATCTTCAGTTTCATAGTTTGAAAAAGAGGAAAAAAACACCTTTCTTAAAAGTTTTCTACAATTTCCCGGTTTTAGCTGAATTTCTATTGATGCTTTAATTTATTTCAAGTTGGGGGGGGGGGGGGGGTGATTTGCCCCCCCAACACTATGCCTATGAGCCAATTAGATTTCAACAGTTTAAAAAAATTTCCATTCATATTTTAAACTGATTACAACAAAAGTAACATTCATATATTATTATTAAAAGCATCACAATTCAACACCACCTTGTTCACAGGGGATATCTATAAACATCTCTTGTTTTTGTAGTTTCAATGATAGAATAGAACTGAGTAATTCCTGATAACTACACTTCAAGAAATAATTTTTGATTATGTTTGGGAATTTAGGTGATATATATTTGATTGTATATCAAAAACTATGTGTTGCTATAACACTAAATCATGTACACATTTGCAGTCATGAATCTCGTAGAAACTTAACATCTAAGTACTTTTCCTGAATGAACATTTTATATAGAGCAATGATCAGCCCTAAAAAACAGGTCATTTGTTAATGCTGCTAAAAACCGGAAAGCTTTTTGAATACCAACATCCAGGTTCCCAAATAGTTTTCTGTTAAACACATTTCAGAACTTTTTCAGAACCTGTGTGTGCTATGTCTTCTCAAACTCTATTAAACTTTCTAAAATTAATAGAGCAAACTTTAGGATTTAACAGTATTTTTGGCAGCTTATATATGTGTATTCCATTAGCAATTTAAAGCAGCTTAAATGGGAAAACTAAAAACAACAAAGAAAATATTTTAAACTGAATTTTATTTTACTTCAGTTTCAAAATTATTAAGCCATAAAGCATTAATTTCCTTTTATTATTTGTGAAGAAATCAAAACTAATTGACTAAAATTATAGTCAAACTGTAACAATTCAATTTGAATTTTAAATTATACTTCCACCTTGTAATGCCAATTAATTAGCAAATTCAAAGGAAATGTTTTGAGCAATAGATTCAAATAACCAGGGATAAGTTTACAAATTTTTAGTTAACTATTGAAAGTGACAATTCAGAACGAGGGGCACATTTTTAAAGTATACACACAAATTAATTTAGAGTTATGTTATCAACATTAATTGTTAAAAGTCCAAAAACTCTAAATCTGACTGGAAAAAGTTTTGGACTTTTTTTTAAATCAAACTCAAAAATTTTCCAAGGCCCAGGTTAAAAGAAGCTGAAATATGAACAAAGTTCGGATTGTCACTAGATCAAGCAATTCTGTTAAAAATATTACACCCTCTCATGTTTTCTTTGTTTATAATTCTACAAGGACTTACTTTTCTCACTTGTAAAAACATGAAAGACTAACTGAATACCCGGGCTTCGCTATGAAGTACATTCAAATTAAATATAATGGTCAATGTATGCAATTAATGCCAAAAGAAATATATATTTATAAAAAAAAATCATAATTGATATTTTTATAGACAAAATATACAAGTTAAATCTAATAGAACATATTAAAGAATATAGTACAGTTTGAGGAACACATTCTTTTATTGTATTTTAATATTTTTTTTTGATAATGTACAATCATCTGCTGCATTAGCAAGAAATTTTTATTTGTTGTCTATTTCGTTGTTATGCAGGTGATGCAAAATTAGTTTAAAGTATCACAAAAAGAAAAGAAACCTCGTGATCAGCATTTAACTAATAAAAGGAAGTGTTTGTGTGCTGCCTCCAGACGAATCTACGAAACTTACAACTATGAAATTTGGCATGCGGGTAGTGAAGAGTCTGAACATGTGCACTTTGAAGCCTGAATTTTAAATTTTATTACCGTTAATTTTTAATTAATAAAAAACCAGCAATTTTTGAAGGGTGAATCCAGAAATGGAAGAACCTCCCTTTCAAATTCAGCCATATTTGAAAAAAAAAATGTAATTTTTTTTTTTTTTTAAAAACAACAGTGAAAACTACTTTATCACAAAACTATTTAATAATAGTAATAATAAAAAAGGCATGTCTTAGTAATGTAGCTTACCCAGGAATAAATAAATAAAAATACTGAATTACATATAACATGAATAGATAGAAATATTTTATTATCCCACTGAAAAAACCTTCATACAGGTAAATATTGAGGTTAGTTTGAATTTTTTCATGAACTATGGAATAAAGGGTAACAAAATGAGTTACATGCGTGAATGGTTTAGCTTACAGTTATTCTGAATGAGACAATTTTCACATTAAAATAAGCTCTGAGAATTATCATATTTCTAAGTAAAGAAGGTAATTTGAACTTTCAATTATACAGGGTTATTTTCTAAGCAAATTTTTTTTTAACAGGTTCTAAGTAATAGCCTTTTTATAATTTAATAGTAAAAAATAAACACCTTCACTAAAGCATTCAACTTACCTAGTGTCTTCCTCCATTTCTATATGAATGTCATCTTCAGTTTCTTCATCATCCTCAGAATTACTTTCTAATTCATCTTCAGATATCTGTAGAATTCAACAATGCACAAACAAAAATAATTAAAAATACAACAAATAATGTTTTAAGCATGATTGGAAAAAAATTAATAAAAAAAAAAGAGTACCTGAGCGACCACTGTAGGCTGTAAATTATTTAATTCCATTGGTTCTTGAATATTATGCAGCCGACACAATTCACTAACAAGAAGCTTTACTTGCTGAAGAACCTAAAAAGAGAATTTTTTTTTTAAAAAACAAGATTCTTTAAGAATTTTTGGAGAAAAAAAATCTTAAGAGTTTTCAGGTAAAGCCCTGCTAAAAAGTTTGTAAGTAAGCACATAAATGATGAAAAAAAAGTTCAGGCTTTAATTTTCAAGTAGTCTAAATAGTTTCATAGCATCAAATAAAATGTAGCTATTAAACATACCCTTAAAAAAAGTTATTAAAAAAAATTTACACTCCAGTTTTTTCATTAATAAAATATAAAGAAACAGAATGACTTTTGTTAAAAAGAAATTAAATGTAGAGATTCCAATACAAATCAAACTGAAAGAAAAAGTTTCCTATTATGCTAATTTTCAAGCACTCCTATGAAAATCGAACAAATTTAAAATATCTATTATTGTTAATCTTGAAAATCCCACTTTCAATGATCATATAATTTCTCCATATCCAATTAATATATCTAGTTACAATGAAATGGTTGACAATGGAAATGTTTGAATTCATGTTTTGATGGTTTTCATTACATTTTATAAGAAATGAAACATTTGTCATTCATCTCGATTTTTACACACACTCAGCTAGTTTAGCTTTGCGCTGGGTTTTCTACTCATAACTTAAGTTCCTACAGAACTTATGTGGTATAAATAAAAAGCTTTCTTAAGCCCAAGTTCTGCTTTACTGATTGCTACCTTGGGCAAATATATATATATATATATAATTTTTTTTAAATAAACATAACAGAAAAAAAAGATGAAAATAACTAACGTCGAATGTGATGAGAACTGGTTATACTGTTTTAGATAGTATATTAATACCCCTCCCCATCAAAATTTTAAAGAAAATATTAATACTTAAAATAAAAAAGTTAAAATATAAAATAGCAACATATATTGACATCTGAAGTAATAAAACATTGCTAAATACATTGAAATTTATGTAACAATAGCATTAGATGTATTGCAGGGTGATTCTGAATTCATGGTACAAACTTTAAGGGTTGGTACAGTACACTGTAACAATCATTTACTAGGAATGTATGGGGGCAGGTGAAGCGTTAAAGCACAAACACAGGAAAGAGACATGAAAGGAAAGAAAAGTTGTTTATTGACAGCGACATTGACAAGTGCTATGTTTACTATAAGAGTTCAAAATTGTATCCACCAACAGTAATACATGCTTGGCAGCATCGATGGAGTGATTCGCATACAGTGTCAAAGATGTCAGGTATTTCACGAACATGTGCAGCAGCAACGGATATTCGTGCAATCCTCAACAGAGTCAAATGGAGCCGCATAAATGAGACTCTTCAGATGGTCCCATAGGAAGTGAACGAGGCTTGATAAGTCGGGAGATCGGGGTGTCCAAGGGACTGGTCCAGCATGCCCAATTCACTGCACCCCAAAAGTGACAACCAAGTAACTGCATACAACAGTGCTGAAATGGACTGGCACCCCATCGTGCTGAAAACATAGTCGGTAAGCACTCGTCTATGAGGAAAGCACTCCTGATACATTCATAGCGCACTTCTGCCATTACAATTTGTACGGCCGTACATGAGATGCACGTCTGCTTTTTCGGAATACATAAAGAATCCCATCACGGATGACATCACAATTAAAAATGTCACGTTCCTGCAGATGCATAACATTTATACGCGGCAAGCCATCACATGCTCTCTATCGTCAACGGAACCAAGAAATTCCTCCATTTATCATGTCTTTTCCCGTGATTGTGCTTCAACGCTTCATCTGCCCCAATACATTCCTATACAATAAATGATTGTTACAGTGTACTGCCCAAACACTTTGTACCATGAATTAGGAATCACCCTGTAGATAGCTCTAGTTTTAAAGCTTTGAGCTTATAACGTTTAAAAACATAATTCTATATACAAACTCATACTGTACATATTCTCATAAAAAAGAAATTCAGCGTCTCATGCTTCTCCAAAGAAGAAATATTTTTACACACTGTACATTTCTTAAATGGCTTTCACATGCTTTCAAAGCCACATGCAGGTTTTTCATAATGATATGCAACATGACAAGAAGAGATAATTAGCTCTTTTCCACAGTACTTTGGAAAAAACTTGAATGCAAAGCATATTATAGCTCCACCTCCCTCCCAGAAAACTGCCCAGGATCATGATTCTCTCATCTCTATTTTAACATATCATCTTTAGTCTTTTCATTAACATCTGAAAACCTAAAACTATCATATGAAGGCCAGTGATCACAACAAATTTTGAAACAAAATTTGTTGACCAATAATGCCATCTTGCAGATAGTTAAAAATTTCCTTGGCTCTGAGTGAAGAATTGTGTCCTTGCATATATGATATGATCGTCAGAGTTAAAATTACCTTCAAGGTTATTTATTTTAATGTTGAGTGGCAGAGAATGATTCAAAACAATTTGTGATTAATTGTTTTCAAATAAAACTAGTAATTACCATAACTATTGAAGTCAATGCTTAGTTATAAACAAAAAATCAAATTATATATAACTAATTAATATTGCTGTAACATTTCTTATTTCATTAATTTTGATAAACTTTTCTTTCTACTGAAAATCCCACATCTGAAATAGTAAGTAAATTTTCATAATCAAAGTCGTAAAATTTACAGGAACAGAATAACAATAATTGTCAGCTTCAAAAATTAAAAACCCTTTTTTTCCCTCTCAAATATAAAATCTTTACTATTTACTCAAAATATTTCGCTAATCACCAGAAAAATCCAGCTATAATTTATGATTTTCAATTAAACCTCCATATAGGAAAAGTATATAAGTTTTTAATCCTGGTTTGAACACACAGAGATAAGGAATATAAAACAATAAAGAAAGTCATACCAAATTATCCCTGCCAGAGGTATTAGATAATATCTGAACCGCACTTGTAATACAGTGATCTTCCGTTTCAGCAAACCAAACAGGAGGTGTGGAAGGATAAGTTTCCTGTGAAAATTACATTTGTTAAATATGTACAACCATACAAACATTTATTTTTAGACAAAAATAAATCTACATATTAACAGGATTATAATATCTAAGAAATACTTTTGCATCGAGCTTCTTAGCTATTTTTCCTTTACATCTACACGAAGAACCAAACAAACAAGAAACACTTATGGGTGAACGTTATCAGCCAAAGCAGCACAGGTAGAATAAGCAGTATTAATTGAAGTATTCTATAGTACATGCAAGAAACCAACTAGGGTGAAGTGGGGTAAGTGAGAACACAAAATCATATAGTTTCACTTTGAATCTAAGTAAGTTTTTAACAAGTTGTTGTATTTGTATGAAAATTTGCTTACATACTTTTATGTTCTAGTTATATTTTTAGTTTTATTTTTTTTAAAAATCTATTCACAACATTTTTTTGCTGTAAATATTTAAAATTTTTGGTGATTTGTATTCTCACTTGCCCTTGCACATGGGGCAGGTGAGAACACGGATCCCAATAGATCATAGTTGCTTATACCAAAATAAATAGGGCAAGGGAAAGAATAAATATTTCATGCTGAACAAAAGGCTTTTTTTTTTTTTTTTTTTTTTTTTTTTTTTTTTTTTTTAAATTTTTTCGCTGTGGAGATACTTGTTCAAGTTAGCAGTGTCAGCAACATCCGAATATTAACAAATTAAGTATATTTGTATTATTTGTTTCAGAGTAAAAAATGTATGTTAAAAGTTAATTTTTTTTTTTCCACCTTTGCCTCGGCCATACTGAACATTGTAGGACCAAAAAGACAGAAAAAATTAGTTCACTGCCTTCCAAGCCTTGGCTCTTCCAGGAACACTAATAAATCATCTGATACAAAAGGCAACTCAGAAATAGTGACGACAGAATTAGAAATTCTATATATTCACACACAGATTGTAATGTCCACTCTACTCACATTCACTAACAGTGAGTCTAAACAAGTTATTAAAAACAATCATCAAACAAAAAAGGAATTAAAAACAATCATCAGCTATTACAGAAACATAGCAAAAGGTGATTGGTTATGAAGTTTCTCCAGCTAGAAAACACATGTTGGAAGAAAAAACTATTAATGTGGCTGTTATTACACAAAGGTAGATTTTTTTTTCAGTATATGGGGCAAGTGAGAACTGCAGTTCTCACTTGCCCCAACATAAAATTTTTAAGGGGCAAGTGAGAACCCTGCAGTACTGAAGTAATATTGCAAAAAAAAAAAAAAGTTTATACAGTTGGACCTCCATATATCGAAGTTGACGGTTCCCCCAAAAAATTCGATAGATAGAAATGGTTATGCTTAAATTATTGGTGATACAATGTATTGCAAGCAAAATGTGCATTTTCTTCTAATATATGAAATCACTTTCATATCAACAAATTTAAATATGAATCACATTACTACAAATTACATACATTCATAAATGAAAATTACTATCGATTAAAAAATATCAATTAAATTATACTAGATTTAATTATCAAACAAAATTTACATACCTTTAAATAAAGACGCAATTGATTTACATTTTTGTAAAAAACTTTCAAATGTCTTCTTGCACAATAAATTTAGAAGAAAATTCATCATAAAAGTGTGAACACTTTTATGATGATAGTGGACTGTGTCCAAGTCCACTAAATACAGCCTCCGGGACATTTTTTGCAAATTGAAGACCACGACGGATTACATCAAATGCTGCGGTCATTTCTTTTTTTGAAGGATTAATGATTTCTGCTTCAGTTAGAGTCTCTTCATCTTCTTGGATATCAGTTTCTTCTTCCTGAAGTGAGTTTATGATGTCATCTGTGGGGTAATCAGAAACAATGACGCCTTCATCAACGTCTAAATAATCTCTAAGGGAAGTTTCATCTTTGATAAGGCATCGCTTCTGTAACTGTTCCCAACATTGTTCGATTTGTGGCACTATATTTTCTTCTTCGATTAGAGGTTAATCAATAAAACCAGCTTTTGCAAAGCAATTTTTTATAGTGACTTCCGACACATCGTTTTCCCACACCTTAGCTAGCTCTGCTATACAGATTCTTAAATCAACCACCTTATCTGAAGATTGTTCATTTTCCAAAGCAGTAATAAGTCTTCTAAGAATGCATGATAATGAACTTTAAGATTTTTTATAATGCCTTGATCCATTGGTTGCAATTTCGAAGTAGTGTTGAGCGGAAGAAAAATCAAATTCACATGTAATAGTTTTGCTGACACATCGGGATGAGCTGGACAATTATCAACAAAAAGAGAAATTTTTCTTTTCTCCCAAATCATTTTTTTAAATTTAGATTCATCATCCACTCCTCAAATATATTACTTGTTATCCAAGACTTTTTATTAAAACGATAATTGACTTCTAATGACTTAACACCTTTGAAGTATCTAGGTCGCATACTTTTCCCTATCACCAATAATTTAAATTTTTCTTTGCCACTCATATTAGCACCTATCAAAACGGTAATCCTATCTTTGCTATATTTACCTCCATAGCAATCACCACCTTTAAAAGTAAGGGTTTTGTTTGGCAAACACTGAAAGAAAAGACCTGTTTCATCAACGTTAAAAATGTTATCGGGAGTGTACTCTTCTAAAATCTTTTTAAAAACTGTATCTTTCCATTCATCGCAATCAGCTTCTTTGACACTTCCACCTTCCCTCGAAATAATCTTTTCTTTTATAGCATGTCGTCTCTTAAATTTATCTAACCAACTACAGCTTGCTTGGAAATCATATTGTCCTAAACGGTGTGCAAACTCTAATGCCTTCTCTTTTATAAGTGGACCAGAGATTGGCAAATTTTTGTCACAAATGCTTTTTATCCATTTTAAAACGGCTTCGTCAATTTTATCATAATTATACGTTTTCAAACGTTTCCTGTCAGGTCCGACGTTTTCAAAAGCTTTCATGATTCCTGGGTTTTTTTTTTTTTTTTTTTTTTTTTTTTTTTTTTTTTTAATAATCGATGAAACTGCACTAGGTGGAACACCAAATTGAACTGCAATATCCTTTTTAAGCATTCCAGTATCCACATTTTTCAATAATTCCACTTTTTCAACAACACTAAGAGATTTTTGCTTGGACATCGTGATCACTGCATTAAAAAAATGAGGCAAAATTTGCTTTGGAAAATGCCTTGTCAATTCAACAATAAGAACCAGAACATTCCATCGGCAAAGAAAGGGGAAGAAAAGTGAATAATCGAGAGCACCAATAAACGATGACCAAACATTTCTCTTTAAAACCGGAAATGAAGCGTGTTTTACAGTGGAGAGATGTGGAGACAATTCTCTTTTTGTCTGCACCTAGATTACCTGTCAGTGTCACAATGACCTTGACAAATTTTTGCCTTGTTTCTATGCCCTGCACTTCTTTACAGGAGAGAAAAATCCCATGCCACGTTAAGAATCTTTTGGAAAAAAAAAATCGATATATAGAAATTTCTTTCGTTATATAGAGATAGTTTCTCTACCTAATGAAAATGGGGATTCACCAACTGTTCGATATATAGAGACTTTCGATATATGGAAGTTCGATATATAGAGGTCCAACTGTATATATATTTTACCTGTATTCTTCATTTCTTAATGAATAAGTGAGTATTTTCAAAATCACTTATTTTTTTTTTGCTAGTACTCAAACTTGGGTACTTAAGTTAAAATGCAAGGTTTTGGTAAGTATAAAAATTTTCCATTTTACAATTTTTCTGTAAATAAAAAACTATACATAACAGAAGAGCAAGAATTTTCCTACAAATTACACTTGTAATTTTTAAAAAAAGTTACATTTTTTAGGGTTTTAAGTTGCGTTCTCACTTACTCCACTTCACCCTATGCCTAAAATATTGGAAATGGGAAAGGCACTACATTTTTAACAGAACAATACTGCAAGAAAGTTACAAATGACAATTTTTAAAATTGACTTGTTTTCATATGCATTAAGCCAACAGAAAAGCTAAGTAAACATAATACAATAAAATGAGTGTCAACAGATCACTGTTAGTTGAGAGTACATAAATTTAAATAATTAAGAGAGAGCACTAGGGAAGGTTATACAAAATTATGTAATAAAAAATAAACAAATTAGGGAATACACAGACCAACATTAATTCACATAAAACGTATGATTTGAATTTTTGAAGCAAGTTTTACTGGAAATTTGAATGAAATTATTAGTATGGACCTCTTACTTTTTCAAATCGATCCCCCTACCCTGACTGACATTAAAATTAAATATTTTGAATAACTTGACAAACTTCATTAAGGCTGCTGTGTACTGACCCTATTGGATTCGCTCACCTTAATGTTAACCTATAGAGAAAATTTGTCCACTATTGACAGCTACATAAATGCTGATCATCCAATAAAAATATTTTCAGATAGCCTGAACTTTATTGCACCTTACAACAGGTTTCATTTTATAAATTTCATCTACCAAAGAAATTTATAAGCGATTAAAACACACTATGCCAGATTTTTCTCTTTTTATGCTGCTATAATAATCATTATAAAATATACAATAAAAAAAATACTTCCAATTTGATTGACACTAAACAAGACTGAATTTTATCAATAAATAACAGGAATTCTTTAAACATTTCTCAGAAAATTATGGTTATGAAAATATTTTTCCTTAAAATTTAAACAAAATTGGGATTAAAAAAAAATCATAACATAGAAAATCAATTCATGGACAAGAATATAAACCATTAGAAACAAAATGAAATATTACTTGAGAACTAAGTATGAATAAATCCTCCTCTATTTTTAAATTACTAATAAACCAATTTTTTATTCATACTTCAATTTCAAAAATGACCTGCTTTAATTAAATTATTCTCATAGAAATGGATTTTAATGAAGAAATACAGGAAATAACAAAGAAATATTTCAAATCATTACATCACTGAGAAGATAAAACTTAAGTTGAAAATTAAAATAATTCCTTACTTTTCTAGATTCATGATTTTTGTTATTTTTTAAAACCCTTATTTCATTATTAAAAAAATGCAAACATAAACAGAATAACACAAAAAAGAACACAGGGGTTATTCCAGTGTTAACCTATATATGAATAAAACAGATATAATACTATCAAATATGTTTCTTGGATTTACTACAGTTGTAGTTTTGATTGGCTATAGATAATAATCCAAAAACACATAGTTTCCATGATTCTTCTATCCAAATCTATTAATGTTTGAGATTTTACAGAAATTTTAAGATGGAAAACCTAAAATTTGTCCAATAACAGCCAACATTTTACAATAAAACTGTTGTCACAAAACAGAGAAAACAGTTAGGTACAGTTATCTATGGAATTAAATTTTTTAATAAAAGTATTGAAAATGCACTTATGGATGCTTAAGATGGTCACTTTCTTTAAATTTGGTTTATATGAGCAATTCCTCCAATAAATTTTTAGTGATAAAGTGGCATATCAAGAATGTATGCTCAGTAGTAAGTCCCTACCTCATTTGCAATAATCAAACTGCATCACAATCTAAAAATTTATAGTTAGAAAATAACAAGGGATTCTGCTTTAAAATAAAATTTTTTTTAATATTCTCCTGAATTTAAAAGCATTGTTTTGGATGTTAATATTTTATTTTTCCATTATACCACCATTCAAACTATTTTAATTTACAAATTTACTGAAAAGTAATTTTGACCTTTTCTTAAACATTCACCAAGTGTACATGCTTCCTATATGGTAATTAGTATTATTAAATCAGAGAGTGAATGCTTAAAACTTCAAACAGGAAGCTTATATGTCAATAGAAAGACCAGTTTGTGCTCAAAAATTCTCAATAGATGTTTTGTATTGGAAAAGTGACCTATGATTAAGGGAATACTTTTGTTTTCTTTTGGAAAGAACAATTCAGTGAAAAACTTATGGAACAAACAAGTAACTACATATTCAAGATGATTAAAAGCAAGAAAATACGAGGGTCTAGGATATCCTTTATAGTCACAATGCATATGTTGCCTAAACTCTGATACTATATGGAACATTACTAATACTGACTGTAATAAAATACATTCATGGGGGGGGAAAAATCAAAACACTGTATTCGAGCATAACTAACGTTTACGTTGAAATAAAACTGCTCTTAAATCGTTTTAAGAAACTCATGCTGAAAGAACATAAGGCATTACAAACTTTCTAGAATACAAGAAATCTGCTCAGAGTATACAATTCATTTCACTCACACAACCAACATTTACTATGTCTAAAAAATATCAGATTCTGAATAGTAAAGTTACAATGGTATTATTTAACACTAGATATTTTAGTGTGAAAAAAACTTTTACCAGTTACATAAACCATAGCAAATGTAAACAAAACTACAAAGTAGGCTTACATATCAGAATGACAAATACATCCCAAATATTTCATTCTCTATGCATATCGTCATAATAAATGAATAACTCCCCTGAATCGTAATTCAATAAATAAATGCAGGGAAGAAGATTCGTCTGTGTGCAGTCTTAAGTACCGTTGCGAATGCATAGCTATGGTTAAAATTTATATTTAAACATAAAGTTAAATGACTTACAATTATGGACAAGAGTTACAACCGATATCTTTTATAAAAACTCAGGTGTGCAAGATGAACACTCCTGACATTTCAGAATATAGCGAGACAAAGATTTTGAGTATA
This sequence comes from Dolomedes plantarius, assembly GCA_907164885.2. Taxonomy (NCBI): domain Eukaryota; kingdom Metazoa; phylum Arthropoda; class Arachnida; order Araneae; family Dolomedidae; genus Dolomedes; species Dolomedes plantarius. Next base: position 106,666,275 of record OU015503.1, read on the forward strand.
TAGATAAAACAATAACATTCAACGGAAGTATCAAATATAACCTCGGACAGCTTATTTAAGCATATAATCACTTTTTAACAATTATAGAACTTCAAATATTGATTAACACTGAGACAACAAGGTATTTTATATTGCAATTAAAGAATCAAGCAGTAAGTTCATAATTGCTAAAAAACTAATACTTACTGTAATATTAGCATGAATGTCAAACTTTTTGCCATTCCGATTAATAAATCTACAAGTTAGTTCATCTACCGATGCAGCAGTTATTTGGAATACTTCATGGCCTTTAGGAAATAAGGATTCTAACGTTTTAATATCTTGTTTGAGGTTATTTAGACAGGCCATGACTGAAAATACTAATCTTAAAAGCGAAAAAGATGTCACGCGCAAAGAGAAGAAACCAAAATATGTATGGCACTAAGCACGCAATAGGAATGAATCATAATGCAATGCATACAAAATAAAATATGCAAAGTGGCAATTGCGTCTAAGAAACAAAGAATTCTTCCTCTAAATTAAAAACAATCATAAACTTTACGCACAATATGGCGGCATACATCACATAATACACAATGCGCATGCGCACATTGGTCGTTTAGTAAACAAAATGAAACTTTTCTTCTTAAAAATTTCTTTTTCTTTCTTTTTTATTTTCCCCTTGTTTCTTTCAATATGTTTGCATTCTTCTAATTTTATCAGAATACTCTGGTGCTTAGTACATATTATTTGCTTTCGCATAATTTTAAAAATTAATCACAAGACAGCGCAAATCTGTCTAAAAAAAAAAAAAAGTTACATTTGCTCGATTAAGTTTTTAGCAGAAAATATATTAAAAATATTCTAGTTAGGAAATCGAAAAGACTTAAATATTTGCGCCAAGGTATTAGGGGATGATAAGATATTTGTACTTCTATTTCGTTAAAGTAACAGTTTGGTTTTTGGGTTCTGGCTGCAAGTTAATGTTTTCTGTTTCAATCAACCAAAACATTAAATTTCAGACTCGTTTTCTTTCCGCAAACTGACAGCTTCTTCCCCGTTCTAGTTATTAAATTAGTTAAGACTTAAAACATAAGGCTGTATTATCATAGTTTCACCGCAGAAATAATTTACGTGCAGTATGGATGAAAGTGTATTGAAATGCATTGATGAAAGACTGGATAGACTTGAAAGTAGTGTATTTGGACATTCGACTGAAGCTGACGATAAAGTATTTATTTATTGCTCTTTGAAATTTTATTTTTTAGATAGCCTTTTATTTTTTACTTTAAACATAAGAAATTAATGGCGACGGGGAATAGCTGTGGCATTATTAATCGTGTATCTAATTTAGGTTTGATGCTAAGAGATCGATCTTTAATCTGCGTGAATGCATTGTAATTCGAATATGGTCTGTAAAAGTAACTTTATAAAATTCGTCATATGTTTCAAATTAGATATGGAATGATTAATTGCAGGGCCAGATTATGAACACTGGGGGACCCTGGGCAGATGCTATTTGGGCCCCCCCCCCCCCCTTACGAACATTTATAAAAATAAGAACTTTCCATGGGCTATACATACTATTAGAAGTACTAGGTGCATACACCAAGGGGGTTTTGGGGCCCCCTAGCATCAGGGGGCCCTGGGCAAAGTCCCGATTTGCCCATGCGATAAAAAGGCCCTGATTAATTGTGTACTTCTTTAGGTTTGATTTTTTTACTTATGTATAAGTTCAGTTTATTCTGTGAGAATTCAGATAATGTTTTACAGCAGATAGATGAACATTGTTGCAGTAATTTTTCCCCTCCCAGATTTTCAGCTGCTCTTTTGCTGCTGTTTTTTTTGGGGGGGGGGGGGAGAAAAAAATCAAAATGGATTAGGGTGAAGTGGGGTAAGTGAGAATGCAAAATCATATAGTTCCACTCTGAATCTAATTAAGTTTTTTACAAGTTGTATTAACAAAATAAATATATATGTATATATTTGTTTTAGAGTAACAAATGTATGTTAAAAGTTCAAGACAAAACAAAATTTTTTTTCCTAGCCTATTGGTTCAATTTACTATATATATTTACATCTTCAATCCTACTTGAATTCCCCAACCTTCCTGTTCTCACTTGCCCTGACATAACATTTTTATGGGGCAAGTGAAAACCCTGCAGTACTGAAGTAATATTGCAAAAAAATAGTTTTTTATATATTTCATCTGTATTCTTCATTTCTTAATGAATAAGTAGGTATTTTCAAAATAACTCTGTGTTGTGGTTAATTAGTTTTTTTTTTTGGCTAGTACTCAAACTAATGTACCTTATTTAAAATGCAAGGGTTTGGTCAGTATAAACATTTTCCATTTTACAATTTTTTTCTGTAAATAAAAACTAAATATAACAGTAGAGTATGAATTTTCCTATAAAGTACACTTAAAATTTTTAAAAAAAGTTATAGTTTTTAGATTTTTAAGCCTGCGTTTTCACTTACCTACACTTTACCCTGCATGATTCATCAATTTCGAAATGGCGAAAGTCCATGATTAAATTGTTCCAAGTTAAAGGTATCCATACTGAAAAACTTTGTTTGGAAAACCACAAAATGAAATTATACTTTACTTCTACCGAAGCATTGAAATGAAAGATTGTGCTATGAGAAAAAAGGTTTACAGAATGAAAATGGTTTGTGCTTTCTTTTCTGAACAGCTCTTTGGTTTATTTACTTCTATTGTCGAGAGCTCATGTCATTAGAAATGTGTCAACTGCAACTAGGAATGAATCACTGTACAATAAAATTATACACTGTATAATAAATAATAAAATTTAATAAAATAGTCATTCTTTTATTAAATCTAGAAATCTTCCTGTCTTTAGTTAAATTTTGTGCCAATATTTACGTTTGGCACCAAGTGGCACCCTGCTAACTGGAAAGCTAACTAAATATTCTTGTTTAGGAACTTGGGATATATTATTTTATACAGCATCAGAGGTCTCATCAACAGTCTTATCATTAAGATTATTTATGTGTTTGTTTAGCATCATCCATTTGTAGAATAGATAAATATTTGTCTTAACTGAATGTTAAAAAAACTGAATTTTGATTGTTTTTAACTCAAAAAAAGTCTGATATACTCAGATTCTATAGATTTTTCTAAATTTATGTTAGGTTCTCATTAGAGATAAAAAATATCTCTGGTTGCACTATTTATTATTGCATTACATAATGTGCAATGATTAATATGAACTTGTCAATTTGTGCTAACATTTTCAACGAGATATTACATAAGTACCAATTATTTAAAATGCTTAGAAAAAATATTTATCCAGTAATTGCGTTTCACCCTGAAACCCTATAAATAGTCCTTTATCTTTTATATTTATCTGTTAAAAGAGCTCCAAAAATGTAAATATACCTGTATTTATATCTTATTGAGTTGAATCAGTGTTAAAGCAGTTGATTAAACTGATTTTCAGTTACTCTTAATGGGTATTTTTTAGTTAGAGTAATTAAAATATTAAAAAAAAGTATGAGTAATTTTTTTTAGGAATCATTTTAAAATTACATAATGTAACAATAACAATGTATAAAAAAAAAAAAAATAATTTTAACTAAGAATTTTAAGTGTTTTTAATTAAAAAAATGAGTTTATATTAATCATTTAAATCAGCTAGCTCTGTTTTGTCTAAAGCTTAAGCAGATTTCTTTGTTTTACTTCAAAAGTGTGAGAATACCTTTCCTTTAAGCTAACTTTTTCTATCTAGTTTCTATTGTTTGTATTATCATTTTCAATAATTTACAATTAATTATTTTTAAAAGATTTTTTCAAATAATTTTATTAAATGAACAGGTTTACTTGTTTTAAATAGTTTGTATCTCTTAAAATGTTAAAGTATAAGTGAGTGAGTGAATAATGAAACTGGATATTCATTATTAATTAAATTTTAAGTAAATTATATGTATCATATGGTCATAATTTTTTTATATATGTATACAGAATGTAACTTTAAGTTCATTTTACTTTTTTTTAAAAGTGTATTGAAACATTGATGAATGTTCAAAACAAGTTACAGTCTTCTGTTACCGGTAAAGAAAAAGTTACTCTTCTGTTTAATAAATGTGAGTATAACTTTTCTGAAAATGTTAGACTAATTGTACTATTTGTTTACTTTTCATAAGAGTGTTCAGCCTTTTTTTGGTATTCATAGGTCTCTTTCACCCCACATGCAAAATGTACATGTGTACACACTTATGTGCTTTAACATTCCATCTGTTGCCTTGAAGTGTTAGATAAGGAACTATTATTAGTTTGCTTTCCAGGGATTTGACCTGAGACCAACTTCGTATGTCAGGTCCTGGCTTGACCATAGCAGTCTTCTTCAAGTGTATTGTATAGCATCTTGGTATCATAGTATATGTAAAAGAGAAAGTATGTTCACTTACCAAAAGGGAAACAAAAAATTTTGGCAACTTTCAAATAGCAAACTGTGAATCAAAATTGTAGTAATGTAAATAACAAGACATTCTGTAAACTAAATAGTTTAATTATTTTAAAATTTCATTTACTATCTTGTAAAATTTATTTTTACACTTGTTCATGACAGGATCATCTTGTTATGTGTACACCAAACCCTGTTGATAAAGTGGGCAGGATGTTTAGGTTGTTTGGCTTCTGTTTATGTAACATGTTGTCCAGGACATTATCAGTAGATTCTCAACTAATTGCAAGTTAGAATTACTGTCCATTTTTGGCCTACTATATTCTGTTAATTCTTAAAGGTGTTGGGTAGTTGCTACATTGGATTTTATCAGCTGAATGTTAACCTGTGATGAAAAGTTTCTGACTAATTGTGTATTGGTATTCAAAGTTTTTTTTAAATTCCAATGTATGATAGAGAAAGAAAATCTTACATATCTGTAATTTTCATTTTTCCAAAGAGGAATTAATACAGTACAACCTCCCAAATCCGGACTTCTCAAATCCGGAATGCTTTAATAAATGGCCAATTTTACTTTTCTATTTCACCGATAGATGTCGCTACCAATATGATCGGTAAAAAATTGCGCTTCCTTTCAAGGAAGTGACAGCAGCGATTTTGAGGGCTTTCAAGTGTCTGAGAAAGAAGCTGAAATAGCAGAATTAGTGGAATGTGCGAATAAAGGCAACATTAACTTTGATAAATTGGTCATACAGGAAGTTTTAGACATCGATGAAAATGTGCCGATCGTTTGTTCTCTTGCACCACATTTACACAATCGCGATAGCGGCGAATCGAATCGTGGGGGGCGAATGTCTCCGGGAGTCAATGGTGAGAATGGCGACGGGAAATCTTGTTCACAGCAAGAGGTGGGAATGTGAGAACGGTCACTCGCGTCGATGCAGGAACGTGACTAATGTCTCGCGAATGTCTTGTGCCGCATTTACGCATTTGTTACGGAATTGAGCCGCTAGAACCTGGCGGCTCCCACAACCAAAATTGTTAAGATTTGGGGGCAGGAATGCCGCAAACTTGACTGATAGCTGAAAGTGCAGAGTCGTACTGACTAGCAGGGAAGGTTGGACTCTTAATACTTTGAGAGTAATTTTTTTAATAAACACAATCATAAACATGCATGTAGTCATATCAAGAAAATTATCTTAAATATATACTCAAGACTTGCTTAACCCCTTCTTATCACGTTTTGAAGCCAAAACCAAACTATAATGTGCTTCAGTATATTTTGAGCAGTTTCTCTATTGTTTATTGCTACAGTTCCTACAGGTTCCAATGTTTTGTATAGCTCCCTTTTTAATATTATGCTTGAGGCTAAATTGAAGATGTCTTCTGTTCTAGAATTTTGATTACATTGCTAAATATATTGCTTACATAATAACCCTTTGTATCCATATAGTTGTGTCTCTAATTGGAATCAAAAGAAAAACCTCATAGTACTTAAATTTCTTGAAAAACCTCCTAGTACTTAACTGTCATGTCTAATAATGGAAAAATATATCTTTTTTGCTGAACCTATAACTCAAAATATTATGCTATGCCAAACATTTTTTGGTTGACAGTGCAAGCAGAAAATAAAAGAAATTTTAATATTGAAATAAACGAAAAAATTTTAATATGAATTAAGAAATTTTAATGAAATAGTTTTTATAGAATTATAAAAATAACTGGGTTTAAAACTATTTGACTGAAATTTTTGGACTGTGAATAATACCTCGAAAAGAAACTTTTAAACAATTCCACTGTTAAATTTTTAATGGGAAAAAAATATACTACACTTGATTTATTCATTTATTAATAATTCCATTTCCCAGGGAGGTATGAATCATAAATATGATACACCTATCCAGTTTAACAATAGCTTCCAAGCTTAAAAATTAACTAGTTGGTACCCGTCAAAACATGATGGCTAGATAGTAAATAAATGCACTAATACATAAACTATACTCAACACATCATTGCCAAATGTTGAAAATTATGTGCAGAAACAAATTAATGTGTTTAAGCAGCCTCGTGCTTAGTGAGTATCTAAAGTCAGATTTAAAAATGCCACTGAGCATGTGCAGAAAGCAATTTTTTAATTGTAAATTATCAATAATTAAACAGTGTGAAATAAACAATTTCCATCAGGTTTAATGTTATGTTTCACAAACATAATTATCATACAAATAAAAATGGCAGAGAGAGAGAGAGAGAGAGAAAGATCTAGAGAGACTCCTCAGAATAAACGTGTATATTATTAAAACATGTCACTGAGCATGTGCAGAAACAGTGAGTTTCAAAGCTAGATTTAAACATGCCACTCAGCATGCGCAGAAATAAATTTTTAATTGTAAATTATTGCTCATTAATAGAAATTTCGGTTACAAAAATCAAATTTGACAAATCTACAGATTTCAATATTTTGTTTAAGACTAAAATGAAGTAAATTGATGCCGTAGTTTTCTCTCACGGACTGCCCAAAAAGTCGGCTTAGCAACTTAAATATATAGATATTCATGACCCTTGACTAATGGGAATAACTTTCCAAATAAATTTTCTATATATGCAATCATGTAGATTTAGTTCAAATTCCTGATTTGATATGTCATTCCTGGCTGGTCCTTAAATTGTGATGTGTTGTGTAATATAAAGTGTATTTTATACATGAAGTCAGAAATTAGGTTTCAGTTTGTGCATCACTTATGCCTGAACTGAATTTAATTGTAATTTTAGAAAAATACATTTTGAATGGGAATTAATTTTTTAAGTTTGATTGTTAATTATGTGTATTATTTTTTACAGTGAATGAGTTAGAAAAATATTTGAGTCCAACGTTTAAAGAGAATCTTGCTGTCAATGAATCAGTTAAAATGAATTTAGTCTTATTAGGTAAGTGTATTTAGTATGAAATCTGTTTGTACTAGACATAATAAAAAAATATGTAAATTTTTCCTATGTATGATATTAAAATGCCTTTTTTTCTTCTTTCACCTGATATCTTGAAAAATCAAATCTAATAGTCAAAAATGTAAACTTGTGGCATAATAGTGTTTTTGATAAATATATATTAGCTATAAGTTATTTTCAATGATATGTCAAACATTTATATGTATATGCTTTATTCATAGCCATTAAACAGAATAAAAAGTTTTGAATTTCCAATACACCATTGAATAAACATTTAAATTCTCTGAATGGTAAGTTAAAGTTTCATAACCGTATATTCTGTTTCAGATGAGGACAGAGTAAGGAAAACTGTCGATTCTTTGCAGACTGTGAAAGATTTGACACAGTACTTAGAAACTGAACATATTAGAGGTATTCATCCTTTTTTTTTTCTCTTAAATCCTGTCCTTTAAATTGTTTTGAATATTGAATTTTTGGATTAACTGGGTTTGTTTCTAGGCAAGGTAATTTACTATATATAAATAATAAAACCACAAAAGATAGTTTATTTGTAATTATCACTTATTTTCAAGTAATACAGTTTCCAATTTATTTAAATTATGTAAAAGTTATATAATCTAGTAAGATAAAAATGCCAGTATCTCTCATTATTTTCATAACTTTGATTAATTTTGAGGAACAGGAGTTTATTTTTAAACTAGGCAATTTTAAATTTATTATAAAGATTATTATTTACTGGAGTTGTTTGAAATACATTAGTTTCTGTTTTTTAGATTATTTTAGATCTTATAAATTCATGAAAATATTTTGAATTTGTAATGGAGTTTATTTTCAAACTGTGCTTTCAATAATGTACAATAAAAACTTCAAGGTTATATTTAGAAAGATTAAGAACACGTGTGTTTTGTAAAGATAATATAATCTATTTTTTAATCTGAATATGTTTTGATCATTGGAATGTTTAACTGAATTGGAATAAATAATTGATTGAAGTCCCTTTCCAAATTTTATTATAATCTCTATATATAAAAGAGTTCTGTGACTGACTGACTGATAGATAACACACAGACCAAACAGCTGGACATAAAGGGCTGAAATTTTGCATGGCGATTCTTATAGTGTAGGGGTGCACTAAGAAAGATTTTTGAAAAATTCCTCTTAGATTTTTTTAAAATTAAAATTTTAAAGTTTTCATTTAAAATAATAATGTGAGGGTTATAAAATTTATATCACTTGCAGATCATAAAAATTCCTTTAAAATGAAATCTTTTTCGAATCTTTACCTCCATTTTCTGATTTTTGGTGAATTTTTTAAGATTAATTTTTAGAATTTAGTTTATTAAATGCTGATCACATGGTTTCTTTTCTTTTTGTGATACTTTAAATTAATTTTGCATCATGTGCATAACCATGAAATAAATTGACAAAAAATAAATATTAAAATACAGTAAAAGATAAAATTTAACCATTAGACTAATTGAGATGGAAGTCTTTTGAGAATTTAATTCAAATTAGTATGTTTTATGGATATTAAACATATAAATTAATTGCATACATTGACCGCTGTATTTAATTTGAATATTTTCTTCTACATTATTTTCTCTATAAAAATATCCATTGCGATTTTTTTTAGAAATATATTTTTTGGGTTTTTTTGGCATTAATTGCATACATTGACCATTGTTTAATTTGAATGTACTCCGTAGCAAAGCACAGGTATTCAGCTAGTTTGTAATAAAGATATAAGATTTGTTATAAAGATTTCTCATAATTTATAATATACAAGTATAAAATGCGGGTATCTTATTGTTAAATCTTATATATTTCTAAAAATGTTTTTCTGTAATGTTTTTAATAAAAGGATTTTTTAAAAAAATTTTCAAATATGTTTAAATTCTCCTAAAGTTCTCAGAATAGCGAAGTTGCTTTACCTAGCAGCTTATTTACACATTAACTTTTGTAAGAGCAGATCATGGTAAAACTTAGAAAATTGTCCTTGTGTGTTCTGCCACTGAAACTGAAATAAACCAAATACGCTCTCATTTAGTGATTTCTATACTAATATATAAAAAGAGAGGGTATTTTGTATGTGGAGGGTAATCTTCGGAACCACTGCAGCTATTTGAAAAATTATTTCACTATTTGAAAGGTACATTATTCCAGATGGACATAGGCTATATATTATGTATATCTGATCAGTAGAAAGAAAGTTAGGGGCCTAAATGTTGAGCTGATAATTCAATTTTACAACTCTTCCTTTGTCAACCATAGTCAAGTAACCATAGCAAAATATCAAACTACATTTTTCATTTATTATCAGTAAAACATTTAATATTTTAAAGATTCAAGTGGAGGAGGTATTGATAAATACAAAAAAGGATTTTTGAACATTTAAGGTTTTATTGAAGAAAATTGCATTTGGAACTATGCTTTTTATGGGAAATTTAAGGTAAAAAAAGATTTATAATTTATTGGCTATCAACTGGAAATTTATTGGTATAATATTACAGAACTTTATTTAACTTATAAACTTTGTTTTTGAATTTATGTATAATTTTATGCACAATTTGTGTAAATCGAACTTGAATTATTGAATTTTATTCAAAAATCAGCGTGTTTCATTGAAACTGTGAAGTTTATTGATTATTTCGAATAGGCCTATGTTTGTTCCTTTATAAGTGAAAAAGTATTACTTCAATTGAGCTCAAATTTTGTATAAATATAGATGATAGTTCAGGTTTAAACATAGGCATATTATTTTTTGAAAATCGGGCAATGTCGGGTACTTCAGCTAGTTTAATATAATTCTACACTATAGTTCTTGCTTTATATTTAGTTCCATTTTGTTGAAACAAGTAATGTTAAGTATTATGTGGCTATTTTAAAAAGAGAGAACTACAGAAGTGATATGTAATATATGTAGGGATACGTAAATTTCACATAAAAAATATCGAAATTTCATAACAAAAAAAATACAATTTATAAAATTTTGCATTTATTCACAAAAAAAAATATAAATTCGAAAATTTTGCATTTATTTAAAAAGATTACAATTTTTTAAATTAAATGCGAAACTTGGATAGGTAAGTATCAAAATTCTTAGTTAAAAGCTAACATTGTATTAGTCTCCGCATTATGTTCCTTAAGTCTTTGCCTTCTGTCATTAGTTACTATGTTGTACATACTAAAAATATCTCAGCATCTACTGTTTTGTATGGCTGCCTTTGCAAATTTAAGGTAGCAACATTTTGTTGCAATTAAAATCTGCAAAACATCAACAAGAGTCTCTTGGTTGACTTCTGTAAGTGGCCAAAATACCCTTGACTTTGGTGCTCTTGAGATGTTCTTAAATCTACTTAATTGTTCCACAAAACAAGATGGTAGATTTTTACAGTTTGATTTTTAGGTTCGACTCCGGTACGGACAAACTGTCAGGGTGAAATTTCGAGCAAATCCAAAGGAGGGTGAGATTTCTTAGTTAATGACCATGGATGGTCTTAGTTAAGCAATTATGTTAATAAATTATTACTATTATTACCTAATTTCACTTAAAAAGCCGTTTATCAGTGAGTTTTTGCTGAGAGTAGTAAAGAAATAATTTTCATATTTATTCGCTCATATTGGCAAATTTCGCATTTATTTGCATCTATTTCATAAATACGAAAATTACGTATCCTTAAATATATGTTTCTGCATTTATTTGCTTTAAACTGCAATTTATAACTTTTTATTGTTTATATATATTTTATTTTTATTGTTGTCCATTTTTAAAACTACTTGTTCTTTTGTTTTCAGCTAAGGTGTAAGTTAATCTTTCTGTTTGTTACTGATAATGTTCTGTTTGCTCAATATCTTTTCAGGTGTTCCAGCAATGCTTCCCAAGCTTCATGAAGTGATTCAGGTGCAGAAGGATTTGCAGGTATATCAATTTCCTCTTCAGCTACTATAAAGTAAAAATACCAACCAAAATGGTAGTAATTACTTGTGGTTTAAAGTGTCATGAAGGTTGAAACAACAGTGATCAGCTATATTTGTTATGGTAACATGAAATTATTGTATAATAATATAAACAATTCAACACCAATGAAAAAGTTTATAAAGCGGGCATAGACTGTCAAACAAATTAACTGAAAACATACCCTAGCGTTGAAAACTTTTAACTTTTCAATAAAAGATTGCACAGTTGCAGCAAATCGTCATATTGAAAATAGAGAAATATAAATAAAAATAAATATTCCAACAGAGCTAGATAATTATAGGAAGAATGTAGACAAAAAATAAACAGAAATCAAGCACTCAGGGCTCTACGCACCATAAGGCAAGAATCTGTAGTAGTGCCGGAACTAAACTAGACATTGCAGTAACCGACTGGTCTCGTCATCAGGGAGCCTAACCAAATCAGTTACCTCAAGGGGAACTTACTGAATAGGATGCAGATTTAACCAAAAGACATCCTGAGGCCCCAAGATCCCCATTGAAACAGAAAGTCAAAAAAAATGAAAAAACACTGACAACTTGCACTAGGCTCAATGCACCATATATACAAGTAGACAGTTCCCCTTGAGGTAACTGATTTGGTTAGGCTCTCTGATGATGAGACCAGTCAGTTACCCCGATTTCTGGTTTAGTTCCGGCACTACTACAGATTCTTGCCTTATGGTGCGTAGAGCCCTGAGTGATTGATTTCTGTTTATTTTTTGTCTACATTCTTCCTATAATTATCTAGCTCTGTTGGAATATTTATTTTTAGTTATATGAAATTATTGTGTGATACAAAGGGCAAAATATAAATGAGCTCTACCTTTCTCTATAACAGTGGTTCCCAACCTGTGGTCCGCAAGAGCCTCGGAAGTGGTCAGGCACCACATATAAAAAAGTTGCCAAAAAATGGGGATTTTGAAAGCAATGTGCATTGAACTAGACGGACCGAATATATCCGATGACTATCAGGGGTTGAATTAAAATTTCTTAAAAGTTTAAGATAATTATTTTATTACCTGTATCCCTTTTGCCTGAGGGATATTCATTGCTCACAATTTCATTGCTGTAATTGAACAATATCCTATGTAGTCTATAATTATTCTAATTTAAATGTTTTATTGCATATCTAAATGTATACTAAGACCTGTCTTTATTTTCATATAATTTTTTATTTATTGATTTTTTTAAAAATGAATATATCTTTATTTTACTATATATGTTTAATTAACTTAAAGTCTATTGTAAAGTGTGTATGTAAATGTTTGAAAACCTCGCTATCAGTTAGATGGATTCATAAAACGTCGGTTCTTAGGGTTTTATATATATATATATATATATATATATATATATATATATATAAAGAAATAAACATCATCTCATTTTAAATTTAAACTCATTTAGTATTAGGTCTACGATTATATAATTTTAGGCTATGAAAAAAAATACGCCAGGCTTTTTTTTTTTGGAGGGGGGCAATTGCCCCTACTGCCCCCCTCCCCCCTTAGAGCTGCTATTGCTGCAGGGCTTAAAGAAAACAGTGTATAAAAATACACATGAGCGTTATTGTTTAAAAAAGTCTCACGTTATACAATATCACGTTACTTCCATGATTCTGATCTCTTCAAAAAGTTGTTACGGATTATAAACAAATTTGTGAGTTTTGCAGAGTCGTAACTTTCGTTGGATTTGGCAAATTTTATAAATGTATGCAATGCATCAGAAGAACTTGTGCTGGGCTTCGAGAACATTGTGCACATGTGATTTGTAACCGTTAGAAAACAGGAAACACTATTCTGAAATGAACACTGAACTGATAGTTAGTTACGATAAACACTGAGCGAACTAACGTGGGAACAAGGGTCCTAGACAACACCATATAACTGTGTGAAACACAGACAAACTGAAAAGCCACCTGGAGGGTACAGCCAGTGTAGTGGGGGACGTTGAATCTACTAAAAAAAAAGCCGAACGTGGGTAGCTCAATCAGTGCCAGAATACAGAATGCCGGACTAAAGAACTTCTACTGTACTATAAAAACATTGAAATTACTACTCAAAATTTAGGCTCTTTGTGTTTCTGTGTCATTTAATTATTTTATTTGTAGATATTGACAAAAAAATATTCTCCAAACCTTTGCTATTTTCTAAGATATGGAATAATTCTACCTTTAAGAAAAGTTTATGTATGAGTGGCATATGATCAAATCTAGAAATCTCTATCAGACCTTTATATTTTTTGTTAAAGGGCAAAGAACTATATGTTATGTAATTTTAAAGATATAAATTTGAAATTACCTTTAGAAAATTTCCCACATTTTTTATTAATAGGTAATTTTTCATTTTTAACAGATTGAAGTACTATAAGAAAGTATCCTTAGCTCAATTTTGGAAGAAAAAAAATGGAAATTCCTAGTTTTGATCCTATATTACTAATATATTATTTTATATTACTTTAACAATGCTTAAATAAAGATATTGAAAACTGATAAATATTTCATATATAAATAAATTGTTTTGTAGGACAAGAGCATCGAACTTTCAGAAGAAACTCGAAATCTTATTGCAGAGTATGATAATCTTGTATCCTTTTTGGGAAGTATTATGGATAATAATTAGAGATACCTAATTTTCATATTTATGAAATAGATGCAAATAAATGTGAAATTTGCTGATATGAGCAAATAAATACAAAAATGATTTTTTTACTACTTTTCAGCAAAAACTCGGTGATAAAAGGCTTTTTAAGTGAAATTAGGTAATGATAGTAATAATTTATTAACATAATTGTATATTTAAGATCATCCACAGTCTTTAACTGAGAGATCACCCTCTCGAAATTTACTTATTACTTATTGCTAAAGACTTCAGGAAGAGAATGTAGACTACTACTACAAGTATAGCTTTTAACAATGTTAACTTTAAGAACTTTGATACTTACTTAACCAAGTATGTAAAATTGGGATTTCTTTTTAATAAATGCAAAATTTTATATATTGTAATTTTTTTTTGTGAAATTTCAATAATTTTTATGCGAAATTTACGTACCCCTAATAATAATGCATTTATCTATTTCTTTTTTAACTATAACTAGATGGTCATTGTAATGTTGAATGTAAAATGTATTTACTAACTGGCAACATAATGAATTATTTGGTGGAGTATTATTGGCTTTTTCTGTCTAAGCATTAATGTCTTTACTGGTTTTAATGACTATTAAGTATGCTTGATAGATAGAAAATTTAGCATAACTTTCATCTGAAGTACCATAGAACTTATTTTTTTTAATGCTCAATTTTTACAATTGCTTTACTGTACCAGGTTTTTAAAGTATCATACTTATTCTAAAGGTTTCTCGGATAAGTAATTGGTTTGTTTGCCTTTATAATTTTATTTACATCTAATCTATATTTCTCTGATAAGTTTTTAGTACAGTTTTTACCGTGAAAAACTTTTGTAGCAGTGGTAAAATATTGCTAATAATAAATTACTAAATAGATCATTATTAGCAATATTTCTATTAAGATATACCTTGAAGCATCATATACACAGTTTTTTATTACAGTAATGTCTATATCATTTCTTTTTCAATTTTCTTTGTACTCCTCTTTTCTTAAATGAATACCTTTTGTATTCTCTTCTAGGCTTTTCTTTCATATGATTCTGTGGTGTAAATTCCAAAACATTGCTGCATATTAAACTTGATAACATATCATTTGGATAAATTTTCTCATTTGTCTGAATTATAGACTTCAGGGTGTCTGTGATCTTTAAAGACATTTATTTTTTGGCCCTTATTAATACATAATCTATGTACATAAAACAGTTCCGTGGCTGGCTGACTGACTGACTGACAGATAACACACAGACCAAACTGCTAGACCTGAAGGGCTGAAATTTTGCATGGCGATTCTTCTTCTTATAGTGTAAGGGTGCACTAAGAAAGATTTTTCAAACATTCTTCTTAGATTTTTTAAAATTAAATTAAGCTGTTTTTGTAGCATTTTTTAAAGTTTGAATTTAAAATAATTTCAAGATTATCAAATTTATTCCATGAGAAAGATCATAAAAATTCCTTTCAAATGAAATCTTTTCTGAATCTTTACCTCCATTTTCTGATTTATGGCGAATTGTTAAAGATTAATTTTTAGAATTTAATTTATTAAATACTGATCATGTGGTTTCTTTTCTTTTTGTGATACTTTAAATTAATTTTGCGTCATGTGCATAACAACGAAATATTAAAATACGGTAAAAGATAAAATTTAACGACTAGACTAATTGAGATGGAAGTTTAAGAATTTAATCAAATTAGTATGTTTTATGGATATTAAACATACAAATTAATTGCATACATTGACTGTTGTATTTAATTTGAATATTTTCTTCCACATTATTTTGTCTATAAAAATATTCATTACGATTTTTTTATAAATATATTCTTTTTTTGGCATTAGTTGCATATATTGACTGTTGTATTTAATTTGAATATTTTCTTCCGCATTATTTTGTCTATAAAAATATCCATTACAATTTTTTTATAAATATATTATTATTATTATTTTTTTTTTTTGATTAGTTGCATACATTGGCTGCTATATTTATTATAAATATATATATATTTTTTTCATTAATTGCATACTTTGACCGTTGTATTTAAATTTAATGTACTCCGTAGCGAAGCATGGGTATTCAGCTAGTTTTTTATAAAAAATTAAGAGACTTTTGATTTTTATTCCTCAAAATTACATACTAAAAAATAATCCTGCATTTTAAAGTTAATTAAAGATTAACAAAGGTCAGGTATGATTTAAGTTTATCACATTTTCCCACATTGATGCACCTGGTTTAGAGGATTTTTGGTTGAGACGTACCACTAGTGAAAACTAAAGTATTCTTTATCTTATAACATTAGCAGCAGTTGTGTAGCAATGATCAGTCTTCAGCAGTGCCAGGAGTGTAGGGGTATAGTTAGAACAAAGAAAAAATAAAGAACTAGATTACTATTAGTGTCATTAGCTGATGCTAGTTTTACTAGCTGAAAACTCAACTCGGTCTCTTGCAATGAGGGGGGAGAGTATGGGAGGGGGAAGACACACCCTTGGGTCCGATCTGACCCCCACTTGACTTACAAAATCTATACAAAATGGCTGCTTGTATGAAAGACAGGACTCAAGATTGAGGGTTTAAATAGCAAATGTACTAATGTTCAATGACACAAAAACATTAGTGACTAGATTTAGACACACTTCTATTAATCTTGTATAAGGTAAAAGACCATTTCATGCAGATATCTCATAGAACAAGCCCTGGATGCAGCAGAATCTTAAGTTCTGATACATATTGGGAAACAATGGGAAATTTCTGAAGCAATTTAATTTGAGAATAAGCACACATGATGTGAAGCCAAAGTTGAGTTCATAATAAGTTATCTTAGAAATGGGACTTAAAATCAAGCATATTCCATACAATCCTTGTGTACATAGCCTGTAGGCAACTTGTATAATTTTAAAAATAGTCTTGTGCTTGAAACAAAGTTTATCTGTACTGAATTGTAGAAAGAGAAGGTGCTTTAATTTCAGCTAGAGAATCTGTGATTATTAGCATCACCATCATTTCTACCTGTAAATTTATATGCTCTTAATAAGCTATCATTTTTTTCAAAGGGAGGGGCACTTATTCACCCAAAAGTATTTAACATCTAAAAATATAACAACCATTTAGACAATAAATGAGATCAGGTATAAAATTTTTCTCTTGTGATGCCATTTCAGTGCTCAAAACATTTTACATTTTTTGATGAGGTCAATTCTCATCTTGCTCTGCCAAAATCACAGCGAGTTTTTGTGTCACAACAGAAACAAAGATCTAAAAATAAAAGGTTAAAAGCTGACTTGCAAACCATTGGGAAAGAAAATTTTTACTCCTTTCCTGCTCTATGAGGTTTTCTAGTGTTGATATTAACCCATCAGCGGACGTGCCAATTTTTGGAACACCAGCAGGCTTGCGTGGCACAAAGTGCAACGTCTCTTTCAACCTTGATTATTCCTTTTATAATAAACTTTCTTTTTTCAAATTGAAAATAATAATTCTACATTTTATGACAAGATATAAAATGTTTATAATATTGAGATATATTTATAATTAAAGGCAAAAGAATGCAGATACAATCGCCTTATTTCAAAACTGTGCGGTTTATTGGATCTAAGGACAACTTGCCAATAGATTCCTTTTATGTCCAAAAAACCTAAAAAACAATGAGATTGTCCACCTTTGTGATATGCGGGATACTGTGTAATAGCTGCACATTTGATCGAGTATATCAACTCTGCTTTTGTCGTATTGTAATCCAGTATAATCGTCGGTTTATCACAGTTTAATCACGACTACCAATGAATGGAAATTAATACAAGGGTCAGAAAATCAGTCCTGCATTAGAAAGGGTGTAGCTATAAATAGAAACTGCTTAGAAAATTCAAACCTTACATGTAAAAACAAACGATTCAAAATTACAAAAATGTTGCACTTTGTACACGGGTATGCCCGCTGAAGGATTAAGATAGCTATTTTCTTTTAAAACTATATCATAGTCTACATATATCATAGTTACGTAGCTGTATGATGAACTGTATCAATTATCAATATTTAGTGTACAATATCTAATGTATATTACTTTTTATGTTTCCTTAACAACTATCCAGGTTATATCACTATCTAAACAGTTTATACTATGGGACTCTATGCTAACAGAAATTGAAAAAACAAAATTAACTACAAAAATCAATGCATAGCTGATTCAAAAAGCCTGCTTATTTATTTTTTTTTGTTTGTTGATTAACTATATTTGAAATTGTATCACTTTACAAACTTGTTAAATATAGGTATCTGCACTGTCATTTTCTAACTTTATTGTATATTGGTTATTTTTGGTTTGAAGAAAAAATATTTATATATAAAATTATTGCAAAAAGGAGGCTTGGCATATATGTAACATGATGCAAATATAACTGTTTTATAATGACTTAATAAAATTCTGGAGTTTTCTCGTATTGTCTCTTTTTAACTTTTTCAAAATGTCATTTTTAAGAACTTTACTAGGAAGTCACTGGTACTACACAACCTGTGACTTTGGTCCCCTATTATAAGGAATAATAGGTTATAAGGAATTTAAGCTAATTACCATGTTTTTATTAACTTGCTTTCTTGTTTGTTTGTGTGTGTGTGTGTTTGTCCGGTACAAATCTTGCAATAAATTTTTAACTAACTTCCCGACTAGCTAGACATTTGAAACTTTTAGAATAGCTCAGAACATGATGACAATGCATTATTTTAATACTTTTAGCCATCTTTAAGTAGAATTGAATTCTTTTTCGGTTAATTTTGTTTTGTAGACTGGTGCAGCCATCTATTGGCCGGGACGGGAACGAAAAGTTAAACACAAGTTAACTTCCAATTAACTTCATTTTCTTTCAAGTTGATGGGATAATTCATCAAAAAATTTTAAAATGTATTTATTAATACATAGAATTGTCAAGTTTATATGATTCAACAGAAAATTTAAAAACATGGTATATAAAAAGTTCTTTTACCTTGTAATTATTTTAATAATGCACCAACGTTGAAGTTTCTTATGAGATAATTTGATTAAATATTTCAATCCACATGATTTAAGAAACAAAATTAAATTTTTAGCAGTAACTGCTTTGTTCTAAGAATAATTGATATAACAGATGCTAGGCATTTGACTTTATATCTTTAGCTGTGAAGACGAACTGCATAGAATGAAGATGCAAATAATTTTTTTTTACTACATTTTTGGTAGGTATTTCATTTAAAAAAAATACTTAAACATTGACCCTTTTTTTTATCATACAGCTAAAGAAAAAGGTATGAATCCTTGTAGAAGGGTGTAAATTTTGATGTATAGAAAAAGGTATTTGGTAAAAATTATATTTATGTGTCTGTTTTTCATAATAATGGGAGGTTGAAAATTTCCTCTATTTTTTGGAGTGGATTTTAACATCCTTTTTAACTTTTAATCATTCATTATCTTAACATTTTATCTAGTAACATTTGTTAAAGGTGTCCTATGCCATCCATGCAATGATGTCACATAACAGTACTGGAGGCTTACTGTTATAGTTATAGCCAATTTTGTCATGCGTGTGCTGCTATTCCTAAACTGGTTGCAGTAGATCAGTGCACCAATGCTGTGATACAAAATTAAGCAAATGTCTTGAAGCTAATCAAATGTAAAGAGTATTAGCCTTTCTATATTTGCCATTGTGTTCATGTAAATTTGTAATTTTCTATCTCCCTATACTGTAGTATATTCAGCTGGTTTCTTTTTATATCAGGAACAGAAGGTAGTCGTATTACACCCTCGTTCACCAAATTAGGACCTTTGTGACTTCTTCTTTCCGTGTCTCAAAACAAGATTAAATTGAAAGAGGGTGCACTTTTGACACCACTTATGAAATGAAGCACTTGATTAGCTTGGTGAAAATAGCTGGAGCATTCCAGGCAGCCTAGAATTGACACTATCTGATCAGGGCAATGGTGGTTTTTAAAAATAAATTTGTATTTAGAAATTTTGAATTTGTGCCTTTAACTACAACATAAATTTTAAAAAAAAACAGTTAACCTGTAGTTTCTAGAGAATCTGTAAATAATTTTCCCAGACTTTTTTAAAAATTCTCCAACCATTATTTTAAATAAAAAAATCTCAGTAGATGATAATTTTGAGTTTATATGCTATTTTTTCTCTCGCTGAAATCCTAAAATGTAAACAATATGAGAACTTTTTTTATTTCTTGCTATTCAAAAATAAATTATAAAAGACTAGATAAAAGTTACGACAAACCAATATGATTTTCAACACTGGTTTTTTTTCTAATAGTAATGACTCTAAGTTAAAACCAAAATTCTGAAAACCATAATATTAAATATAAAACATTTAGTAGGTGATAGTTTTAACACAAGGTGCAGCCATTATCACATTCGCTGCCTCTAAAATTGGTATATCCATCCTCAGATGCCGATGTTTCTATGGTGTCCACCGCAACATCACTATCTCCTTCCAATTCGCTCGTAGAATCCCAACCATAATCTTCATCATCTATGCTGTCATAATCAGAAAGATCACTCTTTTCTAATAATTCTAATATTTTGGTATCAGTTAATTTTTTATTTACTTTCCTTTTCTTGGGCTGTGAAGGTCCTGCCATACTTGTACTGTCCGCCATTTTTAAAAACACACATAAAAAAATTGAAACACAAAATTTGAAAACCACACACATAAAATATAAAAATAATGCTTCACTAACATGCCTCAACAAGATCTTCGTTCAAACTCCAAGGCCGCACTAAATATAGAGCAAATGGCTAATTCTAGTCGACCGACGCACCAGAGCGTCGTCGGCATGGTAACACCAAGTGGCAGTGGCAGCAAACGTGTTAATTTCCAGGACTGATCAAATAACTCCAAAAAATATTACATGAAATACATACCCATTTAATATGTTTCAAAGTGACTCCTGAATGTCAACGTTTTTCTTGATGGCTTCGACATCCTTAAATCTTGTTCCCTTCAGCAAATTAGCTAGCATGAGGTCGTGGAGATGCAGCATCCTCCATATTCTCTGAACTTAGCACCGGCAGACTTTTTCTTGTTTCCAAAACTGAAAGATTTGCTGAAGGGAAAAAGATTTGAGGATGTCAAAGCCATCAAGAAAATGGTGACGTCCACATTAAAGAGCATTCCGAAAGAGGACTTTAAAAGTTGTTTCCAAAACTTTTACAGTCAAGCACAGATATGCATTAAGACAGGTAGGAGTTACTTCGAAACATATTAAATTAGTATGTATTTCATGTAATATTTTCTGGAGTTATTAGATCAGTCCTGGAAATTAATGGCCGCTCCTTGTAGTATATGTTTGATAATTTTTCTTTCATCAAATCATAGAACTTTACTAGGTTGGAAAAGATACATATTATTTGCAATTATACCCTCCACTTTACTGACCAGGACTAATAAGGGCTGTAGGATATGACAACCCCTCTAAATTCATCCTGAAAAAAGCAAACTGATGTCATTTTATTCATACTGTAATAGAAAACATGAAATCCAAAATAACTGCCAGAGAGTAGTTTTCAAGGAAATGTTTCCCCATTATGTTCTTGATATATTAATCATAGTAGTGGCATTTGGATTCCAGTATATCATGGTGAAATAGCTCCCCTGTAAGTCTACTAGAAAAATTATCTGTTCTAAATAAAGTTTTAGGGAGGGGTCTTGAACCTATCAGGACTGAACACCATGTCAACAAATTTGTAAGTTAATCATCACAGCTGCCAAATGAATTGCTGAAATCTTATTAAGGAGGAACATTTGTTCTTAATAAAACAGAAAAATACAGTAATTGCATATAAAGAGTGAAATTTACTGTCAATAAGGCGGCATTTACATTGCAGGCCATATGAGAAACTTGTAGTTAATTTTATTCAATTAAAGCTGTATAAACAGTATTTTTTCCTAGTTAAATTTCCTTGATTAAAGTCTCATTTTATATTTTTGACTTTTATTTTATCCATGAATTAGAAGGTTGGGCTGTTTAATTTGTTTTAGTAGTAGAGTTTATAGTTTTAACGTTACAGAAAAATGTTCTATTCATATAATGCTGTTGGTTTAATTATTGATTCCCGAGTTGTTTTGGTAACTTGCTTTGAAATTACAGTATTGGTACACTTTGCTTGGGCAAAAATACTTATTTACAGAAATGTAACTTTTTTTTTTTTTTTTATGAAGTTCTCTGAACATCTGAAGGATGCTGATTTGGTGTTAATTTTGTAACCTTAAAAATTTTAAGTGTTAATGCTTCTTAAAGTAGGAGAAATAGAAAAAATTATGTGGGTTATGAAAGTGTCCTCTGAATGTTCTGTCAAACATTTTTGTTTTGAAATGATATTTATTTATGTTTGTAACTTTTATGCAAAATGGTTTGATGAAATAAAAAATACCTGTAACAAAAAATGGCCAAGAGATACACTACATTTAATCTTGTTATTTGGATGATTTATAAAACTTTGGAGTAACACGACAAATTCTCACACATAAGTGTAACAATGGATCATGTGACAGAGTAAAAATTTCTCACTCTACCCTTTCCCTCTACAGGTGACAGTCCTTTCGTCTGAATTTATAATCTGCTAATAATTTGCCTTTTTAATGACTTTTCAAACGTTAAATGCAATTTCAATTTAAAACCCTTGCACTTAGGCCTCTAAATAGCCTTAGTGACAAGGGATAAGGACCACTATTTCTAATGATTTTTGATGAATCATTTTTTAACCTTTGAATGATTACAAACATTGGAAAATGAATCATTGGGGCAATTTACACTAAAATAAGGGTTGCATATTTTCATTTACATTCCAAAATTCCTTTTGGACAAAACAGAATGTCTTCATAAACAAGAATAACAGTTTGTTGTAACCTAGAACTCTCACAAATATCAAAAGACAACCTGGCCACTGTAGACAAACAAATTCTAGTTTCTATCAACAGTAAAGTATGCTATAAACGAAGTATAGAATATCCTTCATAATTTATACAGTGATTTATTAAAGTATGTTTAAGGTTCGTTTATTTGTGAGTCTGTTACAGCTCTGTTTTATAGTGCTGTACAATAAATAAATTTTGAGTTTTATTGTACAATCACAAAGTTTTTTTTTTTGTTAACCCTATTTTGTTAGGTCAAAAACTTGGATCTATGTATACAGTTTGTAGTATTGAAAATAAAATTAACCTGAAGGACAAGATGTAGTCATAAAAAAATACTTAAAATATGTAGCGGGACTCTACTGTTCTTGAATATTCGCTCAAATATGTTTACCTGAAGCCAGAAAACGAAGTGTGACCATCAATTTGTCATGAACAGGAATTGCATCACGTAATTTTGTATGTTGCTTGACAATTTGGTGTTTTACTAAATTTAGAAGCAGTTCAAATTGCACTGCAGACCATAGGCATAGCGTCGGGAGAGGGGAAGGGGGGAACGTGCCCCCCCCAACTTAACTTGAAATAAATTAAAAGTTAATAAAAGTTCAGTTAAAATTGGAAAATTGTAGAAAACTTTTAAGAAAGTTGGTTTTTTTCCTGCTTTTTCAAACTGAAACTGAAGATTCCGATTATGTATTTAGCTTTAACATAGTTTTTAACAATGATATGATACATAACAAAAATTCGATGCTATATTTTTTACTCATTTTCTTTACAATGTAAAAAATAAATATAATATATAACTTTTGAATATTATTCAAACATAATTTCTATTGTTATTCAATTTCGAAAAAATCATATTTCATATTTTAAGGACCGTCCAGCAGTCAATGCACTGAGGAGGGCCCTAACTGAATTCAGTTTGTGCCCTACCCCCAAAAGTTAGAAGCATGCTATACCTATGCTGAAGACATCCGAATAAAATTTCTGAACTGTTGTGCATCTTCCAACCGCTACTCATTTACAAGTGTTGAATAAGCTCTGAATTCAATTCATCGATCCACCCATTTTCTTACCCAACACTTTTTTTCACTTTCAGCTTTTTCATAATTTTATATGCAATTATAAAAGCTAGGGCTTGACGTGAATCCATTTGGAAAGAAAAGATAACAAACAAATTGCAATCAAATCACACAACTGTCTGCGAGTTCACTTTCAAGTCGACACGAAATGCTTCTGGTCACGAGACTGCAGTGACCTTCGAGTCTCTCGAACCTGTTTCGAGAGTGTAAGTAATCTCAAATGGACAACATCCTCAGATTAATATCGAGACTTTCTCTCAAGTGGACACTTAGCATAAGACAGTGGGAGGAAACATCTGAACAAAAACTATCTGATCTCTCAGAACTGCTCTCAGTCAGCCAGCAAGTCCTTTATATAGGATTGGTGAAGGGAGAAAATGCCCTCGCCAGAAAAGTTGCCAAGCTTCTAGTGAATTCTCGGATATCTTGCTTCATAATGCAGCTAGTGCCTCAAAACTTCGGGAAGGTAGATAAGGCTTTTGTCGCCAATATTGTCACCAATTTGGCGACGGTCTCACTGTCAATGAAAGTGCCTTTGCCTGTTAAATTGTTTTTCCGGCACAGAGCACACTTGCTGCTACAGTACAGATTTCTATTGCTAAAATATGGATTTTTGGGAAACAAAAAATAATTACAGATTCATTTTTTTCAGCCAAAAATATACAAGAAACACACATTTTCATCTTTCTATTTTTCATATTGTACAGTGTTATTCATATACTTTTATTTAAACCAGCTTAGATGCACTTACTCTACATTTTATGCATTTGAATATCTATGAATTTACCGAATTAAGTTTTTTAATACAAGAGATGATCGAACAGAATATCGAAACCAAATGAGTAAAAGTTAAAAACAATATTTTACCATAATGCAAACTTTTATCAATATTTGAATATCTCATGATGTCCTCAATTTTCTGATGACCTAATATTAAAACATATTGTTGCTGTACCATATCAATAATTAGAAATTGTTCGAAACAGTTATCTAAATAATCACACATTTCCAAACTGTAGTGGTATTCAGAATCAGCATAAATTATCCCATGAAGCTCCTTAAACTCTCCCACGAAGCTAAAGAAGGAGGCGTAGCTCAGTGTTAAAAATGTGTCTCACATTTGGTCGCCACCACTAGGTGGCGAGCAAAGCCCTGCGCCAAATGCAGGGCTTTGACAAGGAAGAACCATACGCTTAAATATGGATTTTTCATATTTTTCAAGAAAAAACAAGTTTCTTTTTAGTGCATATTTATTTATTCAACTTAAGGGGACGGTATACGTTGAGATTCCACTTTTTTATTTTACATTATATCTATATGAAATTTTAATCCTGAATATAGTTTAATATTTGCAATATAAACAACATAAAAAATTTTTAATGAAATTTTAAAATGTCCCTTGTGCTAAAGTTTTTACTTTTTTATAGTAATTTTACTTTTTATTTATTTATTATACAATTATTTTCATTCAAAATGTTTATTTGAACTGTTTTTTTTTTTTTTTGCTAAACTTCATTAAAATTCTTAAAGGAAATGAGTAAATAATGATACATTTTCTGGAGCTAGTTATTTACATGCACATATAAGTGCACACATTAGCTACAGCTACAGAGTATGCAATGTCCAAACATGAGATGACAAGCATCTGACACATGAAGAGTCATACTTCATTACATAAACTTTTTCAGAATAATTGTGCATTAGTTTCAGAATGAATGAGTTCAGAATTTTGTAATAACTGAATATTTAAGGAAATGAAATTACAGAAAAGAATTGTGAAGGAAATCTCTTATCGAAAAAAAAATTAATTATGAGAAATACTACTAATTAACCAAAACACATACACACACATAGTAACATAAGGATATTTTTATTTGCAAATAAGTATAAATACATCATACATAACAGCCTTTAAAAAGAAAAGTAAAATTTTCTATAAATCACAAATAAATTCTAATCAGGACTTATAAAATAGAAAGTCAATTCAGTATTTAATCACACAATACTTCAAATTATCTTCCTTTGGAAAAAAAAAAAAAAAAAATCAATCAAAACATCTCATACTACACTTTTTAAAACTGGATGTATAACCGTCAAGTTGGTTAATTACTGAATACAAATTTTTCTTCAGCAAATTAAAAAGAAAAAAAAAAACCCAAATAATATTGACAAGGACAAATCAGCTATATTTTTGCATTTTCACAAAGTATGAGTTTTATTGTACTCACAATAAAATGAAAATTATTTAAAAAAGATAATTAGATTGGAAAATATTATTTTTAAAGAAACTATACACAACAGATTTTACATAAGCATTTATAGTGACAACATTGTTTATCATATAATAAAAACTGAAAATACTTATTGACACAAACTTAATAGTGATTAAATTCTATAATAAGCTTCCAGCATATTCACCAGTTTTATGAAGTTTTCATAGCAAAAAAAAAAAATTAAAAAGTTAGCAGAGAAAAATATTATTAATTTTAAGTAGAAATATTAACTGGAAATCTTTTATTTCTGTGAAAAATGTAAAAAAAAAAAAAAATGATGGCTTTAGCTCAGACATGTATCTTGATTTGCTATAACGTTTAGATCTCAAGAGATCATTTCTTAACTCCAATACCTATGTAAAGAAATAGCTAAAAATAAATACACTGTCAATTTTAAAATAAATTTAAAATGATATATTTAAATTTTTCCCTTAAGGTTAACCTTCTTCTTCAAACAAGAATTTATTTTTGTATTATTTTTCATCCGTAACGTAATTTTAAATTTTTTCTTGGCTGCAAGTCACAACTCTTTATTTTCTTTTCAAGTCAATTTTTTTCTCTTCAATAGATCGACAACACGCACTACACAGCATTTGCTTATTTTTCTCAGAGAGATACCCAAGACAACTAATTGAGATCCTAAAATAAAATGAAACAATAAGTAAAGTTCAAGAACAAATGTTACCACCCAATGAAACAGATTAAAATTAGTCTTACCCTGATTCAGCATTTTTGCAAATTACTAAATCATTAACACGCTGTAGTAAAAATGACAGGCTTTCAATATCATGCACATCAACATCCAGTGATATTTCTACATTTCCCAAAAAAATCTGAAATTTGAAAAGCAGTGTACTTTAATTTCTATTATTAGTAACATTTAACAATTAAAATCAATATGCATTAACAAGTAAAATCAGTATGCATTAATTCATTATGTCATGTATTCTTAAAGTAAAGAAATCTGTTTAAAAGTACTTATGATTACATTATCAACACAACAATTGGTGACAATTGTTCATTACTTTTATATCTATTACTTACATCTTTACTATTATATTTTAAAATTAACTATTAACCATTTTGCAATTTAAAGTTTTTTAAACAATAATATTCTATACATACTTTTACAGATGAATCCTGACAAATAAGAACTCGTCGCTCACAAGAATATTTAGAATTCCATTTTGAACATATTAGATACTCTTGAGTAGATGCTGTTGTCCACCAAGAATCTGGTTTTTGTATATTTTCTAAATGAACCAAAAATTTAGAATAATAATTTTGCTGTTGTTCAGCTTTTCTATGAGATTCAGCATCTTTACTTTTATTAGGTCTTTTATTTTTTTTAAATGAAGAATAACGAGGAGCTGGAGATTTTCTCTTGCATGCTCTAACAGACACATATTTTGGTAAATTAGGGAATAATGTTGGTATAGAACCTGCTTTTAAAAGGGGTGACCCTCTCTCAAGAGAAAATATTGTTCCATCAGGGAGTGTAGTTTTATATGACCTTTCTACACACTCTTCTTCAAAATGCAACTCGCAGAGCCTGTCACGAACACTGAAAACTTTGTCTTTTCTGGGAATAGATTTTCGCCACAACTCCAAAAGATCGCCATCCTGGAATGAGTAGAATTGAAATGAACAACAAACAAAATCAATATATATTTATAAAATGAAAATTGTATGCTAGGTATAAAATTCACTCTCAGATAACTTGTTACATTCCACAAACATATCAAATGAATTACATTGCCAATGAAGGTAAATTTTTAATTAAGAATATGAAAAACATCAAAAACTAATACTTCATTATGTATGTAAGTATCGCATATCTTTTATTGATTAAACGATTTCCTTTAGAGCAATAATTTCAATAATTATTTACATTTGTTTACATACAATAGAGCTTTGTGAACACCTTTTTTTTTCTGATGGAATATAGGGATGATTGAAAAATAAAACACGCTTATTTCCAGCAGAAGCTGTCTTAGCTTTGTGTTCACTTAAAACATAACAGCTGTATTTTTCTCTCACTATTATACATCTTATATTAACACAAAACAATAATAATGTTCTTACCTTAGGAGCAGCAAATATACTAGGATTTCTCTGTCCAGTTTCTTTATTTCTTTTTAAGGCTGATCGATAGCCAGTAGTACAACCAGGTGCAAAACATGTATTTGGCATATCTGTGGACAAAATAAATTTTAAAATACACTCCTTCTTATAGCTTTATGCTCTTTCGTTTCATGGATTATCTTTTCAGTTTTCCCGGAAAATTATTACTGTCTCTGAAGATGCCGATGTTGTTTGGAGTTGAGTAACTTAACTTGAGGTTTTTTTTTTTCTTCTCCCCACCGAAGATTCCTCAATAAGGCCTTTCGAGGAACTCATAATAAGCCAGAATATTCGGTTTCAAATGTAAAAGGAACCAATTGAAATAATTATAGTTTGATGTACGTGAATATTTATTCTTCAAAGTTTTGAATACAACACCATGTATATGAATTTTCTTTTCCCACTGGTTATTTTTCCACTTTAAGATTCTACTGTAAAGAAGAAGAACAAGATATGTTTTGATTGTGCAGTTAAATGGGTTTAGAGGCGCTCGCAACGCCAATTTTTTAAATTGAGATAACAATATCTATTAAAGGGTCGTAAAAATTATCTCCTTTTGTGTACATTTATCTGGCATCGTGTTTAATTTATTGTTATGCACGAAAAGAATTCTATAGACTCAAGTTATGAAATAGATGCTTGTGACATTCCTCTCATGGATCATAACAAATCTAGATACCCATATTGCATCGTATGGACTCCGATACCTATATTAACATGGATCTTCCCGATTTTAGGGCACATGGGAATTGCAATGTCATCGGGCGTTATTCGCGATTTTGCAGGACCTTACTATGTTTCCGAGGATAATATGGCTTTCGGAAAACCTACGAAGTACTGGGAACTGACACCTAACAAGGTGAAAGGGGGAAGATCAACATGGGATTGTTCTGTAACTGAAGCATCTGAAATTTACAAAGGAAGAATGCATAATTTGTGCTGTGATAACTGTCATTCTCACGTTGCCACGGCGTTGAACCTTATGAAATATGATGGAAGTAGTTCATGGAACATGGTGAAGTTGTGCTTTAGTATGTTGATATATGGAAAATATGTAAGCTTTTGGGGCTTTCTGAAAACATGGTTACCATTTCTGTTATTGGCTGGATCACTGACATGTATTCTAACTCTAATGCATTTCTTATAAAATTATTTACAATTTTGTGATTGATGTTCAGTGCATTCATTTTAACAGACTTTCAAACTGTAGGACAGTTCCAAATAAATTCAAATCATATCAAGATGATGAAAAATTTTTTCAAATGACTTTGCAACAATGTCAAGTTTTTTAAATTATTGAATCTCTATTGAAGTTTATCCCCAGAGAAAGGCACCTAATTAATGCAAACATGTTGAAACAATTTCTAATGTATTAGTTAAATGCATTGAGATATGAGGGTTGCATGATTAAATTACTGAGCTTTATCAGGTAATGAGCAATAACAGATGGGAATGTACAAAAATTATCAAATGGATTAGATGAAGTTTTGACATTTTAAAAAATCTGAAAATTATGTAAAAGTGATGTATTAGCAATTGCTTCATAATTTCCAGTGTATCACTTTAGCATAATAAAAAATTAACTCTTTTATCAAGATCTTGTTTTATTTAAAAGGCTGTCTAAAATGCTACCAAATAATATCTTCTACACAAAATGATTTTAGAATTGTTTTTTCTTATCTTAAGTCACCAAATAACATAATTTAAGGTCATAACCAGAAAAACAGTCTTGAAGTCCTTGAAGCCATTATTAAAATCATGTTTTATCCAAATAAGTATCAAAAATTAAATTATTTTCAAAATGTCCTTTAAATTTGGATTAACAAGAAAGAAGCTGCTAATTGCTCAATAATTTTTATACATTCAAAATGTTCATTTTTATAAAAATTTAACAATCTTTGAAAGTGCAAATTCATGATATGTCATTAAGTGTATGAATTATATTACAGCTTAGTAGACATTTGAGTAAGAGTGTATGGTCTGCATCAAATGTAAGTTGACATATATCATTTAGAGTTGCATGTAGGAATTATTATAATGTATATTTGTGAACTTATTTATATCAACAATAAAATAATTATAAATCTAAGGCACAAATATTTAAATCATATCTACATTGATTTTCTTGTTAGAAATTTTTGCATATTATGTTAGGTTAATTTTAGGTACTCTCCCATTAAACTGACCTGTTGCCAACCTATCGGCAAACTGCTACTCTTGGCAAAGAAAAACTGTTCTCATATGCTAGCAGAGACTGATTTAACTAACAAATCAACTCTATTTAAGTGTATGTAAGTAGTGGACATAATTGTATTCAAGTTTATGTAAAAAGTAGACAGAATTATATTTAAGTGTATATAAGAAGTGGAAAGAATATTAAAATAGAGTTTGCAAGAGTTGAAATGTAGTGGGAGTATTTTCTTGTATTCATTTTATATAATTAGCAACATTTTTGTATTATAATTGGCGACTTTCTGCATAACGTTGGTGACAGGTCAGTATAATTAGAAAGTACTTAATTTTGTGTATGTAAAATTTTATTTCCATGAATGTAAATTTTCATTACACATTTTGATGCATGTTTAGCAATATTCATATTATATTTAATGTTATGGAAAATAAATTATTTTAATGTAATTTTTTGGGGTTCTGCTTGAATAATGTACTAAACTCTTAAAATAAGATGAATGTATTGATGAATATAATCTGCTATGCTAACATAGTGTTTTCTTGTATTCCTAATGCTTAGAACAAAATTGCAGTTTTAAGTATGTAATCTCGATTAAGAGAATCAGGTGTGTATTGCTGGAAAAAAAGGTTAATAGGTAGTGGTCCAAGTGAAAAGATTGTCGAAGATTATCCATGCATTGGGTACAATTTGAATAAGGGTCGCCAAAATAAACAGTGTTAAAAGTTGTATGAGAATAGCTTCATACTTAGAAGATCCAAAAACAGAAAAAGGCCATATTTGATGCTAAAGAAATTTTAAGTGTTGTTTCTTTCTATTGCTTATTCTAAATATACCATTCTCAAACTGTGAGCAAAATTAATATTTCTAGATTCTTAAATAGTTTTTATAGCTTTAATAATTATTTTTTCTTATTGTTTTGCCAAAATATTCAAATCTGGTATTTATTGACTTGCTGTAGTTGGTAGCAATTCAGTTAAATATCAGTTGCCACAAAAAAAAGTGGATAGAGCTGTATAGTAAGTGATAAAAAGCTGCATGTAGCTCATTAGCCACAGTTTGAACACCCTTGGATTAGAACTTGGCCTGGCATGATAGATGCTTCCCCCCGCCCGAAACAACCAAACATAATCTACTATTTTTGTGCTGACATTTAAAGTTTTAAAATAAATACATTTCCAACATAACATGCTTAAGCAAATTATAGATAAGTGTGGTGGAAAAAAAATGAAATTCTAATATGATATAAATTATTATTATTATGATATAAGTGGCTCTCGAATTCATGGAGAGAAAAGTTTGAGATACACAGAGAGAGTCCCGCAGACAGGAAGACCAGTCGCTATCTAGACTCCTTCGCCGAGATGCCTGATTTCCACTACGAACGGACGGGGGTTATGGAGATTTCAAGTGCCAGATAATTACTTTCTGATGGACATGCCCTACCCTACTTCCCAAAATCTTTACTCTTTACTATATTGCCTTTCTTTCTAATTTCTGTTCTTATTTTTTTTAGACTGCAGTTGTTAACCGGTAATATGAGTTTTAGTTGATTTTCTTTTATTAAAGTTTAACTTAAGTAATTTATATTCTTTAGTACATTAGTAGAAAAAAAATCATTTTTAGTTACAACACTATAATGTTAGACCAAATATAGTTGATTTTTGATATAGTAAGTATGTCTAGCTTTGTTAGTAGCTGTGGTACTGATAGTTGACCAACATTGGTTTCACTTTTGTCACTAATATACAGAATCTCATTCTCATGTCAATAGAGATTTTTTCAGACAACACAGAAAAGTAATACTGATTTAGTGACCAATAGAAATAAAAATATTTTTATTATATACCTTCAAAAATTAGGCATATTATATACTTTACGACTTAAGAAATTTTTTTTTGGTAAATATGAACATGATATGGTTTCCCACCAAGTCATTTTTTGCATCAGAGATTTTGCACATTTCCAGGT
The DNA here is from genome assembly GCA_907164885.2 of Dolomedes plantarius. NCBI lineage: Eukaryota > Metazoa > Arthropoda > Arachnida > Araneae > Dolomedidae > Dolomedes > Dolomedes plantarius. The sequence goes on from OU015503.1 coordinate 106,698,739, forward strand.
TTGCTAGAAAGAGCAATGTTCATTTTCACCACATGGTTCTTCAGTTTGTAATGCTACACTGGCACCATATCTCTACAGGTTGACGACATTATCATTAGGGTGGTCCAAAAAAATTAACTTTCGAAATATATTGCTCCACAAGGTTTATTTTATTATTTTACATGTAAATAATGTGCACAATTTTTTTTCCTCCAAAATAATAATATTTACAGGTTGCTCAAGCTAAAACTTTAAAAGTTCATATTAACAAAGATTTCTTGGAAGTAGTGGGAAAGCTCATTTGGTGGTTTGCTACTAGACAAAGCAGGAATTGTTTTTTTTCTTCGTCTTTTGTAAGGGTTTCATTACATTTTTGTATTAGGCTTACAGCTCTTTCAGCATTGTCATTTAAAACTTTCATTTTTAAGCACCTTTCTCGAAAGTTACAAAAGCAAGGATCACTTTCCCACTGAGATGGTGATTTTTCTATGAAAGCTTGTGATTTAATTTTACCTCCTTTAACCATGGCATCAAAGAATTGTTTTGTCTTTTCAGTCATAAGTTCTTCGATCTTTACATTTTCCTCTCTTTCTTCATATCGTTCTTTCATTAACACTTTATTATCTTCCCGTTTTCTGTTTCTTATTTCTTTTTGTGTAGTTTTCATGTCAACTCATAGAACAAAAGCAACATCATTTTACTGTGTTTGAAAGAATTCTCTGTTGATTATTTGGCTGATGGCATCCTTGATAGATATATCAAATAACTTTTCTAATTTAGCCTTCAAAATGTTTTCTTTAAGTCTGTCTTTTCCTGAATTTCTATTTTTATTCTTTTTTAGGCCTAGATATTCTTCATATAGTTTTTTAAGTTTCCTGTTGGACGAGTCTATCCGTTGAGTAGGTATTCTAGCCCTTTGCCATATTTCGGACAAATGTTGAGCGACCTCTTAATATTATCGGATTGGTTTGAAATCTTATTTACATACTTTTTTAATACAGAGGAGCAAAATAGGGCTTGTGAAAGGAAGATTCTTACACTTTTATTTTGTAACATTATGTCATGGACCACCCTACTGTATAATTCACCCTTACTGTATATTATACCCTTCTTCATATTAACTAAATATTTTTTAAACCTCAAAATATTTCACCTGATGCAAGATACAGACTACTTAAATGTTCTGTATGAATTCAGAACATTTAAGTAGTCTGAAGCATTAACTGAAGCATAGTAGAAACTGAAGCATTTTAAGTTGTTGAAATGTATTTTTAACTAAAATTCTGTTGCCTTGTTTTCCTGACATCATACCGAAAAGTAGTAATTTCTTGCTATGATTAAATTTTAAATATGATGAAAATAACATCTGACAGTAAAAAAAAAAAGAGCAAACTCAGTTGAAAGGTAGATACAATTAAACAATATTGGTAATAATGGCAATTAAGTAAAGGAGAGAAACAGGGCCAGTTCTGTAAGTGAGGTGACGAGGCCCTGAATTGAAATAGGTGCCAAAATGAGAGTAAAAATATGAAAATTTTGACAAATAGCAAAAAAAAAAGAGGATAAAATTCATAAAAAATATACAAATATGAGCAAATACTTGGATGATTTAAAAAAAAAAATGCTGAATTAATAGGTTATGAGAATTAAATTTTGAATGTGTATTTCAAAGTGTTGTAGCTCTCAGAATTCTACTAACATTACCTGTAACTAAAGCAGCAGCTGAGTGCATTTTTTTGAAAACTAAAAATTTAAATTTTATAGAATCATCTTTGTACAATAACTCAATGTTCCAGTAATAACTTCCATAGAAAAGACGGTATAAAAAATTATAGAGACACATTGAGCAATTTGCTGCAATAAAAGCTTGAACAATGATTTAAAAATTATTTTGATGACAAATTATATTCAGATTTGTTTACTTTTTATGGCTTATTTAATTTTTATAATTTAAAATTTTTTTCATGTTTTTGGAAATAAATAAAACTTTTTATTTAATACATATTTTTCCCAAAATGTTTGTTATTGTATTAAATATATTATTTCTGAAATAGTGATACATTCATTACTTAACCCTTTCAGGGGTGCAATTTTATTACTATACAATTAACAAAAAAGGATAAGAATGATAGGTATAATGGTCCTACAGATAAAATAAATGTAATTAAAAAAATTTAGCCAACTCTGTGCCAAATGTTTGTGCACAAGGTGTAAAACAGCTGATTTCCAAAGAAACCTTTCAATTTCCTTTAAATATTGCATTTGGAACACTGTTAAAAGTATTTTTAAAATTAAGTTGAGGTTCTTCAGCATACATTTCAACAGGTTTTAAGAATTAAAAAATATTGGCTTTGAAGTAAAAAATCCTCGAAATTTTCTTCTATGGACGTTAACATGGGAGCGATTAGTTCTGGTCTCCAAAGCTGAAAATGGCGTCACACTACGATGGCATATAAGCAGATCTGACGATTCTTTTTGGAAAATCTAGGGCATTTGAGTTTGACCACTCACTTACCTTGCTTTACTTGAGCAAATATAAATATAACTGAGCTTAAAGCATTATAATAATAATAATTATTTTACCAAATAATTTTCAAGAAACAGAAATTTGAATTTTATTTTAAAAATTTGAAAATCTAAGAAATTTTTTAAAATGTTAATATAACTGAACTCAAAATATCAAAAATAAGAAAAATAAAAAAAAATATGAGAAATATCAGAAAGAAATAAAAAACTTGAACATATCATTTCATGGTTGTCTTTCCATGGAACTTTTGGAAACATGTAATGTCTTTTTGCAGCATGCAGAGTCCAACATTGTATGTTTCGCATATCAAGTGGGTCTTGTGGGATTTTTAAAGTCTTGCTGCAAAAGGCACATCTCTCAGGCTTACACTTTATAGGTAAGTGCTTCACGTCTTGTAAGCTCCTGATTACTTCTGCCTGTGGAACCTCTGAGGGAGGCCACCCTTAGTGCACAGAAGGAATTCAGTAGACCATTGTTGAGCCCAGAAAGGTTGGCAACTCTAGGTGATAATGATTGGAATGCGCCAGTGAAACAGCTACAAAAAAAAGTTGCTGATCAAAGGGTCACCCAACATGAAGGGGTAAATGCATAAAGTCGGAAGGCATAAGGGGGTGTCCATTAATTACGTGAGGCTTTTAGGGGGGAGGGGAGGGAGTCGAGCCAAATCTCACCCAGTCTCACGTGGGGGAGAGGGGCGGTCACGGCAAATATCATGTAATTTTTTTTCCCGCAAGAAACAATGTAAAATTGCACGGAAACGGTTATATTAAGTAAAACATGTTTCTACACTAAAATATGGTTAAATCCTCCACAATAGTTCCAGTAGTCACTCTTGAGACCACACATCAATCCCCATGGACTGAATTAGAATGAATTTTCTTTTACGAACTTTAGTAGTTCTTATTTAATTATTTTATTGTTCGATTTTCTCACTGTGATTCTAGACTACGTTCTTAATAGTCTTAAATAAAAATAATTAACCAAATTGTTTTTTAAAATAAATCCAACGCAATCAAGCACAGATTAATGTATTTACACTAAAAATACGCATTTTGAAAAATCTCACGTGAGATTAGGGGGGAGGGTGGGGGGCAGGCAGAGGTCGAGCCAAATCTCACCGGGGGGTGGGCGGTCGAAAAATCACCTCACGTAATTAATGGACGCCCCCTAACCATACCGTCCAGCCAATATTCCAAGCACAGTGAATAAAAATGATAATGTCTTCCTTTTCCGAAAACAACCCCATCATCAGAGGGTCATCGACTTTCTAATCCCCTTTACCCCCCAAGAAGCAAGACCAAATCGTCTAGGGGAGAAAACATAAACACAGCTGTGTTTTTTATACGTCGTGGGGTGAGTCTGTATTTGAAATGTTCTAAAAAATTTTCACTTTATATTAGATAATGATGAATTAGTTGACATTTTATCCTAAAAAATTGTTTATTTATTTTACATTGATGCATCTAATGTTTGTTTTTTTTTTCTAATTTTTTCTAAACTGAAAATTCTTCATAAATTTTAAAACTTTTGCATATTTTTAAGTAATATTAAAAAAATACATGGTTGAGGTTTAGCAAATTAGGTAGTTGCAAAATAAAGTGAGCAGCAATTCTGAAATACATTACTTATAGAAAATACGTTTAATGTAATCAAATGTTGCAAATTTATCTTATATCTCATACTAGAAATAAATTCCAGGTAAATACAGTTAATTAAATTTTTTTTTGTTGTAAAAGAATAATGTGTTTATTTATTTACTTATCTTAATCATATTGCAGGTTTTTAAAAATAAACCGAGTAGTTTAACGTGGGATTTGTTAATTTTTCACTTCACAATATAACTTATCCAGTTTCGCAGGGTCTTTTCCTGATCAGCCAGTTTTAATGAAATATGCATGGGTATTACTGGTCAGGGAGATAGTAGAACCCTGTTATTCCATTCTCTTTAGCATGAAACTGTTGAACAGGGGCTTCTAACTTCAAGTAGAAATGTTTTTTTCCCCTATAATTCCAGGGTTTCACAGGACCCAGTTAAAAAAAAACTACTTATAAAAATTTCTAAATTTTTAAACCATCGTAAAATTGTGATGAGTTATAAACATTAAAAAAATGTAATGCCATTTACCCAAGAAACTTTCACCAGGGACACCATTCCAATACATGGTAGATTGTTAGAAAAGCATGGACCAGGTAATGACATTTATGGGTTTTATTGTGAAGATAAATTAAAATTAAAATTTTATGAAGATATTGTTTTTTAACATAAACAAGTCTTATTAAACATAAGTTATAATTATCTGCAAGTTTTTTTTCTTTTACACAAATTAATACAAAAATTCTGCATCAAAGTGTTAAATATATGTGTTGTTATTAATAAAATCATGAATAAAAAGGGTCTAGTCACAAAACTAAACAAATCGAAATTGAATAGACTATCACTAGAGTCAAATCCTTTCAAACAGAATTGTTATCTGAGAATTTGTTTTTCACAGTGAGGACACACATACCTTATTTATGACAATATACTGCCTAATATTTTTGTAATGTGTTTTCTTGTCTGTTTTCGAGTAATTGCCACAGTCTGCTGCAGTTTCATTTCTTTTTATATTTTGTAAATTATATGAAAATTAGCATTATTAATTTGTTGATAATAAGATCAAAATTGTATTAGAATCCATTTTTCAAAATATAAAAAAATTGCAAAAACATGACTGTTAAATAAATAATTTATTTACATTTATATAATAAAAAGATAAATTTACATGCCTATTAGAGTTAAAATTTTACAAAAGTACAAACTTTCCTACTATTCTAGCCATAGTTATCACAGTTAATATAGATTAAAATGCTGAGAGCACCTGCTGTCAAGGAACAGTGAATTTTCCTTCAGAAATGAAATTAAAAACAAATTAATTCTAACAACATACAGAGGCTGTTCGCACATTTTTTAGACGATTTTGGTAAGCGGTAATAAAAAATCGTTTGCTGCAAAAGAAATAATTGCAATTGTACTATGTTTTTAAAAGTCAAAATTATTGTCTGCGGCTTGAAAGTTTTGTTTTATTCAAATGGCGTTTTTAACAAAGCAGTGGTTCGAAGGCTACATTTATGCTCTTTCCGAAGAGAAATATGCATACTCCGTTATCCAAAAACGATGTGAGAGTCATGGTTTTGTGATATCTAAAGCGTCGATAGGTAATATTGTCAACAAGAAAGGAAAAGAACGTCAAATTGGAGCCTCAAGTGGGACAAAAATTCCAAACAAGTATCCAAGGAAAAAACGGACATCTTCGACTATTGCAAAGGTACGTTGTTTAATGTTAAAAGAAAATCCCCCTAGTCAAAGGACAGTTGCAAAATCATTAAAATGCTCGGTGTCCACTGTAAACAAAATGATAAACGTTGATTTAAATCTTAAGAAAGCGAAAAAATGCAATGTGCATCGTCTTCTTCCAAATCATATCGCTGAACGCAGGACACGCTGCAGAATTGTATATGAGAAACACTTATCCAAAGAAAAATGGAAAACAATTGTCACAATAGATGAATAATGGGTGTATTTAAATGAGTGCAACAAAAAAAGAATAATTTATTATCATAAAAGGGGAGAAAAATATTTAAGTACATGGTTCCAAGAATCGAAAGAAAGTTTTTCTAAGGGATTCATGATTGTTGCTGGTTTTTCTTATAATGGCAAGTTAAAAATAAAGAGTGGAGAAAAATGTCAAGATTAACTCCAAATACTATCAGGAACATATTTTATCGCCAATTTTTCTGAATGAAATACCATCGCTTTACCCACAGTGCCATCAATCTGTGAGACTCCATCAGGACAAAGCTAGCAGTCACACATCAAAATCCACTGTAAATTTTCTAAAAGAAATGAAACAAAAAACTGGTATCAAGGCCATACCCTTCACTGATATCCCTACTAAATCTCCCGATGTATCACCTATGGATTTTTGTGCTTTCGACTTTTAAAATCTGCATTATCCAAGCATCGTCCCAAAACCCTTACAGGATTCTGGAAAGCTGTTCAGGAGGAATGGGATAGAATACCTCTTCTGACACTTCAAAAGGCATTATTATCCTGGAAATTGCGGTGTCGAAAGATAGTTCAGAATAAGGGATGTCAAATAGAACATTTAAAACACAAGAATTTTATGTAATTTAGTTTTGTGAATACAATATACATCGTCTAAAAAATGTGTGAATAGCCTCTGTATGTGCGTACATCTTTCTCTGCTTGCCACTTGACAAATACTATTAAAAGTTTTACTTTAAGATCAGAAAAAGTATATATGAGAGGTTCTCACACACATAAATTCTATCATTGCTGGCTAGGTGGCACAGTGGTTTGGCCCATGGGTATTCTCTGAGTGCCTTCACTTCCAAGTTTTGCGTTCGATTTCAGCTTATCTTAAGGACAAGGCTGAGGATTAGGGAGCTATCTTGACTCACCTATAGGGTGCTTCCATAATAAAGAACCAACAAATTTGCAGCATGGATGGGCGAATGTCATAATAGACAAAGTGCCTGATTTATTGGAAACAACATAAATGCTATAATCAAGTATTGCATTAAAAAAAATGCTATGGAAGCAATTGCTCTTGTTCTTTCCTCATAAACACTATACTTTGACCAACCAAATATGCCATTCTGCAAGGGTTCATCACAGGTCAATACTGGATCTGGACAGAGAAAGTATCCAATGATACCCTTTGGACCATTGTTGATTACTTTTTTGCCAGCTAGTACATTTACTAGATTTGTCGCTCATTGAGCATCATAGATCAGAGACAGGCATGCCAGCAACCAGTACTGGTACCACATATAAAGTTAAGGCAGGGGCGGCTCCAGTCCAGAATTTTTTTTTGGGGGGGGGCAACGTCGGCTTTGGGGGCGGGGAGCAAAGGTTTATATATTTATATATATATATATATATATATATATATATATATATATATATATATATATATATAAATATATATATATATATATATATAAAATAAACAAAGAAGAAAGAAATAAACATCGTCTCATATGAAATTTAAACTCATTTAGTATTAGGTCTACGATTATATAATTTTAGACTATGAAAAAAAAATACGCCGGGCTTTTTTGGGGGGGGCAATTGCCCTTACTGCCCCCCCCCCCCCCCTGGAGCCGTCAATGAGTTAAGGTGTGTGAAGAGGCTGCCTTCCATGACATTCCACATGCATCCAGTATACCTTCCTGTTTAAGCCAGAGATCAGTTACACCTGCCTATCATACATACACAAACATTATTGTGTATTTTGTATGTTTATTACTTAACTGCTTTTCAAATCATACATGAAAAACATGCAGTAAATAATCTGCATCATAAATAGGACTTTGCCTCAGGTCTTGCTTTATGTGGCAAGCTTAAGAGCCAAGGTGGGATGAAGAAATGTTTTGACAATAATAACATTGCAAAAAATTAAGTCTGTGTGTTAAACATTACCAATCCTTACAGACAGCTACCTACAAGTCCCAAAATGTGCACTCATCCAGACCTCACCCATACTCCGACAATTTTCTGAAGGAGAATTCACTAATATAAACATATTAATTAAGATCAAATCTCACTGGCACCAGCTTAAATCCTGTAAACACTTTCCTTTGAACCAAGTATCCATACAAGCATTCATCTCTGAAAGATCGGCAGGATTCTGTATTCCCGGTTCACCTGTTCTGGTCTGGAAAGGAAAAGAATTGACAATTAATTGAAAATCACAAGAATTCAAAGAACTTAGTTTCATGCCATGGTTATTAAATGCAATGTTACTGATTAATACAACTCATTACATGGATTAAATATTAAATGATAAATTCAGAGTTTTTACAGTTTTAAGAGTAAAGAAATTATTGCATAACAATAGATGTGTAGCATATAATTTTTTAAAATTCCCCATAAGTATTTTCAATGAAACATACGAGTAATTATTAAGATTGTTCTCAGAAAAGTATGTATGACTAGGATTTCCTCTAGTTTCCTTGGGAAAAAAAAATTCTAGAATGTGCGTTACATATGCAGTTATCTACAATACTGTAAAAAATATTTTCTTATAAAAAAAAATTTTGCAGAAATGATTTTATTTTTTTCCCGCAAGGGGTCCATTTTTTTTTTCAGAATACAAAATAAATTCAACACTTAAATAGTTTTAATATCAGTACTCATATTTCTAGAATTTTGACATTAAATTTAAAATTAATTTAATTTTTCTTCTTATATTTCTAATTCAATAAGCAAATTCTGAGCTTGAAATAATGCTTTGAGCTATACAGATTCAGGAAACCAAAGGATATATTCTAGCAATCAACAACAATTAATACAAAATTCCTGTTTTTTCCCCATCCTTATTAATATATTGACTTTTTTATTTAATTAATTTTTATAAACACAGTCATTTGAAATTAAAAAGACACTTAGATTCTGTAGACACAACTGAATTATTATAAAAATTTGTTATGTAAAATTCAATTGAAAATTGTTGACTTTTTGAATTGATCTCAAAAGTTAAACATTTACACTTAAGTTGTCTTTCTCTCCTCTGCCCCCTGCAGTAAATAGGAAATGGCAACATCATACAAGACATGCATTCTCTCATTACGAACATATGCAGCATGTGACTAAGCTAAAAACCTTAATTTCACATTTTAACATGTTATACATAAACAAACTTCAGTTCTTTTTGTTAAAGAAGATACAGGATTTAATTTTGTACAGATGTAAATATATTTTTACACAACCAAAACAGTCAGCAAGAAATGAAGTAGCTTCCAATCTGTAGAAATTCTGTCCGATTCCAGATTTTTCAAGAGAAAATAAAATAAAATTCCAGAACTTAGCCAGGAATTTTAGAACACAGGGGATCCCTACATGACTTATAAACAATTTACAGATGATGTAATCTAAATAGCATAGTTTCTAATGACAAAAGTTGTCCCGGGGGTAGGGGAGCCTAAATTTTTTATTGTTTAATTCTTATTCATCTGTACTACTATGCTAAAATTGTTGTAGCGTCATACAAGTATCGGGCTATTTTCACAAGACCCCACAGGGTGCATGAACACAGCTGCATGTTTATCGAAATATCCATTTCAAGTTTCCACCGAAATATTGAACACATGCAGGATTAAAAAACTATCATATGTGGTTTCCCTGCTGAATTCTAACATTCCTGGTTTCTGCAGACTAATCCCACAAGTTTCATCTTTACTGACATATCTGGGATCAGCTGCTTTTCCTCTCGTAAAGATATCTCTTCAGGGTCGTCATTCAGAATATGCTGACGTTATAGAAGCAATAAGTTACCATAAACGTGCCACCAGGATCCACAACTGTCATCCTGGTAAATCCCAGGGCTCTTGTGCTTGAAAGCTGCACATTTTCTTGGATGAAGAAGCTTTCGACAAAGGGAATGCGATGAAAGGTAGTCGAGAGACTTGGTGTTTTTTAGAGAGATCCCCATGTAACAGCCAGGCGAGGTGGTCGCGTGTTTTTTAAGCTCCTGTGGGAGGCTGACCAGGTCTCAGAGCATACTGTTAAATTACTCTGCACTTAAGTTAAAATTCACTTGATTCTGCTGTACTAATTTAATGTTAATTTGTTTTGTTTCTTTGTTATTAAATCTATTAAATTTTTGTTAACTTCTGGCCTTATTATTTACAACTTGGACTCTGTTTTTCTTGGCCATGATTTTATTAATTTTAAAAAGCCTCAGATAATGTCAAAATGGGTAAAATCTGTTGTTCACAGATGTTGAATGAATCTGGGGGAGATGCACAGGTATCAGATTTAAATACATTTCCTCTGTGTATAGCTATGTTCTAAGCATTTTATGCCTGAATTAGGTGTTTGGAAGCTACAGATTATCGAATACTAAATAATAAGACATAAGATTTTAGGAAATAACAATAAACAAGATTGTAAACTTAAAAAATACTGACTGCTGGGACAGGTATGATTCTTCGATATTTTCCTCTGTTCATGAATTCCAGATAGGCACTTTTGAGAACATCTCGCAGTTCTCTGTCCATACACTGATTACACACTTTGCACTTCTGAAAGAAATAGATTAAATATAATTTATTTCTATTATCTATTTGTGAACTGCCAAGCAAGCAAATTAGAACTCGAGAACATAAAGGTATTTGACTTTTTAATTCTATTTAAAGAAATTCAAGTTGTTTAAACTTGACAGAATTAATTTTTAACAACAACAAAAAAAAAATTACTTATTAGTAAAACAAGGTTTACATGTAATACATAACACAAAAAAGATTATGGTATTTTTAATTATTAAAATACAACTTACATAACTCTTACATGATTTCTGACAAGTCAGTGAGCTACACTGTTCAGAGTTCACTTGGATATCCTTTTCGGAGACTTCTGCTTCACCTCTGTAAGAAACCCATTAGCCATGTGAATATCTCTGTCAGCCAAAACATTGAAAAAAAAATTGCCACATTAAGAACAGACTGAATTCACAGGAATATGAAGATAACAGGCAATAACATTATGTCATCTGTGCTACACAAGGTACGTATATTTTAGGGATTCCCAACGGGGTCCAGGTAGACCCCTTGGGGGTTGATGGAAGTTAAAAAAGGGTCTATAGTATTCCAGGGGTCGATGATAAATTTCCCCAAAAAAATTTATCATCGACCCTAAACAGACCCTTTTTAAACTTCTATCGTCCCCCAAGGGGTCCACCTGGACCCCATTGGGAATCCCTAAAATATACCAACCTTATGTAGCACAGATGACATGATGTTGTTTTATAATTATTTAATTTTTAGAAATGTAATTATTAGATAATATTAATTTTAATATGTATAAATATAGATTTGCATAGGGTGGAGTGATCCACCCATCGAAAGTCGAATGTCATGACGCTTTTGTATATGTGTCGAATGAAATTATATTATAATTACATATAAGTCAGTAAAATTGTTTGGTAAAATATATATTTATATTCATTATGTTAGTTATTGTGATTATATGATGATAAGCAATTTCAGGCCAAACATTAAAAATATTGTATCAATGCATCAAGCACAACCACCACATTAATTGAAATCGAAATTTTGTGCAATTACAATCTGTGTTTCTGAAATCTTGTTTATATTTGTGAAATTAAAAATTAAAATAGTATAAAAATAATAAAACATAAACCTAATGAACCACTTTTTCTAATTTTTTGTTAATATTCTTAGTCAAATTATTTTCTTTAAGTGTTTTATGTGCAATTATTAGTATTATAATTATGTTGTATGCTGCATAATATAGAGAAAAATATGAGGGGGTTGATGAAGAAAATCATTCTTTTAAAAGGGGTCAATGTAGGAAAAAGGTTGGGAATCCTTGGTATAGTTCAATGCTAGTAGTCGCACTCTTTAAGTAGAACAGACCAAATTCACAGGAATATGGAGACTGCAGACACAAACATCGAATCATCTGTGCTACACAAGCTACTCATAATTCATTGCCTGTTTCGAATGGCTGCAAACACCTAGACCAACCACAATTTGAACAAACTGGCTCTGACACTGAATGCCAGTTATCAAAGCCATTTGGCCATTGTCTGGCTTTAAGTGAGAATTTCAATGATGTGTGATGATACAAAACATTAAAATCACTAAAAAAGTTATTTTTTAATATACAGTAGAATCTCGATGGATCGTTTTCCGGTATGTATCGTTTATTTCACCCAGTCCCGATGATCAAATTGCTTTGTTACGTTCCCACATCTATCGTTTTTCCGCATTTATAGTTCAGTTCATTCGGCCCCTTGAAAAATGATAGATCGAGATTCCACTGTACTCAATCAGATTTTGCAAATATTTTGAATTTATTTGGAGTCTGTTATTGTATCTACATTTGATGATGACAAAAGACTTAAAACTAGGAAATACTGATAAAAAATTAAGCTGTAATTTTAAGGTAAATTTTCAATGCAGAAAAAGAAAAATTTGTAAGAAATCAACAGTTGAACAAAACACAAAAATTAAAAGAGTAAAGAATATTGATATTTAGTTAACATTAACTTTCTTTAAACTCTTGTGGCAATAATTTTGTGGAGGTACAGACTGCGCACCAGCTTTCTTGCAGCTCGCAATTGCTGCAAGAAAGCTATGCGATTGGGAGTCGTAGACTGCTTCCATTTTCATTTAGCGCATCTTGCAATTTGAATATGAGTCTCTTCCCTGTCTCGGCTTGTAATGTCATCACCGCGGCACGTATTTAAGCCAGGTCTGAGAGTTCAACCAGGTCTTTCGTCCAGTTTCCCCGCCTGCTGCTTTGAAGTTTCTCTTGGGGAGTGTTTTCCCCCTTTCTGTTTGTTTACGTTGCTCAAGTGTGAGCATGGTTGTTAAATTGTACTTATGTTATGCTAATTGCTCTGTTAGGTTTTAGCCATAATGATGTGTGTGTAGTTAATTAATTTGTGTAAATGCCAAGTATAATTGTTTATGCCAAGGAATGTAAATTAATTATTGTAAGCTGGTGGCGTAGGGAAAAGGAAATATGGTTGGCTGGTTTAAAGAGTAAAATGTAAAAGTGTAAAAAGTAATTATATTCTCTCTGACTCTTTTTTTTCTGGCCCTGGTAAAAATATCTGTCTTTAGAAAAGCTTCCTTATCTGTTCCCGTGCCGTAACCTGATACCTCCTGGCCTTGCAGTTTTCGAGGGGCGCGACGGACGGGGCCAGCGATGTTTTTCGCAGGCAAAAGGAATTTTTGCGGCGCCTTTACTGATTTCACCGGCGCGCATGAATACAGTGCGTCAGCGGCGCAAGTGGTAGCGCCAATTATGTTTGAAATTAAAGCGTGCTGAAGTAACGAAATTGATGCAAGAAAAAATTAATACACGAACCAACAGTGTGATATGAAGTGATTTCGGTGCGTCTGAGGTGGTTTGGCGTTTTGAAACAACGGCGCCAGGTAGCACTATTTAACCCGAGCCAGAGGCTCCCGGGCCGCGGGTTTTTTGAGGAGAGAAGGCACGGCGGTTCGTCGTTTCGATTCTGAAGGAAAAAAGTTATTCTGTTTTTCGGCGCTCATCACAGGGGGTTGACCCTGTCTTCTACCTACCCGACGCCTATCTCCGCTCCGTTGGAACTCTTGAAACTTTTTGAAGGAAGAGATGGCCAACTTCAACATGGGAACAGTCCTTATTTTATATCCCCTCTTTCTATTCCAGGGGCTTTACTATCTTGCCTTTGCTTTCCTGTTTCATATTTTTTTAGTTTAACCTGCAGCGCTGTGGTAAGTTTTTTTTAAGATTTTTTTATTCGTGGAGCTCCTTCTAAGATTGTAATTTAAGCGCCAGCCAGCCTATTTGTAACTGTGTGATACTAAGGTACATATTTATATATTTATATTTTTATGTGGGTAAAGTTACTCACTGCTAATTTGTTTTGGAATTAGGTTCAAACGGAACGTGTTTAAATTGGCAACTATCGAAAATGTGAAATACAATGAGAGACCTAAGAGGCAATGTAAATTTGGATAGTATACTGCATATAAGATAATTTAATAAATAGTTCTTGCCTCCATTTTTATTGTTGACTCAGTTTTGCGTTATGTTTCTTGACATTTATCACCATTTTGTTTTGTTTTTTTGGGTTGCAATGAAAATAATCTTATCCACTTTACGGGCTTAAATGTTATGATGGGTATTCATTCTTCAAACGGCGAAATGGTACCGAGTGCCCATTGCGATAATCATTCTAAACAACATACTCACAACAATGGTGCGGTGACCTTTTCTGGGTTTCACTCACAGCAATGTTAAGTGCTAGTAGCAGCGTAATTTTGTTATTAGTATTATAATTTAAGTGAGAAAAAATTCCAAATGGTGATAATGTGTTAAAGATAATGATTGAGTTATAACTGTGTGTAATGTCAATATTGATGATATCCATGTATATTTTGGGGGATTTAATGTATTCATGTTGGGGTATTCTAGTGTATAATGGTGTAAAAAGTATAGTGTCAGTTTGTATGTGAAAATTTTGGGGGATGAATTACCTATAGTGTTTTACTGAGAGAAAAGTTGAGTATTTTGTTTGATAAATTTAGGTTTGAAGGGAAATTCACGAATTTAGTATGCCTAACTCAGTTTGTTCTGAAACGGCAAGTCAGGCCGACTCTGAGAGACACGATGTGGAGGATGAGGAGACTCAAAGGGTAGCGCGCGCTATGACTTTCCAGAGGCGCGATTTGTTGCTCAATCACCTAGATCTTATTCCAACTTTTACGGGTGCTGACCCACACCTAAATTTTACGAGATTCCAAAATAAGTTTCAGGAGATCGCAAAATTTTTACAGTGGTCTCCAGAGGATCAATTTTTTGCTGCACAGCAGCGTCTTGCGGGTCAGGCTCAAACTGTGTTTTCCAATTTTAGGGAAGAAATAAATTCGGTTGAGGACCTGTTTAAAACGTTAGGAGATAGGTTCCAATCTGAAAAAGACCCGGCAGCCCTGTTGGCTGAATTTTGGGCTCTGAAACAGGATAACCATACTCCTGTAAACGAATTTATTGCGGTAGCGAGATCAAAGGTGAGAGTTGTGGTAAGGACACATAATTTGCCGGATTCGGCACGTCGTGACATGGAAGACCAGTGGCTTATGGCTATGCTTCTAAAAAACATGTTGGCCCCTATTCGTAGGGCAGTAATAGCGAGGAATCCAGAGAAACTGAGCGACCTTATTGACATTGCATGTCGGGAGGAGAAAGCGATAAAAGAGGTTGAAAATTCGATCCAGCCCGAGCCCCCAGCTACCGTGTACGCTATGGCTCAAGATAGAGACACCCCTAGTTACGACAGGCAGGCAAGTTTAGAAAACATAGTAGTAAAACTACAAGAATCGGTCAGCCTTCTTTCGTCAAAGTTGGAAAGCTTAACTCTTTCGCCGCAGC
Organism: Dolomedes plantarius; assembly: GCA_907164885.2. NCBI lineage: Eukaryota > Metazoa > Arthropoda > Arachnida > Araneae > Dolomedidae > Dolomedes > Dolomedes plantarius. The sequence continues at coordinate 106,714,197 of OU015503.1, forward strand.
CTTCACCTCCCATACGTTGTTTCTTCTGTCATCAGTTAGGTCACGCCAGAAACCAGTGCCCACAGCGAGAGCTTAGTTCTAGGAGGGGTTCCGCGTTTCGCGAGCGGAGAAATCAGCGGCCGCCGCAGAATTTTCACCAGTCTCCCAGCGGGGGGCGGCGCGTTTTTACTCAGTCACACCACTCTGAGTGGGGTCAATTAGCGAGGAGAAACTTTTCCCCGTCACCGAGTAGGGAGCGGGGAGAATTCGGCAGGTCTCCTAGTCCGCACTTCCGAGGGAGGCAGAACGAGTACAATCAAAATTTTTCTACTCAGAGAAACTTTAACGGACAGCAGAGGCGCGTCCAGTTTCAGGAAAATTCGAGGCAAAATAATAATTTCAGAGGCCAAGGTAATACTAGAAATGTACAGGGCAATTTAAACTATTACAGCCCTCGTTAGGAAGCCAGCCTAGTGGTATTATGGGGCCTTCAAACTGGCGGTATGCCGAGAATTATTCAAACACAGCGGGCGCAAAGGCTTTAAATTGGCCAATCGTAGAGATTGTTGCCCAAGATAAGATTTTGATTGCTCTTTTAGATTCGGGTAGCTCTGTAAATTTAATTGGCAAGAAGCAAGTTCAGCATTTTAAAATTTTGAGTGGGTCGGAGTGCAGCATTCCCCTTAGAACCGTTTCGGGTAATTCATTACAGATTGAGTCGCAATGTGAGTTGTATTTTGAATTTGCAAATTTTCGATGTTGCGAAAATTTTAATATTATTCACGGTTCCATATCCAGTCATTTTGACCTCATTTTGGGGATTCCTTTCCTTGCTAAATATAACATAAATATTGATTTTAAGGAGAGTATGATTGTGTGCCCGGATTTCACCTTTATTCCCTTTAGTGTCGCCGTTGATAGAGAGGTAACGGAGGTTAACGCTGTTAATGCAAAAATAGAGATGTCACCAAAAATCAAGGTTTTTTCGAAATGTAAGGTTATATTAAACCCAGGGGAGCAGGTTGTTGTTCCGGCATGCGTTAAATCGCCGCTTCCTTCTAATTCTGACTTAATTTTAATCACGCCGAGTGCGCATATTTCGGACGTTTTGGTTGCTAATGCCATTTGCAAAAATGCGGAAAAATCCCTTTTTGTACGCCTAGCAAATTTTGGTACGAGCCACGTCCATGTAAATAAAGGTTCCGAGTTAGGTTTTGTGGAGCCTCTTTTTAAGCTTAATGATTTTTCTTCGGTAAACTATGTAGACCAAGGTGAGATTGCTACTCTAGATCATGCCGACTTAACTTGGGATACTACTTTTGAACTTAATCATTTATCTCCTCAATTAAAACTCAAAGTGCAAAATTTTTTAAATCAAAATTCTGACATCTTCGCTGCTTCTGTTTTAGAGCTTCCCGGTTGTACTACTGTTCCGCATGATATTAATTTAACTGATGATGAGCCTGTTAAATCTAAACCGTATAGAGTGCCATATCATCTCCGAAATGAGATGAATGAGCAATTGAATATTTTGTTAGAAAGTGGAATTTTAGTGCCATCTAACTCTGACTTTTCGGCCCCCGTTATGTTAATAAAAAAAGCTGATGGTGGGTATCGTCTTGCTGTTGACTTTAGAAAATTAAATAAGAAGCTAATCAAAGACTCTTTTCCAATTCCAAATATAAATGAAACAATAGACTCTTTGGCAGGTGCCAAGTATTTTTCTACGCTTGATCTGACCTCAGGTTTCTTCCAGCAAGTAATTAAAGAGGAGGATCAGTACAAGTTAGCAATCTCGACCCATAAAGGTCTTTTTAATTTTACCCGTAGTCCTTTTGGACTTGCGACGAGTCCCAACGCGTTCCAAAGATTGATGAATGTAGTGTTAGGAGACCTGAGTGACCTCTCCATTCAGATTTATATTGACGACATTGCTATTGCTTCTAAGGATATTCCGTCTCATTTCAGTAAGTTGCAGTTGGTTTTTGACCGTTTAAGGCAGCATAATTTAAAATTAAAGCCTAGCAAGTGTTCCTTTTTTAAAACTGAAATTACTTTCCTGGGATTTAAAGTTAAAAATGGGCAGATTTCTCCCATGGATAAGAACGTTAAAGTAATTAAAAATTTTAAAATTCCCTCTTCTCGTAAGCAAGTCCGAAGTTTTTTAGGTACCCTCAATTTTTATAGAAAATTTTTGCCCGACTTCTCTAAACGGGCCCTCCACTTAACCAATCTAACTAAAGATAAAGGTAAATTTTTGTGGTCTAGGGAAGCGCAAGCCGAGTTTGATGATTTAAGTGCCGGTCTTGCAGCGATCCCAACTTTAAAACTCCCTGATTTAAGTAAGCCCTTCATTGTTTATACCGATTCATCAGGCTATGCCTCCGGTGCAGTTTTGGCGCAGTTGGACGATGATAATTTTCCACGCCCTGTAGCCTTTGCAAGCAGAAAGTTAAAAGACGTTGAAACGCGTTATTCCGCAACTGAGAGAGAGCTGCTAGCGGTAGTGTGGGCAGTTAATTACTTTAAATGCTATCTGTTCAACACTAAATTTATTTTGTTTACTGACCATGCTGCTCTAACCCATGCCCTTAAACTTAAAGACCCCACATCCCGTATCGCCCGTTGGTTATGTTCCTTAGCAGATTTTAACTTTGAAACGCGATTCATTAAAGGTAAATGTAACTCCACGGCAGATTTTCTTTCCCGTTATGTTAATTTTGAAATCCAGGAGGAGGTAAACGTTATCCAGGATCCTATAGACAGCGAACAGTGCTATACTATTTCTAAAGAGGAGGTTTCCTTTGAAGTCATGGAGGAGAATTTTTTAATTGAACTTAGGGCAGCCCAGAAGAAGGACCCTTTTTGTAAGAAAATTGTAAATTTATTAGAAAAGAATGTAAATATTAAGCCTGAGTATATAAAATTTTATGTAAATAATGATAAAGTGTTAAGTTGTATTGATTTAAGGGGAAAATCCAGGAGGGATTCCCAAGAAAAGGTTGTTCTCCCCATTAGTCTTTTAAACAAAGTTTTTTCTTTAGCCCACGAGTCGTTAATTGCCTGTCATATGGGTCACTATAAAACTTACCAGCGTTTAAAACAGTATTTTTTTTGCCCAGGGTTAGGTGCCCATGTTAAAAATCTTGTGAGCTCTTGTATGCAGTGCCTTGAGAAGCGGGCACATAAACCAGGGGGGTTAGCTGAGTTGCAAAGAGCAAAGATTCCGGACGCTCCCATGCAAACTGTGCATTTAGATATTTCAGGGCCTTATCCACAGACGGAGCAGGGGAATAAATATATAGTGGCTTACGTATGCGCGTTTTCCAAGTGGCCCGAGGCTTACCCGGTTGCTAACTTAACATCCGACGCAATAGCGGAGACGCTCGTTGACTTTATTTCTCGTCACGGGTGCCCCAAGACGCTAATCACGGATAGGGGTCGAAATTTAATTGGAGAGGCCATCTCAAACGTATATAATCAATTCCAGATACGTCACATTGCTACTTCTGCGTACCATCCAGCCGGGAACGCGAAGGTGGAGCGACAGCATGCCACAATCTCCTCAGCCTTAGCACATTTAGTAAATAGCAGCCACACAGACTGGGATGTAAAATTAAAATTTGCCCTGTTATCTATTCGTTCTGCGGTACATTTATCCACCAAAGAGACCCCATCTTTCGTAACTTATGGTCGAGATCTGCGTCTCCCTTATAATATTCTAGCAGGGGAAAGTAAAATTAACTATAATGATGCTCCCTCCTTTTGTCAAAATTTAGTTCCCGCCCTTCAAAGTACCTTTAAACTTGTAAAATCCCATTTGGAAACCTCAGCCAAATCACAGGAAAATTACAGAAAGAAATTCGCTATAGATAAGAAATTAAAATTGGTGATTTGGTTATGCTTTTTTCCCCAGCAATTAAGCCAGGCTTGTGCAAAAAGTTTTCAAAATGTAATAAAGGCCCTTTTCGAGTAGTTGCGCAGACCTCAAATGTTAACTTTAAAATACAGTTAGTCGCAGATCCTTCCCACGAGGAGCTTGTTCATGTAGATAGGTTATCTAGAGTCCCAGATAGAAAGATTTTTCCTGCGTGGCCGGAGCCAGAGGAGATTGATGTGCCAGCTGACGGTAAGGAGACCCAGCCCCAGGGTAGTGACGAAATAATTTTAAGTGCTGCTCCTAGGTTGCCTAAGCGTAAGACGCGAGTTTATGTGAATTCTGCTAGGATGGGGCAGAGTCGAGCGGTCAGAGCGAGCAGGGGTCGGGATAATGTGCCAAGGGACGCACCCAGGGTTGCTTCTGATGACGCACAGCGCCAGCAGGGTTCAACGCAGCAAACGCCAGTGGGGAGTTCAAGGTGGGATAACTTCCCCCCTTCTAGGATGGTTACCAGGTCGCAGGCTAGGCAGAAACCTTCTTCAGACTAAGCTCTTGCGGTGTTTTCAAGCATAATAATATAACGACCGCATGTTCATGTAAGTTCTATTCTCCAGTTTTTTTTTAGTGTAATAGTGTAATTTTTGTATGTTACCACAGGTCAAGGTGTTAGCACTTGGTAGTCGGCCAAGTTAATTTTTTTGTATTATGTTTAATAGTGTATTTATATTTGTTTTTGGTTTGTGGTCGAATATTGCATTATGGCTTCCACAACCAACAAAAAAAAAAAAAAAAAAAAAAACTGTTTCCGGGTGTAACAGGCCTTCATGAAATATCACCCGTGGCAACTGTAGTGCGGCAATGTTGGCCTGTTCAAGCCAGAGGTCTGGTGGACTTTATTATATGTGGTATTGTAACTCTTCAGAGAAGATGTCTCGACCTATCCCCTGTTATGGGAAGTGCTGCACAACTCTTTAGTTGTCAACCTATTGTACGGCAAATGCATGCTTGCCAATGTTATCCCAGCATGTAAAGTGACCCCCGATTTTGTCTCCTACACTCCACGCTATTCCCAAGAGAGAAAGATGTTGGAGGGGTATTTTTTTGTTTTTGTTAAGCGTCTACGGACGATCTTCGTTTACACCTTGTGGTAACATATGTTTTTGTGTTGCGTTTTCTTGCGTATTATACGAGCAAAGTATACTGTATTTTTTTTGTGTGTGAACCAAGTCTATGTTCAATGTAGTTGCCTGTGTTAGGCAAAGTAGTACAAAGTCGACTTGGCACAGAGGTTCCCGGCTACAGAGAGGCTGGTGCGAGTTTTTTTTTTGCCAGGGTGGTCATTTTGTTGTTTTGAGAACACTTGCTTGCAACTTTAAGTATATTGTGTGTGTAATTCTTTTTGTAGCTAATATTGCTGTTTACCTTCTGTTTGAATTGAAATTGTGTCTCTGATCGCTAGATAAAAGTGCAGGTGTACCAAGCGTAATTTTTTTGTAGATTTTAGTTTATAACAGTGCTAGTTTTTGTGACGCAAATCTATTGTTGTAATTTTTTTTGGCATGTAACAATTAGCATAACACTTTCTCTCCGTGTAGTTTTAGTTTTGCTTTGCCAGTTAATTTGAGTTTTAGGTTGCGAGATTTTTCGCACTCTCAGGGGTTAGCAGTCGTAGACGCACGGCTGTTCGCTAGAGTAGTTTGCCAGGGGACTCACACTCCGCAGCGGGGGCAGGTGTGTTGTCAGCGCTCGGCGTCCAGTTCCGGGGATGCTGTTCGCTCTCGGGTATTTTCCTTATGTTTTTGTTTGACTCGTGCGGGTTGAAAAAAAATTTCCCTGCGTTTATTTTTTTTTTTCGTTCAAGGGGGATATTGTTATGCTAATTGCTCTGTTAGGTTTTAGCCATAATGATGTGTGTGTAGTTAATTAATTTGTGTAAATGCCAAGTATAATTGTTTATGCCAAGGAATGTAAATTAATTATTGTAAGCTGGTGGCGTAGGGAAAAGGAAATATGGTTGGCTGGTTTAAAGAGTAAAATGTAAAAGTGTAAAAAGTAATTATATTCTCTCTGACTCTTTTTTTTCTGGCCCTGGTAAAAATATCTGTCTTTAGAAAAGCTTCCTTATCTGTTCCCGTGCCGTAACCTGATACCTCCTGGCCTTGCAGTTTTCGAGGGGCGCGACGGACGGGGCCAGCGATGTTTTTCGCAGGCAAAAGGAATTTTTGCGGCGCCTTTACTGATTTCACCGGCGCGCATGAATACAGTGCGTCAGCGGCGCAAGTGGTAGCGCCAATTATGTTTGAAATTAAAGCGTGCTGAAGTAACGAAATTGATGCAAGAAAAAATTAATACACGAACCAACAGTGTGATATGAAGTGATTTCGGTGCGTCTGAGGTGGTTTGGCGTTTTGAAACAACGGCGCCAGGTAGCACTATTTAACCCGAGCCAGGGGCTCCCGGGCCGCGGGTTTTTTGAGGAGAGAAGGCACGGCGGTTCGTCGTTTCGATTCTGAAGGAAAAAAGTTATTCTGTTTTTCGGCGCTCATCACAGGGGGTTGACCCTGTCTTCTACCTACCCGACGCCTATCTCCGCTCCGTTGGAACTCTTGAAACTTTTTGAAGGAAGAGATGGCCAACTTCAACATGGGAACAGTCCTTATTTTATATCCCCTCTTTCTATTCCAGGGGCTTTACTATCTTGCCTTTGCTTTCCTGTTTCATATTTTTTTAGTTTAACCTGCAGCGCTGTGGTAAGTTTTTTTTTAAGATTTTTTTATTCGTGGAGCTCCTTCTAAGATTGTAATTTAAGCGCCAGCCAGCCTATTTGTAACTGTGTGATACTAAGGTACATATTTATATATTTATATTTTTATGTGGGTAAAGTTACTCACTGCTAATTTGTTTTGGAATTAGGTTCAAACGGAACGTGTTTAAATTGGCAACTATCGAAAATGTGAAATACAATGAGAGACCTAAGAGGCAATGTAAATTTGGATAGTATACTGCATATAAGATAATTTAATAAATAGTTCTTGCCTCCATTTTTATTGTTGACTCAGTTTTGCGTTATGTTTCTTGACATTTATCACCATTTTGTTTTGTTTTTTTGGGTTGCAATGAAAATAATCTTATCCACTTTACGGGCTTAAATGTTATGATGGGTATTCATTCTTCAAACGGCGAAATGGTACCGAGTGCCCATTGCGATAATCATTCTAAACAACATACTCACAACACTTATTTGTTAAATTTTACAGTTGTTGATACTTATGTTATGTTAGCAAGAATAAACTGTTAAGTTTGAATTTTCATTCTCCCTGTCTCATATTGACACTTCAACGGCTTATTGCACAGGCATATTCCACAATTTCACTATTTATAAGGATGAGTTTTTTCTGTTTTTTAATATTTTCTGCAAAAGAAAAAATTCTGCTCTTTTAAATTTTTTGAAAAAAGATCCACTTTTTCCGATTTAGCTAAATTGCTGCTGGCATTCACAACGGCAGTTTCAAGCATGATCAAAGTGAAAGAAGTGGATTAGCGGAAGGATACATGTCACTATGTCGTCATCGTGACATCACAGCAAAGTCAGAGAAACTCTTTAATTTGCGGGTCCCGACGTGCCTCTCTTTCCAGGAACTTGTTCCGTATCATGTGTGTTGCTCGTTGCTCACATGGCATTGTATACTTTTGATTTTGTATGTGTTTTGCATTAGTTTAATACGTGGTGTAAGAGAATAGATTAAAAGAAAATAGAAAGAAAGAAATTATTTTTCTTAATCTTGTCGTTATGGTGACAGTTAGAAAAGATATAGTATGTCTATCAGATAAAATAACCTTCATGTGATTGACTTCGGCATTAAAAATCCATGGCGCTGGGAATGGCTAGAGAAAAGTGTACCAAACACATATTAAGGAGACATTTTCCGATTTCTCTGATTTTTTTTTTGCCAAACTCATCCCTATATTTAAGCAGCTAGAGCAGTCAGATTATTGTTGTACCAAATATTTGCTAAAATGGAGTGTCATTTGTCATCAACTTTCATAAAGACAACTAATTAATTTATGAGGGTCATTTTTTAAGTAAGAACGGTTTTGTAATGGAGTAAGAGAAACTTTAGTTATTAACGTAAATTGTATCACAAACTAAAATAAGAACATTTTTTCACTTTACAACATAGTCACCATTAACATTTAAACATTTGTCAAGTCATGTCACCAGGTTTTGGATCCCATCATCAACTCTCCGCCTGACCGTTAAACCAGTTCGTAACAGTTTGTTTCAACATGTCATCATTTTCCAAGCACTTTCCACCAAGAAATTCCTTAAGTTTTGGTAACAGATGAGAGTATGATGGTGCTAAGTCAGGGCTGTATGGTGGATGATCCAGTAATTCCCAATGAAAATTGTCCAGTTGCGTCTTTGTTCTTGCCGCAATGTGAGGCTGAGCTTTGTCGTGAAGCAGAACAATGCCACTAGAGAGCAGTCCCCGCCGTCGATTTTGACAATTTTCATTGGGAATTACTGGATCATCCACCATACAGCCCTGACTTAGCACCACCAGACTCTCATCTGTTTCTAAAACTTAAGGAATTTCTTGATGGAAAGCGCTTGGAAAATGATGACATGTTGAAAGAAACTGTTACTAACTGGTTTAACGGTCAGGCGGAGAGTTCTTTGATGATGGGATCCAAAAGCTGGTGACACAACTTGACAAATGTTTAAATGTTAATGGTGTCTATGTTGAAAAGTGAAAAAATGTTCATATTTCAGTTTGTGATACAATTTATGTTCATAACTAAAGTTTATCTTACTCCATTACAAAACTGTTCTTACTTAAAAAATGACCCTCGTACAATCACATAAATATAGTCTTTTCCCTTAAAAATGTAGGTCTGCAAACTTTCACAAGGAATTGAAAACATTGTTACATGATGTTTCACACAGAGAAACAAAGAATTTTTTTTTTTTTTTTTTAAAGAAAAAGTCAAAAATTATTTCTGATCCCCAATTCCTAAATCGCCTTCAACAAATCTTTAAAACTTACACCTGACCTTTACGTATTATTATGTTGAGCGTATGAACATTTCTCTGATATGAATATTTTCAGAACCGGCCGATCTATGGCACCTGAGTTAAGTTTTAAAAATAGCGCCTTTTCAAATTTTTGGAGAGACTCTTAAGTAATGAATGTATGTCTATTAGAAATAGTCTACTTTCAGAATAATGATCATTTTGGAAAAAAATATGTATCAATTAAAAAGTTTTATAAAAACATAAAAATAAAATAAAATACAGATTTTGAAAAAAGCAGAAAAAGTAAATAAATTTGAATATAATTTGTTATGTAATAAAAAATAATTACTAAATCATTCTTCAAGATTTTATTACAGCAAATTGCTTGATTATATCTCTATAATTGTTTTAGATACTGTCATTTATATAGAAACTATTGCTAGATCTTTCAGTCTTTCTGGGGTAATTGTTTCTAGATAATTCTCTAAAATTTTCAGTTCAGAAAAATTGTGCTCAGCTGCTGCTACACTTTTAGGTAATGTTAGTAGAATGCTTAAAGGTACGTTTGGAAGTAAGCATTCAAAATTTATTTCTCATTACCTCAAATTCACCAGTTTATAAAAAATAGACTGAATATTCACTTATATTTGTATAATTTTATGAATTTCATCATACATTAGATTTACCTGATAATGTTTTTTCATTATTCATTAAAAATTTCATATTTTTACTTTGTCTAATTTTGGCACATCTTTCAATTTGGAACCTGAGGCAGTTGCCTCATTTAAGGGACCAGCTCTCAATATTTCACATAGGGTCACAGAGAGAGGATGATAAAATACAGATTATTCACTAAAATGGGAATAGTCAAAATAACAAATCATACTACAGAAATCCTTAATATGACATCATATCTGAATTCTATAACACACGGTCATGATACAGTCAAATATTTGGCTACTGATTTTATACAGTTATCGAGAGAAAATACTGCCTCTGGAAGATTCTTGATGACACAAATTGATACTTATTTTTCTCACTAATTTAACAGCCAAAGTTGTAGACTTGCATAATTAAGTTGCCGAGGTATTTCACCATTTATAAACATTAAATTTACTGCAAATTTGCTCCTTTGCCAAAAAAAATCTTGTAGCTATGAGACCAACATCTAGCAAATATGTAAAAGTAATATTTTTTTAAACAGAACTTATGCATGATGAGAAATATTTTAATTGAAAATTTGATTTATCTGATCAATAACTTTTGAAACTTAAATGAAATTATACTACAAATATTTAAACACCACCAAATTTAATAATATTAAAGCAAAAAGAAGCATTTTTACCTGTAAAAGAAAGAGTCATGAAATTTTCGAACAACACCAGCTATTTGGAGGGAATTGAACACAATTTGTTCATACAATAATCTGTTTTCAGGAAAGTGGGCAGGAGATAGGTTGGGAGACATATTAACCTACAAAATAGATTAAATAATAAGCTTCAAGAGAAAATAACATTTTTCACTACTTATGATTTTGTATTTAAACATCATCTGCCATAATATTTATCATCTATATATATAAAACAGTTCTGTAACTGACTGAATGACTCACAGATAATGCACAGACCAAACCGCTGGACCTAAAGGGCTGAAATTTTGCATGACAATTCTTCTTATAGTGTAGGGGTGCACTAAGAAAGATTTTTGAAAAATTCTTAGATTTTTTTAAAATTGAATTTTCAAGCTGTTTTTGTAACATTCCTTAAATTTTGCATTTAAAATAATTATTTGGGGGGTTATAAAACTTATATTACGAGAAAGATCATAAAAATTCCTTTAAAATGAAATCTTTTTCGAATCTTTACCTCCATTTTCTGATATTCTTTAGTATGTTCTACTAGATTTAATTTGAATATTCTCTTCTACATTATTTTGTCTATAAAAATATCCATTACAATTTTTTTATAAATATATTTCTTCGTTTTTTTTACATCAATTGCATACATTGATCGTTGTATTTATTATATATATATTTATACATATTTATGGCATTAATTGCATACATTGACCATTGTATTTAATTTGAATGTACTCCATAGTGAAGTATGGGTTTTCAGATAGTTTCTAATAAATCTTGACTCACTATGGTATTAAAAGATTTTAATATATGTCACTAAAGAGAAAATATCTAATGGGAGAATAAAAACATTTTTTTCCACGAAGGAAAAGTATCATTTTAAAGTTGAAATAAAACAATTAAAATTAACCTAAACAAAAATTCAAATTTTTCCATTACAGTAATTGGTACATCTCTCCTAAGCACAAGTTATATCTAAATTTAATTTATTAGTCATGAAGAAACACAGTGAGCTTAAAAGAGTACTATTAATATTAATTAACAAAAATCAACTAATACTTTAATACTGAGTTAAATTAATGATAGCAACTAGTAATTTAAAAAAAGTCTAGAAAAAGAATTTTTCCGAAAATTTCATTTCAGCCAATGTTCATGTCAAACTATATCATGTGAAAGTGAAGGTCTATCATTCTTAGTAAACTTTAAGGAGATAGAAGAGTTAAAAAATTTCAAAATATCTGTCTAAATCTAAACTTCCAAGTTTGCATGTAGTTCAATACAACAAAAACAGTGCATATGAATTTGTATGAATGAATGTAGCACCTGAGAAGTGAAGCGAAATAAATCAAGTTTCATTAAAATTGAGCCAGGAGTTACCACATTACAAAAATTACAAGTGTTTTTAAACCCTTCAAAGTGCAACATTTTCATAATTTTGAATGGTTTGTTTTTACATGTAAAGTTTGAATGTTCTAAGCAGTTTCTATTTATAGCTACACCCTTTCTAGTGCAGTTCTGATTTTCTGACCCTTGTATTCCTTTCCATTCATTGTTAGTCATAATTTAACTGTGGTAAATAAGCGATTATACTGGATTACAATACGACAAAGCAGGAGTTGATGTACTCGATCAAATTTGCAGCTATTAGACGGTATCCCGCATATTACAATCTCATTGGACTCAAAATAGACAATCTCATTGTTTTTTAGGTTTTTGGACATAATAGGAATCCATTCGCAAGTTATCTTCAAATCCAACAAACCCAATAGTTTTGAAATAAGGCAATTCTATCTGCATTCTTTGGCCTTTAATTATAAATATATCTCAATATTATCAACATTTTATATCTTGTCATAAAACACAGAATTATTTTTTTTCAATTTGAAAAAAATAAGTTTATTACAAAAGGAATAATCAAGGTTGAAAGAGACGTTGCAAATTGTGCCACATGCGCCTGCTGATGTTCCAAAAATTGGCACGCCTGCTGAAGGGTTAAGGTTGTAGATTCAATTGGCTAGTATTTAGCTATTTTTATAACTGCTTGCTGGGTCTGTTTGGACAAATCCATGTTAAGACTGCACATAGTCACCTTGCTAAAACCCACTGAAACAGCACACTGACATTTTCTTTCAACAGCAACTTTGTTTTGTAACATACAACGTCAACTACTGGCAAAACACAAAGCTGTGGGTATCTAACCAAAGCCACTAAAACAAAAGTTTCAATTTCATTTGGGCCACCATTATACAGGGTTATCAGGAAAGAATCATGTGATTACAAAATTTAATATTTTTCATAATTGCAAACAGAAAATTATAATTAATATGTCATTATAAAGGAAAAATGTTAAATTTTTTTTTCACAGGTGTTCAATATGATTATGATATATTCCTTTTGTCACCTGTATAATATCATTGTGATATGCCATTTCTTGTGAAACACATTTTAATGTTTCACAATTAACTGTTTGTAAAGCATCACACATGCATTGTTTAAGTTTGGGCTAACTTGTAGGCAAAGGTGATATGAACACAAGATGTTTGACATATCCCCAAACGAAGAAGTCGTATGGGGTTAATTCCGGTGACCTAGGAGGGTAGCTGTGTAGGACCAAATCATTGGCTGCACTGCGACCAATCGGCTACTCAGCTACCCTCCAGACTTAACCCCATACTTACCACCCACCAGACTTAACCCCATGTCACTTCTTCCTTTGGGGATATGTCAAAGATCTTGTGTTCATACCTTTGCCTGTAAGTTTCCCCAAACTTAAACAACACATTTGTGAGGCTTTACAAACAGTTAATAGTGAAACATTACAACGTGTTTGGCAAGAAATGGCATATTGCAATGATATTACACGAGTGACTAAAGGAAGTCATATCGAATACCTGTGAAAAAAAATTTAACATTTTTCCTTTACAATGACATATTAATTATAATTTTCTGTTTGTAATTATGGAAAATATTAAATTTTGTAATTGGACGATTCTTTCCTGATAACTCTGTATATCATAATCATTTTAACTCACTATAACCTAAGATTAATGGGTGATCTAATAAGTGACATCTAATCATTTCAATTTTGATTTACATCACAGATTAGGTCAGAAGGTAGAAAGTAATAAGATTTCAAAGTATCCATATCAATATGACAACAATATACATTTTATATAAAAAAAATAGAAAATATGTCAATCTACAAAAACATAAAAGTTAGATGTCAAATCGTAGTTCCTTTTGATTAAATACCATTTTTAGAAATATTTTAAAACAAAATTTTGAATTTTTAATATTTTAAATGATTTCAACTAATGTTTTATCAAACAATCAGAGACATACTAATTTCTGGCATGCAAAATACTGAATTTTCAGTAAATAATTGCCACTTTACTACCTTTCAAAGAGAGTTTTCTTAACCTTTTCCTTACGGAGTGGGATAGCATGTATCTTAAGAATACAGGCACAAGGGGAAAAAAAATAATAATATATATATATATATATATACACGACTACAAATACAGTCTATTATTGTAGTGTAGTGTATGTATATATGTATATATATAGTGTGTATATATATATATATATATATATATAACCCCTTTAATGGCCATTCTTACAAAGGGGGTATGAAATTTCCCATTCTAAAGAGGGAATTGGAATATATATATATATATATATATATATATATATATATATATATATATATATACACATGAGTACATATACAGTCCATTATTGTAGGGTAGTGTGTATATATATATATATATATATATATATATATATATATAGCCCCCCTTAATGGGCGTTCTTACAAAGGGGGTATGAAATTTCCCGTTCTAAAGAGGGAATTGGAAAAATGGGCCCCATAAGCTAAAGGTTTAAACAATAAATTGTGAACACACAATAAGCATAAACTAAGACATCAATATAGAAAAAAATTACCTCAAGGAGATAAACATTCAAATATTCATCTGCAATGAAATCAAATCTCACCAACTCGAAGAAGTTTCTGAAATTAAGATTAGATGCTTTAAAGAATGTCTTAACAGTCTGAGAAACTCAGAGTAAAATTTAGTGTACAAAAAGAAACATCACCTTAGGCTTCCTAAAGACATTGCACTCTTTTTAAGGTTTTCTTCAACACTGAAATAAACATCCCGAATAATCTTTGAAATCTGTGACCATAGTGACCTAGTACTTTTACCTATACTTAAAAAAGATTAATGTAAATACAAAGTTGCCACACAATTTTTGAAATAACATTTTCCAATAACTTAAATACAGAACAATTTTGTTAAATTAAAAATATTTTAGCCTGGTATATTATTCAATTTCTGTGAAAAAAGTTTTAGCTAAATGATTTTAAAGTTTCTGGAAAGGAAGAAAATAAGAAAAATAAATGATATTTTTTTGATGTTAAGTTAAATATTGTCATGAGAAGCTGTATTTATGAGAACAGAAATAAAAGAAGTACTTTTTATCACTTTTTCTATTAGCACTCCAAACCAAACCAAACCATGAATTTACTTTTTGAAAAAAACTTATAAATTCAAAATATCTGACTAACTTCTCAAAATTCTTAAACATTTTAGATCTGCCTTGAAAATGAATTTGAATATTCAGGTCAAATTCTTGGTCACCAAAAGACAATAGCTCATGCAGTAACTTTTAAGACAGTCATCAAAGTTATCATGCTCAATTATACAAGAAAGATTTTTTAAATCTTTCTTCTTTAAATCTTTCTAGCAATTAGCTAATGGTTTTAATCATTTAAGCATACCATAACACAGGGTTACTTTGTGACACACAGTAATTTTTTCATATTTCTGATCTTCTGTCGCACCCATGATACTGGGAAGGAAAAGAACAGTGCCAACAGTTTGTCCGACATACAAAGACACCTAGTGGCCAGTGTCCGAACCTTCTGTGTGCCATTTGTCTTCGCTGGCCAGTGTATTGTTCAAACCTGTTATCAAACTATTGACTCAAACTTCGGAAACTTTGTGTGCTGAAGGCTAACACCTTATAAAACCAACTACCACAGGTAATTATTTTTTGTCAATATGTTGGTTAGATTGTGGAGCAATATAATTTTTGTGTAGTGATATTTCTGAGAAATATGAGAACATAACCTAAATATCGAAAGGTGACGGGGTTACTTTGTGACACATTGACACTGCCACAAAATAACCCACAAAGTTGACCTTGCTCCTCCAGCTGCCCAATGTTGCATTTTTCCGTCCTCTAAAATATCACTGGAGGGGATGAAGTACTGCCTATCTGGAAAAAACTACCCAAAAGAGCAGAATGTGCCAAAAGATGAATTTCTTCATCTTCTCAAAGAACTGATGGCTGCCCTGGGCACCCGAGGTCTCTTTGAAGTCAAAAATATAGATAAAGCTATCCAAAATTTGTAATAGGTATATATAATTGTGTATGAAGCTTTTGATGAGCGTTTTACTGTCTAATTTTGTGTCAAGTAATTTTTCTTCTTGGATTTCAAGGCGAAAATACAGATGTCACAAAGTTGCCCCGTTTAATTTCTCAATGGTAATTAAAGATCCGGGTTAGTGCAATACATTAATATGTAAGAAAAGGATGAACCAATGTTTTGCAACTGTTCATTTTGGGTTGCTTTTAAAAATGATAGCTGGCACAAGAAAAAAACTTAAAATCCGTCACAAAGTAACCCCATCTTATGGTAGTTTAAATACAAAAATGTATCCAAGTTAAGAAAACTGCTTGAACTGCAATACTTTTTAATTTCCAAGATTTTAGTTACATTTTCATATTTTTAGAGTACTTCATGATGAAAATAAAAATTCTCATACTGGCTGGTATCTATACCAACATGCAATATTACATGCTAAAGAGATACTTTTAGTGCCAC
The DNA here is from genome assembly GCA_907164885.2 of Dolomedes plantarius. Lineage (NCBI taxonomy): Eukaryota > Metazoa > Arthropoda > Arachnida > Araneae > Dolomedidae > Dolomedes > Dolomedes plantarius. Next base: position 106,730,323 of record OU015503.1, read on the forward strand.
TAGCTAATACTCGATAAAATTAGCAATTAGGTAGAAAACAAGATACCACAATTAAAACTTAATTTAATGAAAAAAATTATCACACGATACAAATTATTACTGCGAGTAAATACAAAATAATGTTAACGTTAGATATGTATGAGTACTTTCAGTAAATAATTCTAGTCTGATTGATGAAATAATAGGTCCCAAGTGATTCATTTAACTCAAGTTCTCTTAACATGCCTAATTATAATCTCTCTCAGTTTAGCAGGCAAACTAATGACATTCATCACACTCTGAGAAGTTGCCTTGAAATTGAATATTCAGTTTTATACAAAACATTAATCAAAAACAGGTTTCTACTGTTATATGTATATATGTGTGTATAATTAATTTATATATATAAAACAGTTTTGTAACTGACTGACTGACAGATAATGCACAGACCAAACTGCTGGACCTAAAGGGTTGAAATTTTGCATGGTGATTCTTCTTATAGTATAGGGGTGCACTAAGAAAGATTTTTGAAAAATTCTTAGATTTTTTTAAAATTAAATTTTTAAACTGTTCTTGTAACATTCTTTAAAGTTTGCATTTAAAATAATAATCTGAGCATTATAAAATTTATATCAAGAGAAAGATCATAAAAATTCCTTTAAAATGAATTTTTTTTTTTAATCTTTACCTCCATTTTCTGATTTTTGGTGAATTTTTAAAGATTAATTTTTAGAATTTAATTTATTAAATGCTGATCACATGGTTTCTTTTATGTGATATTTTAAATTAATTTTGCCTCACGTGCATGACAACGAAATAAATTGACAAAAATAAATATTGAAATATGGTAAAAGATAAAATTTAACCACTAGACTAATTGAGATGGAAGTTTTATAAGAATTTAATTCAAATCAGTATGTTTTATGGATATTAAACATACAAATTAATTGCATACATTGACTGTTGTATTTAATTTGAATATTTTCTTCTACATTATTTTGTCTATAAAAATATCCGCTACGATTTTTTATAAATATGTATATATATATATATATATATATTTGGCATTAATTGCATACATTGACTGCTGTATTTAATTTGAATGTACTCTGAAGCGAAGCACATGTATTCATCTAGTATATACATATATCTACATAAATAAAGAGAGAGAGAGAGAGAAAATAAGATGAAATAGTGGATCAAGAATCAATTATAAGGAAATGGAAAAATGTTACATACCTTTAGATCGAAGATATGCATCTAATGATTCTTTTGCAGTATAATTCAGTTCAGAATAATAAAATTTTAAGTCAGGGACCTAAATAAATAAATGTACAAAATATCTTTTAAAAACAATCATATTTAAAATGAAACAAAAAGCAGTAAAATTTAAAAATCTGCCAACTACATTATTTATCTATTATTTCTGAAGTTGATTTGATCAAATATATTTTTATCTTTTTTAATATACCTGTTGAATGAAAAATAATAAATAAATAATCTTTATAATGATACACAATAACACAGTTTAGACCTAGACATTAAAATATATTGATATCGATTTGAACATAAAATCTAATAAATGGAACTATTTTAGTTTTTTTTTTGCTGACTATAAATTAATCTACACATTAAATTGATATGCTAGGCTACATTAAAAAAAATCTTGAAAGGCAAATTTGACAGTCTAACCAAAATTAGAATGATAGAATCAGACAGATGTTTAGGATTAAGAAATGCATTGCAATATTAGTAAATAATATTTAATCTTTTTCTTTGAAAACTAACTATTCATAGAATGAGGAAGAAATAATGTATAACAAGGGACATAAATTTATGATTAAAATAAGGAAATATCTGAGAATTTTAAAATTACAAGTAAATACAAGCAAATAACTTTAATTTAAAGTTTTCTTACACATGATATTCGATAATTTTCAACTGGGACTATTCACATGACACCAAAGGGAAAAAAAACAGTTAAATCAACAATGTTTTGCTTTGAATGTCATAATTGACTGGACTATCATTTCATTTAGTTCATTAATAAAGCAGATAAAATTATTAAGAAAAATTCTATTGAAAAACTTGTTCATCTCTTGGGGAAAAATATAAAAAAAGTTAATAAAATAATTAAAGTCTCATAGATACACGATTAGTCCACTATGAGCATAAAATAACAGCATATGCTTAAATACACTTAAATAACAAGCTTAAAAACTTCATCAATAATTTACTGCAATGTATCCTTTACAATCTCTAAAAGAATTCCAACTGTAATTCTTTTCCAACCAGTTTACTTGTCTATGTCAGCAATTCTCAACCTGTGGTCCGCGGACCACTTGTGATCCATGGGACATTTTCATGTGGTCTGCGAAATATTGGCCTTTTGGCATAATAATAATAAAAGATCTAGGCCTATACAGGTTTTCATTTATTTTAGTCTATGTGGTCTGCTATTGATTTGGTAAGGCCTCTAGGGGTCCTTAGGTATGAAAACGTTGAAAATCACTGGTCTATGCCACCCTGAGGAGCATATAACAAGGGCAAAACTTAGGTCCTTGTGCTGGATAGGCTGGAGATGTATATCTTCAATTAACATGAAGTTGTATATTTTTAGTTATAAGCTGTCTATGTTCTAAGCTCATGACTGATTAGGTTTGGTAAGTATCATGACAATGATAAACCTAACTCTCCCCATTTTGACAATTTCCTGGATAAGGGGCAGCTCCAAGAAAGTTTGTACTACCTTTCCCCTTATCTTCCAAGGAGATATTCAACAGCTCAAATTTTTCTGTACTTTACACAGACAGGTCAATTTTAAGAGGTTCTTGCACACATAAGAATTAAATCCAGGTGTCACATTTTAGAGCAGTATAATCATTCTTGTTGTATGAGGGCTAAGTAGACATGGACTATAATTTGAAAATGATTCAAGTGGCATCTGGGACCATGTCAATATTGCTTCTCTAGAATAGTGATCAAATATGCTGACCATTTCCACATGACTAAGACAAACAGGATGTGGGCAGAAGAAACAAAGAGTCACTATTTCAATACATAACAAATCAGAAATTAGTATTTTTAAGGAATTACCAGGCCCGGGGTTTGTACTGATTTCCCAAAATCAAAAATAAGGAGTTCTTAAGGACTTTCTAAGGACTGTGCTGGTCATTTTAAAACCTCAAAGAGGATTTAATAACATGTTTTATTTCCGAAGTTTTAGGCTTTTAAAAGTATTTGAATGATAGGATCCTGTAAAACCTTATACATCAACTTAATAAATTATTAAAATTAATAATACTATTTTAAAATGACTTTGGCAGGCTGCAATCTGTTGGGTTATCCCTGCACTTGACAAACGTTGGTAAGCAGTGTTATAGCGAGTCATTAGAGCAAACCAGTAGTAACCTTATATATGTATATAAATATATATATATACATACTAAGGGTTATCAGGAAAGAATCTTCCAATTACAAAATTTAAAATTTTCCATAATTACAAACAGAAAATTAAAATTAATATGTCATTGTAAAGGAAAAATGTTAAATTTTTAGCCCCATTGGCAGCAGTGCAGCCGATGATTGGGTCCAACATTGGGGCTACCCTCTCAGGTCACCGGACTTAAACCCATGTGACTTCTTCCTTTAGGGATGTGTCAAAGATCTTATGTTCATACCACCTTTGCCTACAAGTTTTCCCGAACTTAAACAGTGCATTTGTGATGCTTTACAAACAGTTAATAGTGAAACAACGTGTTTGACAAGAAATGGCATATCACAAAGATATTATGTGGGTGACAAAATGAAGTCATATCGAACAACTGTGAAAAAAAATTTAACATTTTTCCTTTACAATGACATATTAATTATAATTTTCTGTTTGTAATTATGAAAAATATTAAATTTTGTAATCGGATGATTCTTTCCTGATAACCCTGTATATATATATATATATATATATATATATATATATATATATATATATATATATATATATATATATTTAGCTCTGCATGCTATAATAAAAAAAACCCCATAAACCCTACCTACTATAATATCATTCTACCTATTAATAAAATTGTAAGAAGAAAAGTACAAAAAATTATACTCACATCCCAAATAGGTTTGTAATTATGGAAAATATCAAATTTTGTAATCGGATGATTCTTTCCTGATAACCCTGTATATATATATATATATATATATATATATATATATATATATATATATTTAGCTCTGCATGCTATAATAAAAAAAAAACCATAAACCCTACCTACTATAATATCATTCTACCTATTAATAAAATTGTAAGAAGAAAAGTACAAAAAATTATTCTCACATCCCAAATAGGTTTGTAATTATGGAAAATGTTAAATTTTATAATCGGATGATTCTTTCCTGATAACCCTGTGTATATATATATATATATATATATATATATATATATTTAGCTCTACATGCTATAATAAAAAAAAAACCATAAACCCTACCTACTATAATATCATTCTACCTATTAATAAAACTGTAAGAAGAAAAGTACAAAAAATTATACTCACATCCCAGATAGGTAAGTAGTCGTCACCCACTACATAAGATTCTATATGATTGATATTTAGGGGGAAATAATTTTCTTTACAAAACCTGAAATATAAATGCTGTTTGACTCATAAAAATATATACCTTCATTCTTTTTTTCAATAGTAAAATCAGTAGGGATCAAGAAATGAACCTCAGCACATACCTTAACAATATGTCTCCAGAATATAAATAGACCCGCAAAGGGTCAATACTGGTTAATATCACATATACGCCAATATCAAATTTCCTATAAATAAAATTCATAGTGAACAGAAGAAGTCACAATATTTACAATTAAATTTACATGGCATAATTGCATAAGTTGGTTGGTTTGGATGTTACAGTCATTTATTATAACAAATGGGTTAAACAGGCCAGGATGTAGAATTTAAATTTCATCCATAATGGTTACAAACATACTTGCTGGTAATCGAGACACTTGAACCTATAGACTCTAGTGCCAAAGACTAGTAATCTAGCTCTTAAACCATTGTCTTTAGTAAGGAGCATGATAAACAACCAGGATTACATTAATGTAGTGACCCATAGGAGTTTCGCCCTGGACAGGAGAGTCCAGATAAATACCTGTATGTGTATGGGAGGAAGAACTAGGCATTTTATACAGTAAAGCAAAAAATCCTCTATAATCCATAAAGTTTGTTCGTAGATGTCATAACAAAACTTAAGAAAGATTTTAGTCAACATGCCTTTTCCTTTTCAACAACATAAAATAAGATAATATAATTTTAAAATGATGCAAGTGAATTTCCTATAGAGTTTGAGATTTGCATTATATAAAAAATAGTATTCTTCATTTTCTAAAATATAGAATTCATTTTTAATAGGTAATACAATCATTCAATCAGAATCATTATTAATTTAAAAATATGTTAAGTTAAGGAATAGAACAAAAATTATAATACTTAATTACAGCCATAGTCATGTCTTGAAATAATAATAATAATATTTTTTTAAAGAGTATCTCTGTCAACAGTCAATATAATTAAAAAAAATTACATGAGACATTTAATTTATTAACACTGTATAATAGACCTTCAACGAGTCAATATAAATGTCATTTGAGAAGTTTATCATAAAAACTTACTTTCCATTAATTAACAGTGGATTCTTAACAAATTCTTGGACAAAAGTTCCATCAGCCTCCAAGTTTTCTGTCCCATTGAGGATCCTAATACCCCGATGATTTGAATTCTTTATCATCCAGAATACATTCTTGTTTTCTTCTGACTGTGAATTAATAATAATGCCAATAAAAAGAAAAAAATTAGCCTGTCATTTAATAGTCTATTTGAGATCAAAAGTGTTACTAGTAAAACAATGCTTGAACACTATTTAGAATCAAAATTGATAATTAAAGTATGATATGAATTTTTCATGCTGAGCTATGGTTGAATGGGAGCTAGCATTTGGTCCAGAGCCTGTGGGCTTGAGTCAAACAGTTAGCATGGGTATTTGTAACCATTCGAAATCAGCTTTAAACTGTAGGTTTCAGTCTAAATAGTTCCTGTATAGCAAAAGTTGACCATAGCACTCTCAACCATGAATTTTGCATGATCCTACTAAAATGCAACAAGTAGTACCACTTGTTGCATTGGATGTAAAAAAATGTGAACATTTGTGTGTATACATATACAGTGAAACTTCTCTATGATGACCTGTCATGGTTCCCCAAAAAAGTGGCTGTCAAATAGGTGGGTTGATTCCTCTATGGCGGCCAGTCATGGTTCTGAAAAAAAGTGGCCATAGAATAGGGGATGAATTTATCTTGGCCAGTCATGGTACCGAAAAAAAAAGTGGCCATTTTGAGGGGTGGCCATCGAATAGGGGGTGGATTTCTCAATGGCAGCCAGTCATGGATCCGAAAAAAAGTGGCCATACAATAGGGGATGGATTTCTCTATGTTGGCCAGTCATAGTTCCGAAAAAAAAGTAGCCATTTCGAGGGGTAACTGGCCAGAGAAGTTTCACTGTGTATAGTTTTTCCCATATTTAAGATACACATGACATTTGATTCCAAATTAAAGACCTCTTTTGGTTAAGGCAGAAAAAAGTTAAATAAATATGGCAAGAGAAAAAATGTGAGTATAGCTTTCTCCCCTTGTAGAAGGCATTTTGGTCTACTGCCAAGAATCACTGTATACACTCATAAGGACCGAAGATACATTTGAAGAAATGGTGGTAAAGCCATGCATAAAAAATTTAAACACTCATAATACAGCTTTCTCCCTTATTTTTTGAATGTACTCACTCATTTCTTTCTAAAGCTGAACCTTTATTAAATCTTACGGGGGGGGGGGGGGGGGGGGGGGGTAGAACTGTAATCTTCATGATTTAAATAAATAAAGGTATAAGATATTATACTCCATTTACTTAGTGTTATACAACAAACATTTTAAAAATATTCAAATATGCACAATGGGAAAAAAATTGCTCAAGCATTTTTAAAAAATAAAACGCAGATTAATCCTCTAAAATGTACATACAGAATACTTACATACTGGAAAAATGCCTTTTTGTGAGTAGGTAGCAAAAATGATTTAGGAATACTGTCAATAGATAATAAAGCTAAATTGTTCTTCTGTGTTATAAACCCACTTCCAGGAAAATGGTTAATCTGAAATATTGACAATTATTTAAAATAACAATTCATCAGTAGACATTTTTTCTTTTTAATGGCATGAATAAAGTTATAGTTATCCTTACTTTTTGATCCTGCTTTAATTCAAGAAATTCGTGCTTTAAACTATAGAATGGATATGTATGTGACCATAATACTTCCCAGTCATTGGTATTACTTGAGTCAACTTTATAACCTATTTGGCTAAATGTGTGCTTGACTACATCTAATGTATAATCATCTTTCTGAAAAATTAAAATATTAAAAACATCAAATTGCATAATTTTTTTCATAAAGATAATTAAATAATAAGAAAATTTGATGCTTTCTCATTATATCAATCTATTGCCAATGTCCCCTAAAAACTTGCTAATTATATTGCAAAACTGTTACCAATTAAATAAAAGGAATACAAGAAAACAATCACTTTTTACACCATATTTTCACTTCAGTAAACTATATTTTAAAGTGGAAGAAAAAACAAAAAACGATAATACTGACTTTTCTCATCACTTATTTTTTGCCAACTACACTTCTACTTTTGGTGGTATACATATTATTATTCTTTTCCTGTGATAATTTCATTTATATGAAGAAGTGTACATAAGAAGTGGTAACAGCTACATCCAAAAATAAATCTTAACATAATCTTTAAATTTTATTTTCATGTACATTTCTGTCTACTTCTTAGATAAACTTAAATAGAGTTTTATTAGTAACACGGTAATTAAATCTGCAATTTGTGAATAGATGTTCCAGATATCAAACACAAGTCTTTGCAAACCTATGTGAACAATTCTTCCTTGCCAAGAGTTGCAGGTTGGTGACAGGCCTGTATAATTGGCAAGAACCGAATAATTTAATATTTATAAAATTTTATAAAATTTAATATTTATAATTTTTGTTTGTCACTGACAACCTATGGAAATTAAAATATTTAAAAGGCAGTTTTAACTTGCTTAGTTCAGCAATTACTAAAAGCAAGCTGCAAAAAGCAATTATACAGTATGAACTTACCAAGACATTTGGTTAAAAGATTCATAGTAAGCTACACTTACGTTATACGAACAATATATGAATTTCATCAATATTTCAACCACAGTGATAGTAATTACCATGACAAGGGCTATTATGAGGGGGGAAGAGAATTGAAATTCCCCTATACCTAAACTGCTGCTCATACCTAGTAACAAAACTATAAATGCTTTATAGCATATATATATATATGTATATATAAACTCAGTCTATGAGCTGTGGAGAGACAGAATCTCCAAATCCCTTCTTGCTCCTCCAGTGGATAGAGGATTTCAGGGTTCATCTTCGGAAGGAAGAAAAAAAAAATGAAGGATAAAGAGATTATCTGCATTTTCAAAATTATTATTTTTCTGAATTTCCCATCTCGTTTGAAAAAGGCATTCATCAAAATATGATTTGGGTAAGAATTCATTGATAAAACCTACGTATATTTCTTTCATATGAGTGATACAGTATACATGTTATGCACATTTGAAACTGAACACAATTATACATTTAAGAGAAAATAGGGGAAAGTTACACAAATTACCTGAATGCCATACATTTTAACAACAGGCAAATTGTCTATAACTCTTTGAACTATATGCTGTACACATTTTTCTGGTTTACTATTTAAATGTTCTGTCGATGAAAGAATAACATAAATAGCCATAATTAAAAGAAAGAGTAATATGACGGTAAAATAGCTTCGAAGGGTTTTTGATAAGCACAAAGTATTATAAAAAACACGAAAAATTTTCATTCTGGTAATGTTTCGTATTATTAGCACGTACGAGTTATGATTCAGTAGCAAATTAAAAAAGACTGCAATAAAAAAAAGACTTTTCTGATGACTGTCATTTTATAACTAATATTATAATTAGGTACGTTATTCTCGTATAAAAACAGGCATACACTCGTATAATAAGGCACTGATGGCAATGATTGATGACAACGATGCAAATACTTTTAACAATTTAAATTTACCATCCACAACAAAATTAATAGTTTTCTATAGAAAGTAGCAGAACATCACCGGACATACTCTCCCGGTTAACAAACTGTTAATACTATAACATCATTAGCAGTTACATTTGATTCACTGAGCTAACCCACGTCGATCGGTAAACAACACGCTCCGCGGTCATATTCGGTCAAATATCAAAACAGAAGCATTAACCAATAAGAATAAAGGAATCTTGTCCGGCGAGTCAATGAATGCGTGTAGCCACATGAACCTGTGTCTACACGCAGGGGATCTGTTTGACGACAGAGAGCGGTAATAAAGAAACCTAAACCAAAACAAGAACCGGAGTACTGCGGGGTCGAGATTTTCCCTAAATTCCTTTTCTCAATTGATTTTAGACGATATTTTTGCATCATTGCTATAAGTCATCTTAATGAATAAAGATGTCTCAGAAGAATGACTTTTCTTATATTTTTTCCCTCTAACATAGACTTTATTCCAAACACCGATTGAAAGTACCGTCTTATCGAAGCAAGGCTCTGTAATTTAAATAAATTCTAGCTTTAAAAAAACCTCCATTTGCACCTACCTGGTAGGAATAGGCTCCTACCAACTCGTTCATATCTAGAATACCCAGTAGCGGATCAAGCACTTGAAATGCCCCAAACATAACGCAGTTTTCAGGCCAAGAATGTATCTCTTTTTGAAACTGCTAACTTTCGGAGGCCCCCAAGCTCATGCTTCTTGCACCTGTGCGACTATCCGCCGATAAGAATACCCAGGGACGGATTTACATATTTTTATGCCCTAGGCCAAAGCACCATTTTGCGCCCCTTCCCTCCATTTAAATTTTTGACTTATAACGTTAGATTTAATATACAGTAAGAGTTTTTGAAACATATATACTGAATAAACATTTGAATAACATATTTTTAATAAAAATTTTCTACATAATTTCTTCAAATTTATCTAAAAATTACAATTAAAATTTTTTCCTTCGTGCTTTCGCCCATTAAAATTCTTCAATAGTTTCATTGAAGTCAACAGACAGAGCCTGACTAAGGCAGGGGCATACGGGGCAGTTGCCCCGGGCCCCCACTTCAGAGGGGGCCCCCAAATCAAATAGAAAGTTTATTTTACGTTTCCTTCTTTAATGAACTTTTTTTAAACAAAATATCAGTACAGTGTAAAATCCGTCAGTTTTATGTTAGCTTCTTCATTAATCTATCGTATGAACACAAAATATCTATATTTCGTAAATCCATGGCTTTCTAGTGCGAAATTTAGCTGAATTCCGACCTAATGTCAGGAAGGATATGAATTTTTCGCAACTAGATGACAAAGTTAACAATCAGAAAACTGCATTTCGGAAACTTGAGAAAAGTTCACAAACTGCAGCGATATGATTGTTAACTAGGTCATCTTAATCGCAACTGCAAAAAATTCAGTTGCATAGTGTTCAGTGGATTCTGTTGGATTTTCGCAACACTGAGAAATCACATTAATCAATTATAAGTTGTATTCTCTCAAAATTCTCACAAATGTCAAATATTCTTTTGATTAATTAATTTCATACCTTTGGGGGGGGGGACTTTATAGCTATTTTAGGTTCTAGTCAGTATTCTTGTTATATATCTATAATGAGGTGAAAAATTTAAATACCTCCATAAAGTTCGGTTCTTCAATACTGAAGTAGTGAAGCAGAGGGGGGCCCCCAAAGAAGTTTTTGCCCCGGGCCCCAATTAGGCTAAGTCGGGCCCTGTCAACAGATCTTGTTAAATCTGCTTTAATGCAAAGAAGTGCCAAGGCATTTAGTTTGTCTTGATGCAGCAAAGATATTAAATGATTTTTGATTCTTTTTAGTGCAGAAAAATATATCTTTCTGCAGAGGCATTTGTGGCAGGTGTGCACACAAACATTCTCAATAGGATATCAACATTTGGATACACTGTTTGTAATCCTCTTTCACGTAGCCACTTGCAAATTGCTAAGGGACTTTTCGACCCAATGCTGTACTTAGTTATGTGAGATTTTAGATAGTACAGTTCATCACATAATGCAGGCTCCAAATCATCTTAGAAATTGCCTGTAATTTTCTTACCTTTTCTTTAAGATCAAGAGAAGTCAGTGACCAAATTTTAGTAATTCCTTTAAATTTTTCACCGAGCTCTCTATAAGCTTGTGACCTCTTCTCAAGCTCTGATTTGAGTTTGTCCACAATCGTGAAATAGGTATTAACTCTAAAGATATCACGTCCGTTTAAATTAACTTCGCCTTCACGTTTTTCGTCAGCTTGTAGTTTTCTGAAAACCTGACGCTTTTCATCATGCTCATAAACTTTCTTTTCAGAAATATCCAGAGCTTTGTTTTCATATACATCAAATTGTTCTCGCAGTTCTAACAAGAACTTTACGAGCGACTGAAGAACTGTGGCAACTTCTGAAACATCAAGTTCTACGTTTTGTACATACTTATTGACTTGGTGAAGTCTAATCAGCACCGTTCCCCAAAACTGTGCCATGCATACTGTTTCGAGCCTTTGCAACTTCGTTAGTAAACCTCTAGCTTCTATGCTCTTGTTGCTGATTTTTGACATTCGTCACTTTCAAAGTATTTTAGAGCTTTTATGACTGCAAACCAATCTTCTTTTAATGCTCTACAAGCATCATATCTTGCCGACCATCGTGTCGTGGAGAGGCTTTTTGCGGTAAGGGTGCTATTTTTCTTCAATGCTTTCCACCTCGCTGTAGACGACGAGAAAAAATTATAAAGTTCTTGAAGCAAATTAAAAAGCGATGTGGCTTCATTGTAGCAATCTACAGCATGTGTGCCCACTAAATTTAAAGAGTGTCCTGCACAAGGTATGAAGGATGCAAGAGGAGAAACTTCAAGTATCCTAGCCTGAAGATCTGAGTAAATACGAGCCATATTAGCTGCACTGTCATATGATTGACCCCGACATTTCAAGATATCAAGGTGGAGATCAGTGACAGTCTTAATAACAGCTTCAAACATTTCATGGGCTTTGTGGCCAACGTTAGGTAAAAATTTTATAAATCTCTCAACAGGTTTCCCATTTTTTACATATCGCAAAGCAAACGACAGCTGTTCCACATGCGAGATATCAGGAGTTGAATCTACAACAAGGGAATAGTACTTTGCTGTTTTAGCTGCATTAGCAATATGCGTTAGTACTTCTTTAGCTAGGAGCTCGATGAACTCATCACAAATAGTAGATGAGAGATAGAATGTCTGTTCACTACCTGAAATTTGAAAAGATATTTGAACAACACATTTACCCAACACTAAAAATCTAAGTTTTTATAATAATTTATCACAATTATCTCTTATCTCTCTATTCTAAAAAAAAGTAACTCCCGCTGCAGCGGCAGCGGCTGTCAAAAGCTTGTCACGCTATCTCCTCCGAAACAGCTGGGGGTTTGGGGTCGAGACCGATACCAATAGATGCAGAAAAATGTGTTGAACAAAGTAAGACATGTCTCCGCGACCAGGATGTGAGAGGTGGGAAAAAATAGTCCCTATTTGTGTTTGTCAGTGGAGAAAAGTAAAATCGGACCCGGACGGGTAAAGATGCCCCCGGGTCAAGCTAATAGGACAGTGTTGTGCTAAAGCGTTTAAGGGAAAACTATTACGTGTTACATAAAACTTTTCAACTTTTCTATGCATCTTTAAAGGCAGTAATCATTTATGAATGACCACGCTGTCAAAATATTCGAAACAACAATCTTAATTATAGCCATAAATAAAGAGAAAATATTAAGCATTGTTCAGAGGATATCGTTCTTTCTCAGTGTTGTGTAAACTGCTCTTAGTATTGTTAATCATCAACAATGCTAATTATCATAAAGATTTTTACAACAGATCTGCTACGCAACAAAGGTTTTTTACAGTCGCCATTTTAAACCTAATACTTATGTGTGAAGGTTTAAGCGTTTGAAAGCTTATCATAATTGCTTTTATTTTAATTTGAGAATTCTTTGAAATTTTCTTATATCTCTTGACATCGAGATCTTTTTATTGTTCTTTGTTGAAGTATCTATCATTGGACAAGTTCGTTCTTATCGTGTCTGCCGTGTTCTTGTTCGCTACGTCGGACGTCTACTGCATTTTTTTTTATCAGGCTTTTGTATTTACCAATTTTACGCTTTTATTTGAAAGAAAAAAATAAAGGGGAAAATGTCAAAAGAAGTTTGCCTGGCAGTTGAGGAAGAAGATGACGTTAATATTTATGAAACTGCCACTGAAAGCTCTATAGACGAATTTGTTGATGCTAGACCTCCTAAACCTCCCCGAAAGCCTCCTAATTCTGCCCTGGTATTGCGTAAGGCTCCTAAACCTCCAAACCCGCTCATGGAAAGATTTTTGAATGACTGCGACATCCAAACTACAACTGATGTACCTCGACTTAGTTTAAAGAAAAGAATACGGCGACTTTTGTGCAGTTGTTTCCGGCCTTCAGCAAAAGACTAACCAAACAAGCCTACATGGACAAAATTGTATGAAGATTTTCCATCGATGAACTAAATTTCTAAAACAGCTTTTTTTTATGTGTAATCATCCACTGTCTCTCTATAGAACTTTAAATATCCGTACAATTTGGGATTTAACATTTTTGCAACTCATCGCACACTGTCTTCAGTTTTTCCAACACTTTGTTGCCTGCAACTAGAAATCATCGGTTACTCATGCTTATTAGTGTTACTGAAGTCTGCTTTCTTCTTCCTCTTCTCTAAACCACCTAAATATCTGCTTCATGTCTTTCTCATCTTCACCACAGACGATACCACCTGGCTCGTATCATCCTGTTCACCAGAGCCGCTACCATCTGGCTCGTATTATCATCTTCACCAGAGCCGCTACCATTTGGCTCCTATCATCCTCCTCACCAGAGCCGCTACCATCTGGCTCCTATCATCCTCTTCACCAGAGCCGCTACCATCTGGCTCCTATCATCCTCTTCACAAGAGCCGCTACCATCTGGCTTGTATCTTCCTCTTCACCAGAACCACTACCATCTGGCTTGTATCTTCCTCCTCACCAGCGCCGCTACCGTCTGGCTCGTGTCAACCTCTTCACCACAAATTGATTTTTTTTTTTATTTCTGAGCCAACAACATCAGGTTGGGAAATGTATCCTCCAAACATCGTGCCTCCATTAAAAAAAAAGAAAAAAAAGTGAGAAACACGCCGGCCCACTGGCATCGGGCCGCGCGGATGGTCTTGCTGTAAAGGGGAGTGTTTAACAGCCCGCCTCCAAGCGGTACTCTCCGGGCAACGTTTCTTCCTCGCAAGTGTAAGGAACGGCGAAAGGGCTGAACTGATTCTCATTTTGCAATTGTAGGAAAAGGAACTTTGTCTTCTGTTGAGCAGACAAGAACCTTTATCAAAATATCCTACCTTCATACTACGATGTATAATTGATGATCGCTCGCAAATATTAGACTCTAAAAAACCCTTGTCAAGCTCTGTTAAACATTACAAGCGTTTCATTGTGTTTATGATAATCATTGTGTATTGTGTGCACTTATCAGACATTGCAAAAATAAAAGTTTTCGTATCTTTGTAACACGTTTCTTCCTTAAATCTTTTTATATAATTTTCACTGTACGCTGGTAAATATTAAATACTGTTCCGAAAATTTCGAAAAATATTTCGTAATGTTAAAAAAAAAAAAAAAATAAAGTAAGTAAAAAATAAAGTGTATGTATACATGTAAGCCCCGGCCGGGCTTACATGTATACATACATTCATATATATATTGTGTGTGTGTATTTGAAGGACACGTTAAAAGTGTGGGACGCAGAATCCATGGACACGAAAGGCTTGTTTAAAACTACATTTATTATTCATACAACCATCGCTTACATCTACTGACACATCGAACAGCAGTGAGAGTGTATATTTATACATATATAAACACTTATGGAGTGCTCCGGCGAGCGACGCATGCGCAGGACGTGATCCTGTTTGGGTCGTTCTACGATGACCGTATAGAAACTTTGCTTATTGTTTCAATAAAAATACAATAAATGTTATAAATAAAATAATTATATATATATATATATATATATATATATATATATATATATATATATATATATATATAAAGAGAGAGAGAGTAAGTAAGTAAGTAAGTAAGTAATCTCTTTAATATAAAGTAAAGAATTAAACCGAGACATTTACTTCTTTTCTGAGCAAAGCGGGCCATGAAGAATTACTTTTGAATTTTCATATATAATAAAAAAAAATTTCTACATATGTAAGAAGTTAAGAAGTATATTTTGTTATTAATGAAAATCGTTCATTTTTCTTTAACATGGGGTTAAATGAAGAACACGACGAGAAAACCCTGATGGACTAAAAAATGCCTACATTTAAAATGTGTCGATGATATTTAGCTTCAAATGAAAATCATACATGCAAGATCATACGCATTTGGATGCAAGCAATGCATGACATGGGAAAAATTACGTCACGCAAAACGCGAATTCAGGTTGTAACCTGCTTTTATAACACTAAAACATCTATTTTTTTTCAAAGTGGGTCTTTAATTCCTATAATAAGCTATGGAGATTTTTTTATTCAGTATTCTTATAATAACAAATTAGCTGATGCATATTTTTGAAATCTTCTCCCTGTATTTCAAAAAGAAAATTTCAATGATATAGTACAAGTTTTCAAATTTTTTTTTCAATTTGCTTTGTTTAAAAATACATTTAGTTTTTATTTTAAAACAATGCACATTAATTATTATTAAATAATTATTTTAAATGTATTAATAATTTTATTTGTGTACGCGGATTGGTTGACATCCCAAAATGCCGGTAAATTTCTATAATCATCAATAAAATTTAAAATTTCTTCCAAAGACTGCGACATTGTGAACACTGCCTTGGATAATAGAAAAACGCAGGGAATTCAGCATGAAAATTCACTCGGGTTGGATACAATTGCGATATCGCATGCTCTATCGCGGCGCATGCGCTGTCCTGGAATTTGCAGGTGGTGAAGCATCGCTCTGAGCATGCTTCACATTTCTCTCTCCGTGCGACATGTCGAAAGCGAAATCGAACCCGAAAGCGCAAAAGTGTGGACATAGCTTAACAGAGGAGCGAGCGTAGCGAGCCTAGGGGTGAAGCCCCTAGTTATTACAGTTGGCTCTCTGTTTAACGACTTTCAAGGGACCGTGAAAAATCGTCCTTAAGTTGAGATCGTCGTTAAACAGAATTTGTGAAAAAATAATATTTCCCTTCACACTTTACAGGCTTAGGACTGTCAATATATTTCTTAATATATTGGCGTGTTTAAAAATGTTATTTTTAATCATCATTATTATTATATTCCCAAAAAGTTATTTTAAATTACATTGAAAAAAGAGTACAAACAATACAATAAATTAGGTTTTAAAAAAGTCAAAAAGTGTTGATTGCTTCATTTTTTGCCTTGTTTTCGTTATTCTCTTTTCCAGATTTTCTAAAATGTCAAATGTGTCATCTTCCATATTCGACATATTCGATGTAATATAGAGTTGGAGAACATCTAGAGCAGAAGTTGCATCTGTGTAAGACAGTGGCAGTGTCTCGTTTCCGTGTCTTCAACTTCACCTTCTTCGTCTGACACTGTGTTTTCATTTACTATATCTTCATAAATTTGTTCTACATTTCTGTAATCTGTTGTTAAAACAGATTCATCCCAATTGTAGAAATCTTGAATTGAAACATCCTCATCTTCAACAAGACTTCTCCATTCTTCAGGGGTAATATCATCTTCGTAGATTTCTACATCCGTACTTTGCAGTTCCACTACAAGTTATTTGTGAATTCCAGCAACGCGAAAGCAGTTTTTTATTGTGGATGAAGAAACTTCTTTCCATGCTGATGTTATCATGTGCATTGCTTCCAAGATCGTAATTTTACTAATTTTCATACTGACAGCCGAATTGTTTATTAATTTCCTAATTAAAGACTTTCTGTAGTATGCTTTCACACTGCGAATGATTCCCAGGTCTAATGACTGCAACTTGCTAGTGCAATTAGCTGGTAAGAAATGGATAGTCAAACTTGTAAGTCCAGGGATATTTGGAGTATGTGCAGTGCAACGGTCGATTAAAAGTAAAAATCTTCTCTTTACTTGATGCATTTTTGCATGAAATTTTCTAATCCCGTCAATAAAAAATTGTGATGTCATCCACGCTTTATTAATATTCCGGTACTCACACGGTTTCCTGGTGATATTCTTAAAACACTTTGGTTGCTTTGATTTGCCTATAAATAGTGGTGGAAATTTCTCAGATCCATCCAAATTAGTGCACAGTAAAACAGTCAATCGTTCCTTACTGTGTTTTCTATCAAAGCACTTTTCGCCCATATACGTTAAAAATTTTATTAGACACCATATTGTAGAATAGGTCCGTCTCATCTGCATTGAATATGTTCTTCTCATATCCATCTAATATCCCCTTCAGCACTATTTTCCATTCTTCTACTATTTTTCCATCCACGGAGCCACTTTCGCCAAATATGCTTTTAAATGCAAGCTCATATCTTTCTTTGAACTTTGCTAGCCAACCACCCGTAGCCTGAAAATTTTGCATTCCAAACTTTTCTGCCAGAACTATAGCATTTTCTTTAAATATCACTCCAGAAATGGGAATATTGGATGCTCTTGCTTCATGAAACCATTGCAGGACTGCCTTATCCAACTCTTCTGATCGGCCACATTGAATTTTCTGCCTTTTGGATATGGATCCCAAACCAAATTTTTGTGCTGCTTCAAGAATTTTCTCTATGTTTGCTAAAATACCTTTGAGAGTAGACTCGGGTAGCTGAAATTGTCTTGCGAACGGGGCTTTTGTTATTCCAACACTTTCTTCCCAGTCTTCAATAATTTTCATCTTTTCTTGTAGCGTAAGATACTTTCGCTTTGATGCCATTTTGCTCTGCTCACCTCGTATTCATACTGGAATGAGCTCCTATACACAACCATGAATTCTCTAAACATGTACATCTGCTTCCCGGAAGGAGTGACAGATGGCTGCTATTGGACAGTTCGTAAGTCACATGACAACAGATGGTAGGGATAATAGAGTGATTCAGCTCCCGCTCTAAGAGCTCCATGGAAGAATATTCGATCTTCCGAGAAAGAGTAATCCCCCCCCCGTTTTTCCAAATGCAACAAGTCTATGATTGCAACATTGCAAACATCAAGGAAATTCCAGTTCTGTTATTCAAACCAAACTTGTATTCCCCCACAGAAGGTTCCCCTCCTGCACATAAAATGTTGAAGAAAAAGTTTATCATGTAAAAAAAATTCGTCGTTAAACAGAAACAACGTCGTCTTTAAATAGATTTTTTTTACGTCCTAGGGGCCGGGACTGGGAAATATCGTCCTTAAACAGAGATCGTCGTTAAGTAGAGCGTCGTTAAACAGAGAGCCAACTGTAATATAAAAGTTCATTTTATAAGGGAGATAAAATGCATTTTTGCTTTTCAGCTAAAATGTATCGTTTCACGTTTATTCGGTAGTTTAGCTTTTAAAAAATAAAATAATAAAATTGTTTATCTTTAATTGCTTTTGCTTTTACAGTTATCATATAAAGTATCAATATTTTAAGAATTTATCTCAAAATACAACTCCAGATAAGTATAAGAAAAGGTTACTTTACTCTAACAGAGATCGCTTCATTTTGGAAATTCATTTGCAGAGCTTTAATTTTAATTAAAAAAGCATACTTTGTTTTAAAAGACCTTAAAATATGATAACAAAAAATTTATATATAAAACTTTTTTTAATGAAACTAGTGATTTTTTAACACATATATTACCCTAGGTTTTGGGAGGTAAACTTGCTACGAAACGTTATGTCCTTGTTTTAAATGATATTTGAGTTTAGACGAAGGTAGCCCCGGATTTTCTTCCACATTGTTTCAAAGCTTAAATTTTTCCATTTAAAAACGCAATCAGAAAATTCTAACTTAAACATAGAATATTATTTTTAGAACATATTTTTACATATTGACAGATTTTGTTTTCATCTAAAATATAAATTTTAGAAGGTATAGAGCAATTTCCAAGCAAACTTAAAAAAAGTGTTACATTCATTTTAAGTTACTCACTAGTTATGAATTAAAAGGAAAGTTTGAACAAGAAAAAGCATGAACAAGAACACATAAAAATGTTGGTGCAAAACAATTGAACTAACGAGCTAAAAACAATATAAAAGCAAAGTTCTCATATCTGTATTAATTGACATAAAAATAACTATATGGAATAAAAATAATTTATATTAAAAATAGCAACTAGCACACTAATGAAAGTTCAAAATTAAAAAAAAGTTAAATAGTTCTCTTTAAAAAAATATTTTTAACTTTTACATTTAGACTAAAAGTATAAAAGACCCTTAGCTTTAAATGGCAAAACCTGAACTATTTAAACAAACATAATGTACTTTTAATAACACTCGTATCTAATTCTAGATTATTATTATTTTTTTCTATTAGAGTCTTCTGTAACACAACACCCAACACGAGACTTTTCAGTCAAATGACAAATGACATTTCATCCCTTTTCATAATGAAAAGTTTTGAGACCCCAGCCCAGGTTTAGCTTTACTTAACCAAATTAAAATCAAGTACACTCATTAAAAAAATCAAACAAAAATAATAATGATAATAATAATAATAATAAAGACATTTTTCAAAGCAAACCAAGTTAATATTAAAATAAATTAAAACTAAACTCACCTTATAACTGTTAATATTGAAAACTTTAGATCTGGAAACGACACGATAGAAAAGGTGTTTGTTTAAAATAGCAAGAAATGTTCATAGGTCCAGATGAAAAAACTAACTGAAATAGTAAGCTCACAACAACAATTTATGTTTTGTATACTGCAAAAGGTTGACAAAGCACTCAGCCAAAATGAGCTTGCAGATCACACTCTAACGGAAAAACAAGTCTCTTTTCGTATCAAAACCAAACACGGGCCCTGCCCTTTAACCCCTTGAGGCTCCATCCGTCCTCTCCTTCCTTTTAATTCCCTCTCAACCGGGATTGGTACGCGGTCCCTTTAGATGTTCACTTTTGGGAACTCTGATTTGCCCGACTTATGGCTCCTCGCAGGGAAAAATTTAGAAGAAAAGAACCGACAAATATTTCGGTTCCCTTTGACAAAATTAACTGTCTCTTTTCTAAGACGACCCTTTCAGGTTGCAGACGCTCTGGCGGTTTCCATATAATAGTCCATTTTTCTTGAAAGAAACACCTTGCACAGAAAGACACCCTAGTCCAGTGTTCACACAATGATTCTTTCACTTTGAAACAGTTTCTAAACCTGGAGGGTGCCACCGTTCGTTATAGCACGCTCCTTTGACAACGGGACGGCAATTACTGGACAGATGACGATTGGTTGGAAGTTTAAAAACTATTAGTCTTCTTATCGGACTGCCCCCCTGGTCTGAAATCTGTTTTTGGAGGAAAAAGCGAGGGCTGTTTGCTCTTTGTCAAAAGTATCGAAAGATACAGCGGAAGTTGTCTTTAGTGAGGTTCAAGTCCGACTGCTTTCTGCAATCATAATCCCTTCAAATTGCAAGAATTCTTAACCTGCTTCTCGTTAACTCATAATGGATGCTTGGGAAAAGAATGAAAGAAAAAGAAGGAAAAAATAATTAGTCACTTGACGAAAAGGTTATTTCAAAATGCGTATATTTTCAAATAACATTTTTAGCGATACTAAGAATATATAAATAAATATGAAAAAGAAAAAAATGTAACTTTCTCGTTTTATATCGATAAAAATTTTATAATTTGGTTGTTACTTCTTCTAAATTTACGCCCTCTTAACGGCTGCTCCCTAGGCCATGGCCTAGGTTGGCCTTATGGGAAATCCGTCCCTGAGAATACCTGAGAATACCCCGATATCCACACGGTCTTTGAAGTGAGCTCTAGTGTCTTAAACTCGTAGACTTAATACTCTTTTATAAGGGTCTCATTCTTTAAACTTTGCCGGGTGTGGCCATCAAATTTAAGAAGCAGGGTAGACTTAATCTGGGGACGTATTTCTAAGTATATTGCAACTAGCATAGCAAATAGAAACTACAAAATGGAGGAATGCAAAAACCTTGCAAGGTCTCCGTTTCTTGCACGTTGTACGATTTGTAGAAAGTGCCCCGCAAAAACAGGTTTTAAGTTTTCAAGATTAGTGGCAACTGAAAATATTACGGCCTTAATATGAGGAATTTCTGTTAAAAAAATTTTTAGTTCATGATTATCACTTTATTCTTATTACACAAGATTGTTTAATATGGTTATGGAATTAATTTTATTTTATTAGTATTTTCCTAAAAATATAAAAGCCTTTTTAACATCAACCCTACCATGATCTTTTTTAAAAATAAAACTGCTTGAAATGACTCCATAATCCTCCTACTTGAAAGAGACTGGATAGTCCTCGACCCGAGGATGGAATCACTTTTACCGAGGACATTTTTTTTCTTTTATTGAAATGAATTCATTATTGATATTTGATTACCATAGCATTTTTAAAACTAAATATTTGTTGCTACAGATATCTATAATCATACAAATTATATTCTCATATTTTACATGCTGAAATTCAATCCTCCAACTTGGCATTGCTGTTCCTACAAGCAACATTGCTAAGATTTTTTAATTTGCTACAGAAGCGATATTCTTGATTTATTTCCTACACTATCATCGTGATCACCTTACTCGGGTCTACAGTGAATTAAAGAGTCTATGTGAACAGAAATCCTGAAAGTGCATTTACTATTTTGTCCCTCATCACGCTACATGGCAAATATTTCTCCCTTTCATTACTGGAAAGGATTGCTCGATACTACCAGTTGTAACAGACAATGTAGCAAAGGCAGTCAGGAGAAAAGAAAATACTAAATTGTTTGTTAAAAGTTAGCAGTGAAATGCTCAAACAATTTCAGGATCTCAGTGTCAGTAAAAGTAGTTAACTCTCTTTCCCACCATAGTTCAAGTTCACCTTCCCCATTTGGTTCTATGAAATTTCGTCAATAATAGGAGATATGTGGGATATTCTTTAACACGCTTTTGTTTCTCCATCTTCTTAGTCCTTGCTCAAAGGAGTCAATTAATCAGGAACTGTGGTGGCCTTTACACTTGTCGAACCGGAAAATGGCTACGCTAAGAACCTAAGATACATATACTTTCAGAAACCGACCCAGGTCGACGCTGGTCTGACTTGACGCATCTAGTACTCATCGCAACGTCCAGCCAGTAGATTCCCTTATGGTTTTTGTTTCATTAATGCAAGCAAAGTCTGGAGGAAGAACCAGGAAACTCGGTAGAATATCCTCATTTGAAATGAGTCTATCATATAAATTTTGAATGAAACTATCAACACAAGGATCAAAGACATATGTAGTTTGATGATTCGACATTTCTGTCTGTCTTGATGGGAGTCTTGGAGCAGTTCAGTTTGGAACGTCTTTAACCCAAACCCCAGAGCAGAATTAAATTTTTATTGAAAAAATTTATTTCTTGCACGTTTTCGTTCATTTAAGAGTAACCAGAACTCCTTTGCAATGGCTTTAGTCTTATACCAAGTCGAAAGACTTTAATTAAAAAATGAAGAAAGCGGTAAAGCAAAGCTGATGAGTTTATCACAAGTAAGTAGGCTGACAAGGATAACACTCTTCTCCAAGTTTGCCAATAAAACTGACACTACTGAAAAAATCTACTGCGTGTTCGCTGAAATTTTCTCCAAATATAAGTAGATACATTTAAAGAGTTAAAAAAATACTGACGCTTCTTAGCTTTTCGTAAAGTCTTGTGTCACAATGGTGAAGAAGTCTTTTTTCTAATCTCTAGGGGCATAAACTGAAAGATTTCTTTTAAGGGTTTGATTTGTGTCTAAACAGGTTGTGACGACCACATGTCGAGACCAGAATCGTAAGCCATGGGTTGAGATCTAGACTCCGATATTTTACCGGCTTAACTATCCAGACAATATGAGGAACTGTCGTATTTTTGATACCATGCTGCTCAAGGTTAGTTTCCTCTCTGATACCCCAGAGACAGCTTTTCATCATAAGAATTGACGTAGTGTTTTAGAGTGCATGATTTTAGCGGTGGCCTGTTCAGTGAACCAAACTAATATTTGCCTACCAGTGACTGATTTTAGACTGGATCCCACTAATAAAACTTAATATATAGGATATTCCACCACGTCCCTTTCCAATTAGACTTGTCGAAGTATAGCTCATGCCATCGCTGCAAAAGGACTTTGAACAGGTGTCATGGGGACTGATCTGAAATAGACCCATCGATTTTTGTTTGTTTTAAAGTCGTGACGACTCTTCTCGTATGGTGGTCCCTGGCAGTAGAAAAATTTCAGCTTCAGTAATAGATCACTCATAAGTCTGTATTTTCCATTAACCACCTGGAAACACACTCTTCTCCTACCACAAAGATTCCATTATGAATAATTCCCAACAATAATTGTTACTGGTAATAGAGGTTTGTTAATTCTTCAACGGGTCTTCATATTTAACAAAAGCTGAAAGTTTATCAGACCTTGAAACACCCATGGTTTCATAGGCAGGTAGACTTAAACAACTTGTATGATTAATCAGCAATTTCTTCTGTATCTATAGCCGAGAATATCAGTATATTTTCTAGCTTCATGTAAGTGATGTTTTAAAAGGCTACTGAAAACGCTAACTGAACTTCAGTTTGTGTTAAATCCCAAGATAGCACGCAGTTTTCTACCCTTTTTTACCTAAAGAGAGAGTCCATCTGTTTCGATTGTCTCAAATACGCAATAAATGCAATTCTTGGAAGCGTAAACTTGCACAGGTTCTATTATTGGTGTAACAGCTGTTCTTGTTTCTTGTTATTTTCGATTTCTGTTGCACCAGACAGGGCCCGACATAACAACTAAGGTTTTCCGAATTGAATTCCTGCCGGTGAATAGGCTGCAACCACAATTTAGACCGAGATTCTCCAGGGGCGACATCTGGTGGGCTCGGATCTTAATAATTTAAAACAGCGCGAAACAGTTGGCAAATAAGACTATACTGAGTTGATGCACCTACTTTCAATCACAACTAAAAATATTATTTAATTATTTTTTAATTTTTTAAAGATTAATTAATTTGTTAGGATGTCACTAACACCAAGGACATTTTATCTTTCGCAATAATGGAGCCCGGTGGCGAACCCAATATCTTCTGCTTTCTGGATATATATGCCGAACATTCTGCATTTGGGCCATGTCATGATTTTCTCCAAGGAGCCTCATGATGTTGGTCTCATGCATCCCTACCTTATATCATACTTATCTTACAAGGCAAATCAATAAAAGAGTTTTTTCCCTCTAAAAAATAAATGAAAAAATAAGTAAAAAGAAGGCGCTCTCTAGTCGCTTGTGTCCACTATACATGTCCATAAATTTCTAACAATCGCTCATGATGACGTTTCAGTACAGTTGTGAGATTCAGGGATGGCAATCACTGCTTCGACCTTCCGCGGAGGATCAAAGGACAGGGAAGCTTGAATTCTTCCGTTCGACGACATTGGGTTGAAAAAATACGCGCGCTTTCGATGACCGAAAAAAAAAAAAGAGGCATCATTGACTGTATACTCGTACTAAAATAAGCATCGTTAGATTCTTTTGTTTTGTAACGAGCGCAAACAATTACGAGTTCTTTGAGAATTCGGAAAAAATAAATGCTTTTAAAATGCGAGCGAAGGTTGCCTTTATTGTGTTGCTTGATTTACGTTTCGGCTCGTCTGCGATTAGCGTGTTACGTCCCTTTTCATTATTGAAGCCTGCACGAAGGACGAAGGCTTTCGTCTATCGCAGGAATTCGCGACGTGTGAAATAAATAAACCTTCTGAGCGCTATTGAATTCGTAAGCTGACAGTTATTGAACTCATAAATTGTACTACTACAAAACGGGCACAATAATGGATAAGTAGTAAAAATTTTAAGAACATGTAATATTCGAAAATGCAATGTCAGATTATGATTACGCAAACGATAAGGGCAATGCCAGATTCAGTTCTAGGATACCATACTCGTAACTAAGAAAATATGGAACCTTTATTCAAATTATAATTTGTAAATAGGAAATTAGCGTCAAGCCAATAATAAGAACGACTTTAGACGAGAAATGAACAATAATTATCACAATGGTCTCACGAATAAATAAGTTCATTCAATCTATATATATAAAACAGTTCCGTAACTGACTCATTCATTCACTGACTGACTGACTGACTGACATACAACGCACAGACCAAACCGCTGGACCTAAAGGGCTGAAATTTTGCATGGCGATTCTTCTAATAGTGTAGGGGTGCACTAAGAAAGATTTTTCAAAAATTCTTCTTAGATTTTTTTAAATTAAATTTTTAAGCTGTTTTTTAAACTTTTTTTTACGTTTGCATTTAAAATAATACATTGAGGGTTATAAAATTTATATCACGAGAAAGATCCTAAATATTCCTTCAAAATGAGATCTTTTTCGAATTTTTACCTCCATTTCCTGATTTTTGGTGAATTTTTAAAGATTAATTTTTAGAATTTAATTTATTAAATGCTGATCACGTGATTTCTTTTTCTGGTACTTTAAATAAATTTATCGTCACGTGCATAACAACTAAATAGACAAAAAAAATTTTTTTTCTTGCTAATGTGGCAGACGATTGGACATTATTTTGTCTATAAAAATATCCCTTACGATTTTTTTATAAATATATATATATATATATATTTTTGTACATCAATTGTATATATTGATCGTCGTATTTATACATTGACCGTTGTATTTAATTTGAATGTACTCCGTAACGAAGTACGGGTTTTCAGCCAGTTAGTCTATACACGTGAGACTGATATCATCGTCTGCTAAAACTATATTTCAGTTACGACTCGTGGCTGCATTATTTTTCCACTTAGAGTGTAATACTGGCAACCCAGTAATAATGGGCTATTTAACGACGACGAAGTGAGTCATATTAGGGTTATTATAAATCCGAGATGACTATCATGCATTTTGTTGCACATATTCGCCATTTTCATATGATGCATATAAAAGTTATTTTTTCTATTTCAGTCTTTTCTGACATATTTTTTAGAGAGTTTATTTAACTGAGTTTTTAAATCTCATTGGAGAAGAAAGTTTATCTACTCCAATGAGAAAGTTTATCCAGGGCCCGACTTTGACACAATGGGGCCCTGGGCAAAACAGACTTTGGGGGCCCCCTTCAAGGACAGATCCAGAGGGGGGCATGTCCCCCCTCCTCAGGACCAGATTTCCACATGAACATGTGGGACACTCACCCACGCCTCCCTTAAATCGGGACCAGAAATTCAAAAAAAATTTCGACCGACAAGTAAAAAATTTGAAGAAAATAATGAATATTAATAAGAAGTGTTAATTAATTAATTTACTTTTTAATGTTAATAAATAAATTCATGAAATTTTCTTTTGAAATTCAAAATAAATCACAGTCTGGAGTTATTACAACTTCCCCCCCCCCCCCCCAAAAAAAAAAAAAAAAATAAATAAAAATAAATAAACCAGAAACGCTTATGGATGTAAGCATGCTTTCACTATAGTGGGTGCACTGTGCTCCACCCAGGATTTTTTTCTGTATCCGCCACTGCACCCCTTTACTATATTAACGAAAAAACAAATTCTCAAAAAACTATACACAACTTTCTACTAAATTAGGGGGCCCCATAATTTTGGGGGCCCTGGGCAAGTGTCCCACTTGCCCATGCGGAAATCTGGGCCTGAGTTTATCTACTCCAATGAAAGTTTATCGACGTTTCTCCTATCTACCTCCTAGGGTTCGAATTTCGCCTCTAATAAAGTCTATTATGCGGAAATAGTTTGCTCGAAAGACCTTTCAATTTGAATAATGCTTTTGCATAACGTATGTGCAACATAATCGGTGTGAGGGAACGATGATAGAATTCATGATATTGACAATTTAAGTTTTGACATCTATATTTTGTAAGCTGTCGTTGAAACAGCAACAAGGGTATTGCGTGGAGTTGCGTGACGTTTATTTTGGTGAGATTGGGAAATGAGATTGAGTCAGCATAAGAGCTCCAAGTCACATGGTGCTATGGAAACCACGTGGTTACAGGCACCAGACAATACGGAATGAACTATTTTGAAGATGACGTAAGAGGTCACACGATGCTTGAACCACGTGGATATTCACAGGAGACAACGCGAGCATTCTCCAGTACGAAATAAGCCATTTGTAACCGCGCAAAGTTTTGAGTGTACGCGGGAATTTCCGATAAACCAAAATCGTGAGGAAAGAATGGTACATCGTGAATACTCTTCATTTTATGAGACTGCTTGTAACCGAACAACATTGATATATCATGTTAACGGGTTTATTTACATTTAAACCTAAAAGTTGTCAGAGTTTTTCTTTTTCTCCAATAAAATTTTATTGGAGGAAAAGAAAAACTCTGGCAACTTTTAGGTAAAAAAAAAGACAGTGGAATTGACTACTTAAGTAGTCAATTCCACTGTTTTTTTTTTAAACATAAACAAATCCCAAAAGAAAATATACAATATCTAATATTCTAAAAGTATCCTAATCTATATATATAAAACCAGTGGCGCACCCAGGATTTTTTCTTGGGGGGGGGGGGAGCAAGATGAATGGATAAAAATATTTATAATGCATGGGGGGGGGGGCGAGATGAATGAATAAAAATTTTTATAATGCAGAATCAATATTTCTACATCTTTGGGAAGGGAGCCAGGGCCCCCTGGCCCCCCCCCTGGGTGCGCCACTGTATAAAACAGTTCCGTAACTGACAGACAGACTGACTGACTGACAGATAACGCACAGACCAAACCACTGGACCTAAAGGGCTGACATTTTGCAAATGTCATTTTTAGAATATCCCATTAGATTATATTATTTAGATTATCCCACTGACATTTTGCAAATGTTACAGCACATTTTGAAACTTTTTTTTTATTATGCCAAATCGTTTCCCCCCTTCTTCCAGTATATTCAGTTCAAATTTGAAGTCATTCTGACCAGTGGTTCTTTTTTTTCAGCCTTTTGAAAGTGGGACTTTAATTATGGACACCCTATATATATATATATATATATATATATATATATATATATATATATATATATATATATATATATATATATATATACATACATATACATATACATACACATACACACACACACATATATATATATATGTATATATATATATACATACATATATATGTATACATACATATACATACACATACACATACACATACACACACACACACACATATATATATATGTATATATATATATATATATATATATATATATATATATATACATACATATATATATATATATATATATATATATATATATATATATATATATATATATATATATATGCATACATATACATATACATATACATACATATATATATATATATATATACAGTCGAACCCCGTTATAACGAACTTCAAGGGACCAAAGATTTTGTTCGCTTTATCCGGTGGTTCACTACA
Source organism: Dolomedes plantarius (assembly GCA_907164885.2). NCBI lineage: Eukaryota > Metazoa > Arthropoda > Arachnida > Araneae > Dolomedidae > Dolomedes > Dolomedes plantarius. The sequence goes on from OU015503.1 coordinate 106,759,091, forward strand.
TCCGAACCGTTAAGAAAAATGCTAGAGTTCACAAAATGTATAACTCATTGCTTGCAATGTGTATTCAATAATGATGTATTGAAAAAATGATAAAATCTATTAAAACTGATCATTAATGAATTAAATCTACTAAAATAGATTACATTAAACTGACACAATACTAATTTAATTATGTACAATAGGAAAACGGCGGGACCAAAATTTTCGTTCGTTATATCCGGGAGTTCGCTATATACCGGGTTCGTTATAACGGGGTTCTACTGTATATATATACAGAGGCTGTTCATACATTTTTTAGACGATGTATATTGTATTCACAAAACTAAATTACATAAAATTCTTGTGTTTTAAATGTTCTATTTGACATCCCTTATTCTGAACTATCTTTCGACACCGCAATTTCCAGGATAATAATGCCTTTTGAAGTGTCAGAAGAGGTATTCTATCCCATTCCTCCTGAACAGCTTTCCAGAGTCCTGTAAGGGTTTTGGGACGACGTTTGGATAATGCAGATTTTAAAAGTCCGACAGCACAAAAATCCATAGGTGATACATCGGGAGATTTAGTAGGGATATCAGTGAAGGGTATGGCCTTGATACCAGTTTTTTGTTCCATTTCTTTTAGGAAATTTACAGTGGATTTTGATGTGTGACTGCTAGCTTTGTCCTGATGGAGTCTCACAGATTGATGGCACTGTGGGTAAAGCGATGGTATTTCATTCAGAAAAATTGGCGATAAAATATGTTCCTGATAGTATTTGGAGTTAATCTTTTTTTCCACTCTCTTTATTTTTAACTTGCCATTCTAAGAAAAACCAGCAACCTGACCGACTTGGGGGGGAGGGTAACCTTCCGGGTTTTTTTTTTTTTTGGGGGGGGGGTATATAATATCCCTCAGGCCAAAGGGATACAGGATTAACGTACTCACATTCTAACGAATAATATTCTAATACTAAAATAATTATGTTAAACTTTTAAGAAATTATAATTCAACACCTGATAGTCATCGAATATATTCGGCCCATCTAGTTCAGCGAACATTGCTTTCAAAATCCCCATTTATTTGGCAACTTTTTTATATGTGGTGCCGGACCACTCCCGAGGTTCTCGCGGACCACCTGTGGTCCGTGGACCACCGGTTGGGAATCACTGAATTAGAGGAAGCATCACTGAATGAGATTGGGAAAAAATGATTCTAAAGAATGTTTCAAAGAAGCTTTTCTAAAATGGTTTATTGAGCAAGGCTTTGTCTGTTTTCCTGTGGCTAGAGCCTTTTCGCGGAGGATGACTAAGACTTTAACAGACCCCCGACACACCATGCGCACCTCAAGTTTTTCTTCGAGGGGTAAAAAGACAGAAGTACAGTACAGCAAGGCACAATACCTGAAAATCATAAACAAAATGCTGTAATTATAAACGATAAATAAACGAATGACGGAAATTTATCAGAAATTTCCGTCGTTCCTAAAGATTAAACCTTTAGGAACTTTAGGCCTAAAAACCTTTAGAAAGTTTATCAGAAATTTCCGTCGTTTCTAAAGTTTAAACAATTAGGAACTTTAGGCCTAAAAACCTTTAGAAAGTTTATCAGAAATTTCCGTCGTTCATGAAGTTTGAACAATTAGGAACTTTAGGATTAAAAACCTTTAGAAAGTTTATCAGAAATTTACGTCGTTCCTAAAGTTGGAACAATTAGGAGCTTTAGACCTAAAAACCTTTAAAAAGTTTATCAGAAATTTTCGTCATTCCTAAAGTTTGAACAATTAGGAACTTTAAGCCTAAAAACCTTTAGAAAGTTTATCAGAAATTTTCGTCGTTCCTAAAGTTTGAACAATTAGGAACTTTAAGCCTAAAAACCTTTAGAAAGTTTATCAGAAATTTTCGTCATTCCTAAAGTTTGAACAATTAGGAACTTTAAGCCTAAAAACCTTTAAAAAGTTTATCAGAAATTTTCGTCATTCCTAAAGTTTGAACAATTAGGAACTTTAAGCCTAAAAACCTTTAAAAAGTTTATCAGAAATTTCCGTCGTTCCTAAAGTTTAAACAATTAGGAACTTATAGGCCTAAACCTTTAGAAAGTTTAACCTTAAGTTTCAAACCAAATATTTTTCAATATTATAGCTCATTTCTAATCTCCAGCTCAAAATCTATTTGTCAAACAATGTGGAAGAACTTTTTCAGAAAACGTTAATATCAAATTATCGTTTGAATGTAGAACATAAACACATTTTACAATTCAAAATTCCGATTGTGAACTTATGGGCTTTAGCCTTTTTGGGGCTAGATTTAGTACTACTTAAAAAATCGCTATATCTAGTTAATCGTTTAAGGGTATCCGTTGCAGACGACATTTTCTTATGTCTCAAATAAAAAGTAAGGGGTAAGCCATTTTATAATAATTTTCTTCACGACATCTAATTTTCTTTTTAGCAAAAACGTTAGCTCCTTCGTGTTCGATTTAAGCAAGTTCGACTGCATAACCGGGGAGATGAATGCCTACCCTACTTACTGGAAGTTCTTTTCAAAAGGCCTCGATCGATCACGACTTCACGACTTCTCTGTTTGTCGTGAAATGTCGAGAAGGTACTTAGAGCCCCATTAAGAGACTTAAATCCTCACTTAACGCCTCTGAACGCGGGCCACGAAAACAGAATTCCTCATAATTCACCCATTCCTCATCGACCAAAACAAAGGAAAAGCGAAGCGTCTCGATTCACGAGCAACTTTTATATAAATGATAATAACGGTAAAAAGAGGAAAAAAAAAAGAGAAAAAAAGACGCTGGACGCTGGAACCGCCTGGACACAGTGTGCCAGTAACGGTGGAAGAATTCCGCGTGCGACCTTTCAGCCGCTTCCGCGCGAAGGTCGTGCTGCAAAACGTTCCCCTGTCACGCTCGAGAAATGATCGTAACGTCCATGGATTGGCCTTCGCCCGGAATGATTCACTGCGCCGTACATCAAAGAGCGCTTGAATACGGCTTCACGGAGCGTAATCTAAGTGTAATACTTACCGCGCTGTTGCCAAATCTCCAACTGTAATGGTGGTCATGATATTAATCTTAATAATAACAATAAAAACTTTCTATTTCACATAAAGTTTTTGAGCATATGAAAGAAATAGTGAAAGTTTAGCGAAAAAATTAAACGTTATGTTAAAAAGTAACAAAAAAAATTATAGATTTGAGGTAATTATATATATATATATATATATATATATATACACTCATGGACAAAAAAATTAGCGCACCAAGAAGGAGTCGTCAAAATGAAACGAAATTTTACATACGTAATGACTACTTTGATATAAGTAAATGATAAGAAAATCAAAGAAAAAGGATAATTTATTTCAGAGAAAAAGGCAAAAGAACGGAGGAGTTAATACTCCGTTGGATCCCCTCTAGCGCGAATGCACGATGCGATATGATCGGGCATTGAGTCATACAAGTTCTGTATGATGTCTTGAGACATTTCGTTCCATATTTGCTGTAACCTTGCCTCTAGTTCGTTCAAACTCGTGGGATGCCCAACTCGTCATCCCAAATGATCCCAGATATGCTCGATTGGAGACAAATCTGGGGATCGGGCAGGCCAAGGAAGGGTAGTAACAGTGCGGAGACAGTCTTGTGACACCGTTGCCGTATGAGGCCGAGCATTGTCTTGTTGAAAAATGGCTCCTGGGAGCCGCTGCATGAGTAGCAACACATGTGGTTGCAGGATTTCATGAACATACCGCTGGGCTGTCATGGTGCCACGGAACAATACTAGGGGTGACCGTGTATTGTAGGCAATGGCACCCCATACCATCACGCCAGCTGTGGGAGCGATGTGTCGCTGTACAGCAAAGGCAGGATTCAAGCGTTCACCACGGGCTCTCCACACACGAACACGATTGTCATCACTGCCGAGATTGAATCTGGATTCGTCGCTAAAGACGACCTGGTCCCATTCCGCTGCAGTCCAGTTTCCTCGTGCGCGGCAAAACTCCAAACGGAGGCGTCGATGGGTGGGCGTCAAGGGCAGCACACGTAATGGGCGCCGCGATACCAACTGTCCTTCAGCATGGCGCCTTCGTATGGTTCGAGAAGACACAGAGGCCCCTAGTGAAGGTGCTACCTGTGCCTGGATGGCGGCCGATGAAGCAGTTGGCTGTACGCGTGCATTTCTTACGATGTGGCGGTCTTCTCGACGACTGGTCTGTCGAGGGCGTCCTGAGCCTGGTCTTCGTGTACATGGCATCTCTCGGGTCCACTGGTCCCAACACCTCCTCACAACACAATCAGAGAGGCCTAATTGACGAGCTACTCGCCTAGCTGACCACCCAGCTTCCATCATCCCGACAATTCTCCCCCTCTCAAACTGCAACATCTGCTTATGATGTCTTCGAACACGGCGTAATGGCATGTCTATCTCAGCTCTTCCTTTGTAAATGATTCAGCACACTCAAACAAGCTTTGGTTAGCTGTTTTATAGTCCCCAGAGTACGATGTTCAACGCCCTCTACCGGCTATACGTAATGCGCAATCACGCTGCATTTCTAATCATTTGCATATCTCCCCGACATGTACCTTCGTTGTAAGTTTCGTTACGATCCCGCAATTATTTCTTGGTGCGCTAATTTTTTTGTCCATGAGTGTATATATATATATATATATATATATATATACAGTGGAATCTCGATCGATCGTTTTCGGATCCATCGTTTTTCAGTATGTGTCGCTCATTTTATCCAGTCCCAACGATCACATTGCTTTGTTATGTTCCCGCATCTATCGTTTTCCCGCATTTATCGTTCATTTCAATCGGTTCCTTGAAAAACGATGGATCGAGATACCACTGTATATATATATATATATATATATATATATATATATATATATATATGTAACAAGAAAACGCGCCTTCCTAAATTACTTTTAAAGTATGTTCTCTTTTTAATAAAATACAACCCCCTTTTTCAAATTGTAACCTGAAAATACTGTGGATTACAATTTATATTGGCCCTGCAGATCATTAAGCAGGCATTTGAAATATCTAAATTCCATAACATCACCATATCTGGCCCGAACCGAACGACTAATTAAATTTGTATATAATAAATAAGTCCTGTTTTCAAATTCTTCCTTTTGGTAAAACGCAGAGCAAGCACGTAATCTAGCAATTAGTTAATTCCCGGGAGACCATGACGTGGACACGTGAACTCCATAAGACTAAATTCGTCCAATTATATATATAATAGCCGTTGTCTCTGTATAACACTTCCGGGCTGTACTCATCTTTCAATTGAAGCTCTCAGTAAACAATCAGCCGGTTAGGCTTAATTTCAATTTCAGATGTAGATCAGAATTTTTTCTTACCTAAAAACTAATATCTTCCCCATCAAATCACGTTTGTTCAGCCTATTTTTCCATAAAACATTCAGAACTAAAAAAAATTGAATGATTTTAGCTGTATATTTAACAGTTTTTAAAAATCTGTTTACTTTTGCGATGAATTCTGAAAGTAAACAAACTTGAATGTGAATGAATCAAGTAGCTCAAGTATTCATATCGCGTAGTGAGCTGTAAAAAACTGGATGGCAGTCTATTACTCCAATCGCATGAAAAACTAAATAAATAAAAAATAATGAAAGGGTTTGCTTTTACAAGGTGTGGATTAAATGCAATTTTGTTAGATAATTCGGGATATTTTTTAACTTTCATATACTTTTTCCATTATGACGTCATTAATAGTATTATGACGTCAAAATGACGGGTTACCTTCTAGTTTATAAATAAGTAATTTAGGCACTCTGTTGTCAATATCACCAACCAGTCATTCAATATTTGCCTGAACAGAAGACTTTTCACTCTTCGCACCTAACTCTCATTGCTTTCAGATCTACTGTCCACGGACACCAGAAGTCCGGTGGTCACGACGGCTCTTCTCACTTAACTCTGCCATGTAAGCACTGCTGTTTTCACGTCCCTTCCTGGCATGGACGCCGGACAAGTCCAGTGGCCACTGCAGCCTTCTTATTGCTTAATAATTAAAAAAAAGGGATTTCCTGGATATCGTCTGAAATCTGTGGTCCTCTTCTATGGCTCCCTGTTTGTTTCTCTCATCGCTGAACGAGCGACTGCATCTGTATGATCAGCACTCCCTCGTGCCGACTGCATCTCCAATAAGTTCATTCGCATCAATTCCCGTGTGTTAAATTCCTTCCCATTGTGATTATCAACGCACACACACACACACACACACACACACATATATATATGTATGTATATATATATATATATATATATATATATATATATACATATATATATATATATATATATATATATATATATATATATATATATATATATATATATATATATATATATGTATGTGTATATATATATATGTATATATATATATATGTATGTATGTGTGTATATATATATATATATATATATATATATATATATATACATACATATATTCATTCTTGCGCCCGTATTCTTGGGATACATGCTATCCCACCCTGTAAGGGAAAGGTTAAACGACTTTTGTATCCACGACTTTTGTCCACGACTCTTGTATCACCCTGAAAGAATAAGCATATAACTAAAAAAAAAATAATAATTAAAGGTCACCATGTATTAATTTGCCCGAATTTGCTAAGATCTGTTAAAGCTGGGACAAAGCCAGAAGTCTGTCACCGGGGTTCGAGGCTAAACACGCGAGAGGGAAAACAGATCCCCAGGATTTCCGTCCGAACGTTTCCAGAGGAACTGCATTGATCCAGTGACCTGGGATGGTGGAGTCCGAACACGGGCATTGTTTCGGGGAGAATTAAAATCTATCGGGATTTTTAGAGGTCCTTTTGTTTCCCTAAATCCGCTGATTAGAGGCGATTTCGAAATCCACTCGCAAATAAACAAATTCGTAAATAAAGGGAATGCGAACGGCGTCCAATTGTTGCGACAGCTCCGGCTAACGAACGTTTTTTTTTTTTTTCGCAACGCAGATGTGTTCTGAATTTCCTTCGAAGTACATGTCGAGTCCGGGTGTTCTGTTGTAATGGGGATGTCTATCGAATCACAAGCCGGTTTCATAAAATAACTAGTATATAACCCCCGTCGAACATGACGGAATGTTGATCAGCGTTTCAAGAGGTGATTCATCATTTTCATCGGGCATTGCTGAAAACTGTACTTAAACAGCAGTAAACAACGAAACAAAACTAAACTAAATCAAAACTATTCCAAAACTGTTTCAAAAGTGAATGACTCACCACACAACAGGCATTGCTGAAAACGATACTTAAAGAGCAGTAAACAACAAAACAAAACTAAACTAAATCAAAACTAAACCGAAACTGTTTCAAAAGTGAATGACTCACCACACAGCAGGCATTGCTGAAAACGATACTTAAACAGCAGTAAACAACAAAACAAAACTAAACTAAATCAAAACTAAACCGAAACTGTTTCAAAAGTGAATGACTCACCACACAGCAGGCATTGCTGAAAACGATACTTAAACAGCAGTAAAAAACGAAACAAAACTAAACTAAATCAAAACTAAACCGAAACTGTTTCAAAAGTGAATGACTCACCACACAGCAGGCATTGCTGAAAACGATACTTAAACTGCAGTAAACAACAAAACAAAACTAAACTAAATCAAAACTAAACCGAAACTGTTTCAAAAGTGAATGACTCACCGCACAGCAGGCATTGCTGAAAACGATACTTAAACAGCAGTAAACAACAATGAAATAAAACAAAAATAAAACGTGAAACACAATTTAATTAACATTAAAATTAAACATTAAAAATGTAGTTATTTAAAGGGAATATGAAAAACCATTGAGTAGAATGAATTCCAAATTCATGTGAATGACTCAATTGAATAAATGATTTTTTTTCAATGGATATTTTAATTTGAAGATATTTAAAAGACTAAACGGTTTTGAGCTAGGGTGTTCACTTGAAATTTTCAAATTTTTTAAAGGGTTTTCAAAATATGTAACTTTTGTGGTATTATTTTTCAAGAAACATTTCAGAAAATGGCGTCGCAATGTTAAGATATTCCCGACTTGGTCCGTCCCGGAATGGTTACCTACACTTTTTCTACTCTGGGCTTTTATATAAGTAAAGATATATTGCATTTCCAACGAAATATCAGTCATGTATTTTAAATATACTTGGTAGAATATCAAGAGAATGTTCCCCAAACAGAAAATTTTCAAGGACCGAGAGTTTTTAAACGCTTTTGTGGCGTATTTATTGCCACTCTCATGAAGAAATCTTCGTTTGATAATGCAAATGCTGAAAATTGCTAATCTATATTTATAAAACAGTTCAGTGACTGACTGACAGACAACGCACAGACCAAACAGTTTGACCTAAAGGGCTAAAATTTTGCATGGCGATTCTTCTTATAGTGTAGGGGTGCACTAAGAAAGATTTTTGGAAATTTTTTTTTAGATTTTTTAAATTAAATTTTTAAGCTCCTTTTGTAACTTTTTTGAAGTTTGCATTTAATAAAATTTACATCACGACAAAGATCCTAAAAATTCCTTTAAAATGAAATCTTTTTCGAATCTTTACCTCCATTTTCTGATTTTTGGTGAATTTTTAAAGATTAGTTTTTTGAATTTAATTTATTAAATGCTGATCACGTGGTTTCTTTTCTTTTTGTGATACTTTAAATTAATTTTGCGTCACGTGCATAACAACGAAATAAATTGACAAAAAAAAATATTAAAATTCGGTAAAAGATAAAATTTAACAACTAGACTCATTGAGATGGAAGTTTTTAAGGAATTTAATTCAAATTAGTATGTTTTATGGATATTAAACTATACAAATTATTTGCATAATTAATTTGAATATTTTCTTCTACATTATTTTGTCTATAAAAATATCCGTTACGATTTTATTATAAATATATTTTTTGTTATGTTTTTTGGTATTAATTGCATACATTGACCGTTGTATTTAATTTGAATGTACTCCGCGGCGAAGCACGGGTATTCAGCTAGTATCTGATATTATAACTATAGTAACGGGGGCAGACGATTATGCTGCTAAACAAAATGCTAAAATGTTGCCAAACAACGTTTAAAACGTGACATTAAAAAGTCGGAGAAAATCAGATAAAAGAATTATTTGCATGAAAACGTAAACTGCGGCTGAATTCCCCAGTTAATAAAACTTTTTTCAGGTACGATTTCAGTGGTCTTTTTTTATGATACGGATGAAAAATTACTGGATATAAAATCGGTAGTGCTCGTTTCATTATTTTAAATTTTAAGGTCGTAATCTATATATATAAAACAGTTCCGTAACTGACTCATTCATTCACTGACTGACTGACTGACTGACATACAACGCACAGACCAAACCGCTGGACCTAAAGAGCTGAAATCTATATACAGTGGCTCCCAAAAGTGTTCGTACACTTACGATTTTCAATGAAATAGGGGTCTATCCATTGATTAAAATGAATATTTCAGAATGGGTATTTAATAATAAGATCTATAATCTATTCTTAACAAAACTACATGAAATATTTTGAAAACATAGTAAAACTTTATTTTTAAAAAACCAATAATCCAAAAGCAACAAAAACTTTATCTCACAAAAGTCATCGTACACTTGTAAAAAATCTCTACATATTAGTAAATATTCTAATTTTTTCAGTAAATTAATATTTAGTAGGATATCCTTTAGCATCCACAACAGCTTTTAAACGTCTGGGAATAGATTGCTTTAGTTCTTTAGTAATTTTTGCATCAATGTTCATCCATTCTTCCATCGTAATTGTTTTTAGTTCGCTTTTCGTGTGAATGTCGTGTTTTCGTACTCGAACCTCCAGTTCTCTCCAAATATGTTCTATTGGGTTTAAATCTGGCGATTCAGGTGGTGTTTTCAAAACTTGTGGACAATTATAGAGACACCAGATGCGAACGTTGAGAGCCGTGTGCTTAGGATCGTTATCTTGATAAAAAACAAAGTTGTTTCCAAAACCCAAATTTTGAGTTGATAATTTTAAATTGTCTCTTAAAATATTTATAAAAACAGCATGATTTATTATTCCATCAATAAATACCAAATTTCCTAGTCCTGATGCTGACATGCACCCCCACACAAGGATACCTCCACCGGCATGCTTCACTGTTCCTACTAAGTTCTTGGGATTAAGTTCCTCATTTTTTCTTCTCCATACAATTATACGCCCATCAGCACCAAAAATGTTCATTGGCAAATAAGACATTATTCCAATAGGTCTGATGCTTATTTATGATTGATAGTGCGAAGGGAAGCCTAAACTTTCTGTTTTTCTCACTCACAAAAAATTTTCTATGGGCAGAACGCCCATGTAATCCAGCTGTTCTGAGAACTCGTCAAAAAATTTCATGTGAAATTGAAGTAGAAAATGTTTCATTGAATTCTGCAGAAACTTTTACAGCACTCAAACGTGAATTTTTCACAAATTTTCTAATTATAAATCTCTGATCACGTTTTGTTAACTTTTCCGGACGGCCTGTTCTTACCTTGTTTTCGATTCAATTTTCTTCTTTAAAGCGTTTTATCACATACTGCACAGTATAATGGGAGAAATTAAGTAATTTAGCAATATTCCGAACTGATTTACCACTACTATGATGAAAAATAATCAATTTTCGAATGCTGTTTGTTGTTTATTTACGACTACGAGCCATTTTTTAATAATAAATGGAATATTACGGAGTAGGCAAGCAAAAATTAAAACCGAATGATATTTTAAATGCCACCACAATTCAAAAATAAAAATAAAGCGCCATATGATAATTTTAATTATGAATTTATCCGAAAATATTTCAGTGTACGATGACTTTTGTGAGATAAAGTTTTTGTTACTTTTTGATTACTGGTTTCTTAAAAATAAAGTTTTACTATGTTTTCAAAATATTTCATGTAGTTTTGTTAAGAATAGATTATAGATCGTATTATTAAATACCCATTCTGAAATATTCATTTTAATTAATGGATAGACCCCTATTTCATTGAAATTCGTAAGTGTACGAACACTTTTGGGAGCCACTGTATATAAAACAGTTCCGTAACTGACTCATTCATTCACTGACTGACTGACTGACTGACATACAACGCACAGACCAAACCGCTGGACCTAAAGGGCTGAAATTTTGCATGGCGATTCTTCTAATAGTGTAGGGGTGCACTAAGGAAGATTTTTCAAAAATTCTTCTTAGATTTTTTAAAATTAAATTTTTAAGCTGTTTTTTAAACTTTTTTTACGTTTGCATTTAAAATAATACATTGAGGGTTATAAAATTTATATCACGAGAAATATCATAAAAATTCCTTCAAAATGAAATCTTTTTCGAACCTTTACCTCGATTTTCTGATTTTTGGTGAATTTTTAAAGATTCATTTTTAGAATTTAATTTATTAAATGTTGATCACGTGATTTATTTTTCTGGTACTTTAAATAAATTTATCGTCACGTGCATAACAACTAAATAGACAAAAATG
>OU015503.1:106775604-106790058 GCA_907164885.2 Dolomedes plantarius
AAGCCCCAGGCAGTTTAGAATATGGCCAGGAGAGGCTTCAGCAGTATTGCATTTAGAGCAAAAAGGGAAAGATTTTTGCCCCTGATTGTAAACAAGACACTTTAAAATAAAAAAAACCGAATTGGGATTACTAGTGAAATCATGTTTGATGATGGCATTGCTCAATTAGGGTTTATACAAAAACCTATTTTTTGAAAAACCGGTTTTCGAATTCCAGATTTCCCCAAAACCGGTTTTAGCCGGTTTTCGAATTTTTGTCAAAAAAAAAAAAAAATAGAATAGGGAAAAATATTTTATTTAATTTATATAAAATAACAAAAAGCGAAATCAATATCAAAGTCAAAATATAAAAAAAAAATTAAGGATTACACATTACTTACATAAAATAACGAAAACTCAAACAAAAATTTCAAATTTCAAATTACAGTAACCACCGCTTGTAGTGATCAGTGGTTATAAGAGTCAACCGTTTATAAGAATCAATATCGCGAAAACAAAAACAAATGTATTATTTCCATGTTAAAATTTTCGTTTTAAAGAATCAATCCACCGGTTTTAAGAATCAGTTTACACTCTTCGCTTTCCTTTCATTTTCCCAAGCAACTGGTTACAAACCCGTCGGACGGGTTTGTAACCAGTTGCGCCGTGTGCGTGGCTCCATTCAATTACATAGGTTACGACTCATCACGGACTGGTTTGTGATTCGAGTCAGTTATCAGTTTCTTTTGAGTTGCTCCGTGTGCAGACGGTCTAAATGTTTCCATTGGAACTGCTTCTTTCATGTCATAGTTTTTAATGGCCTAGTTGGAATATTTTAACGCGGTTTGTTTTAAGGCGACAATGGACCTTCAGACTGACAAAAATATGTCCCCAAAACGATTTTTTTTTCTTTCAGAAAATGATTCTGCAACTCATCAGCTTTAAATTAAAAAAAAAAGTATGTTGATCCGATCATTATTAACCGAGTTATAAGTATTTTTTTCAAACGTAAACAATGGAAATTTTAGTCAAATTAAAACTTTAAATGCCATTTTCTCAAAACAAGTTTTCATGTCATTTCGGTAAGTTCAAAATGTTTCATGCGTCATAATTTTTCTCGAATTTTCATAATATTTCATAAAATGATTATTTATATACGTTTGAATAAAACTTAGTAATCAATTCATTATGCTATTTTAAGACAACTTAAAATTTTAACAATAAACAAAATTTTTTGATAAAATTTTGCATAAAATGACCTATTTTTATCGATTTCTTTTCTAGTTTTTATAAATATGACTGTAAATCAAATATTGCTACTAACTTTTATTATAACTATATAAAACTAGCTTAAGAGAGAAAATTAGATATCTGAGACAAAAATTAATGCGCATGGAGCATTTTTAAATAGAGTAATTAACAAACTGATTTTAATTAATATCTTAATTAATTGCATTCTGATTTTTTTTTCCAAATTTAGAATTTCCATCTCTATACAACACTGCATAAGTATACAAAATTTCATAGCAGTTTGTTAATAAATAAATAAAAAGTTTTTCATGGTCCATTGACACCTTAAGTGATTCAGAAATGTTCAAATATTCTAAAAATGCAAAAAAGTAAAATTCGATTTTTTGAAGGTTCAAAGGTGATGACTCCCAATTAAGTTGATATGTTACGCTTAAAATTGGTTCTTTAATGTGGCAAAAGCTGAGAGCGGAATTATGAAACAATACTAAGTTATTCGTATTGGCAATTACTGTTACGTATGAAAGAGGTAATACTTGGTCCCTAATTGAATATTTTAGTTCCTAAATGAAAATGTTCATTGAAGACCAGCCATATGCTTGAGGTTGAATATGAGTTTTAACTAAAGAATATTTGGATTGAAAACCTTAATTGAGCGATTTTATATTTCACAACAAAAGTTACTTTTTCAATTTGTCGAAAACATGAAAAAAAATGACATAGGGGGCGTTCATTAATTACGTGAGGCTTTTAGGGGGGGGGGAGGAGTCGAGCCGAATCTCACCCACTCTCACGTGGGGGAGGGGGGGGGGGGGGTCTCGGCAAATATCACGTAATTTTTTTTCCGCAAGAAACAGTGTAAAATTGCGAGAAAACAGGGCTATATTAAGTAAAACATGTTTCTATACTAAAATATGGCTAAATCCTACACAATAGTTCCAATAGTCACTCTTGAGACCACACATGAGTCCCCGTGGACTGAATTAGAACGAATATTCTTTTACGAATTTTAGTAGTTCCTATTTAAGTATTTTATTGTTCGATTTTCTCACTGTGATTCTAGACTACGTTCTTAGTAGTCTTTAATACTAGTCTTAACTAGTCTTAAATAAAAATAATTAAGCAAATTATGTTTTTTTAAATAAATTCGACGCAATCAAGCACAGATTAACGCATTTACACTAAAAATACGCATTTTGAAAAATCTCACGTGAGATTAGGGGGGGGGGAGAGGGGATCGAGCCAAATCTCGCGACATCTCACCAGGGGGGGGGGGAGGGGGTTGAAAAATCGCCAAAATCGCCTCACGTAATTAATGGACGCCCCCATATCAACATCTTCCATAATGCTACAGATATCTTGGCATTGAACAAGGCTTCGAAGAACGGATGGAGAGAGACATTCTAGAACGGAAGATTCCAATTCACCAGCCAGGGCCCGACATAGCCACTAAGGCCTTCTGGGGTTGAATCCCTGGCGGTGAATAGGTTGTCACCTCAATTTAGACCAAGTACCTTCAGAGGCGACATCTAGGAGGCTTTTACCCTCTTATCACCCCTACAAATCCCACGGAGGGACTTTCCGGCTTACAGAATTAACATGCCCATATCCGGCGTAGCCACGAGAACATTTAGTGGACACGAACCGAGTAACCTGATTACCGAATAACTACGAGCTAACCACTAGTTGCTACAGTCTTTAGCTTAAGGGCCTGTTCACATAGGAGTCCGTTGCGTTGCGTTAAGGAAAAGATGACGTTGAGACGAAAATAAACCAATCATAGGCCTCCAAACGATTAGCAATGAAGTTTTTTAACGCCTATGATTGGTTTATTTTCGTCTCAACGTAATCTTTCCCTTAACGCTACGAAACGGACTCCTATGTGAACAGGCCCTTATACACTCGATTTGCTACTTCTCAGCTTGCCAAACCACGCCTACGCGAGGCAAAGGTTAAGAAAGGTTAAGAAGTTACAGTTAAGAGGTGTTACTCAGAATCAACGAAGCATGGAGCATCATTGCCAGCAACATAAAAACAATACTTTGACATAGGACTTACTAAGAAATGCTAAGGTAGAGACTAGCCTGGTATAAATATACATTTGGACTTACTTTATTTTAAGTCTTGCAGTTTTATTATATTCACAGTTCATAATTTTCAAATTAACTGATTGGAATAATTTTAAATTATTTAATTTACGCACTACCTTAAAATATTTTACTAAGAATTTATTTTTAAAACTAGCGGCCCGTCTCGACTTTGTCCGGGTTGAACAAAATATTATACCAATAAATTTCCAGTTGATAGCCAATAAATTGTAAGTCTTTTTTTACCTTAATAATAACCTAAATAATACCTTAAATTAATTTTATGTTAGTTAATAATTAAAATAAATTTTTTAAAAGAAAAAGGCGTGCCGGAGAACGGCTAGGTTCGAACCGCTAGCGTCAGAACAGAAGCCCACCGCGAAAGCATTACGCTAAGGATCGTTGAAACCTTCGGAACAAAAAGCGGTAGAAGACAGTAGCGGAAACAATGGAGATTGTTAGGATTAAGCCCCTAACTTTATTTCTACTGATCAGATATACATAATATATAGCCTATGTCCATCTGGAATAATGTACCTTTCAAACAGTGAAAGAATTTTTCAAAAAGGTACAGTGGTTCTGGAGATTACCCTCCACGTACAAAATCGCTCTCTCTTTATATATAAGTATAGACTAGCGTCAGAACAGAAGCCCACCGCGAAAGCACCACGCTAAGGATCGTTGAAACCTTCGGAACAAAAAGCGGTAGAAGACAGTAGCGGAAACAATGGAGATTGTTAGGATTAAGCCCCTAACTTTATTTCTACTGATCAGATATACATAATATATAGCCTATGTCCATCTGGAATAATGTACCTTTCAAACAGTGAAAGAATTTTTCAAAAAGGTACAGTGGTTCTGGAGATTACCCTCCACGTACAAAATCGCTCTCTCTTTATATATAAGTATAGACTAGCGTCAGAACAGAAGCCCACCGCGAAAGCACCACGCTAAGGATCGTTGAAACCTTCGGAACAAAAAGCGGCAGAAGACAGTAGCGGAAACAATGGAGATTGTTAGGATTAAGCCCCTAACTTTATTTCTACTGATCAGATATACATAATATATAGCCTATGTCCATCTGGAATAATGTACCTTTCAAACAGTGAAAGAATTTTTCAAAAAGGTACAGTGGTTCTGGAGATTACCCTCCACGTACAAAATCGCTCTCTCTTTATATATAAGTATAGACTAGCGTCAGAACAGAAGCCCACCGCGAAAGCACCACGCTAAGGATCGTTGAAACCTTCGGAACAAAAAGCGGTAGAAGACAGTAGCGGAAACAATGGAGATTGTTTGGATTAAGCCCCTAACTTTATTTCTACTGATCAGATATACACAATATATAGCCTATGTCCATCTGGAATAATGTACCTTTCAAACAGTGAAAGAATTTTTCAAATAGGTGCAGTGGTTCTGGAGATTACCCTCCACGTACAAAATCGCTCTCTCTTTATATATAAGTATAGACTAGCGTCAGAACAGAAGCCCACCGCGAAAGCACCACGCTAAGGATCGTTGAAACCTTCGGAACAAAAAGCGGTAGAAGACAGTAGCGGAAACAATGGAGATTGTTTGGATTAAGCCCCTAACTTTATTTCTACTGATCAGATATACATAATATATAGCCTATGTCCATCTGGAATAATGTACCTTTCAAACAGTGAAAGAATTTTTCAAATAGGTACAGTGGTACTGAAGATTACCCTCCACGTACAAAATCGCTCTCTCTTTATATATAAATATAGATAGATGAAATAAAGCAATACAATCATATCAATTTTGAAAACATTGCCACGTGCTTCGAATAGATAGGTACGTAATGATTGGTACTTTAGTTCAGTTTTTTTTTTAAAAACTCAATTCTTTAAAGGACTGTCCAGTGCCAAGATGGGCCCATTTTGTAGATCACAACTTTTCTTCGTATAATGATAATGTCAGCACTGTTTATAAAGATATGTTATCATTAAACTTGATTTAAGCAGAAATCTTGATTTGGTTCATGAGTTAGTTTTGGGTGTGAACTTGTATTGTGTTTCATTGGAAAGTTTTCAGTTTTTAGCTTTACTATGGAAGCATTTACATAAAAAAAAACCATTTTTTAAAAATCTATGATATATGGAAAGAAAGAGTTTCGTACATTTTTTTACCATGTTTTTTTTTGTTTCACATGTTTTTGTATTATGACTCACGTTTCAACACAAAAAATATAGTTTTAGAAGTGAAATGTTCAAAATCTGAACACTTTTTACGGTCTTAAAACACCAAATTAAAAGCTACAATGTTGACACTTTAAACTGACTATTTAAAAAAAAAATTCGTTACGGTTCATTTTCGGCCGGAATGGCATCGATTCAAGAGAAAGCCCAAAAAGCGTTACCCCTAACATTTACTTAGAATTATTGCAACTTTTTAAGAAAGATGTCGCACCCCCACACTGAGGATCTTTAGTGCGTGATTTCCTAGACGAAACATGTACTGTGTGTACTGTAGAAGTGAAAATGGTATAATTCCCCACGGTGTGTGGACAATAAAGAATGTATTATAAAGGATGCAGAGGCAGGGGCAAATACAGGATTGTAAACCAATAAAAAAATAGAAGAATAGCTGTCGGTGTGGCCAGTGATAGCGATCTGAAGTTTAAATTTTACAAGATGGATGGTCGTTATTTTATGGCCCACAGTAAAAACGTCAGATGAGAAGGATCAAAGTTGTTTTGCAAAATAAACATATGTGGGGGGAGGTACTACATAGACTATGGACAGAGGCGACAGAGGCGGTATAATAAAGAACCAATTAGGGGTAGGAACCACTGAAAGAGAAACAGCCCACTGCCCAATGAAAGTGAAGGGCGTGCCAGAAAGGCCCCCCTGTAAATGGACAACAGCTTCGCTAAGGACGGAAGGAATCGGAAAAGAAGGAGACGGATTTTAGATTGGGTTCCTGAGAGTTAGATGTCAGAGACTCTCGTCTGCCCCATAGCCTTGGAGAAGTGCGAATATCCTGCCAAGGTGTTCCTACACTGGAGATGATACTGGGTCCCGGTCGCCGATGCTACGATCATCGCTGCATACATCCGTTATAGTAAGTGCCTCCCCGATAGACTCTAAAAATCATATTTAACTCTATAGTTTGCCTCTGCTTCTGGGTATCGTATGACAAAATTGTTAATATGAAACTGATTGTAATATTAATAGCTCTGATAAGTTAATTGAAATTTGGGTTATCAAATAAATGTATGTTTAAGGTCAATGCGTTGTATTCCTTGCTTGTTCCAACCCATGCAAGCATCCATTGCTTCTAGGTAAATAACTCCTACATGTACTGTAACAGAAGACATGTTAAATAAAACTTGGCGGGAACTGGAATACCGCTTCGACATTCTCCGAGCTTCCAAGGGGGCACACGTTAAAATTTACTGAGGTAAATGGTCTTATAAAAAAATTTATAACAGTACTTTCAATATATCCAAACAAAATAGGTCTAATTATAATAGTTTGAGAACGATAAATATTTATAATCAGGGCAAGACTTTTGGTTCACCCTATATATATATATATATATATATATATTATATACATATTATCTATATATATAAAACAGTTCCGTAACTGACTCATTCATTCATTCACTGACTGACTGACATACAACGCACAGACCAAACCGCTGGACCTAAAGGGCTGAAATTTTGCACGGCGATTCTTCTTATAGTGTAGGGGTGCACTAAGAAAGATTTGTCAAAAATTCTTCTTAGATTTTTTTAAATTAAATTTTTAAGCTGTTTTTTAAACTTTTTTTACGTTTGCATTTAAAATAATACATTGAGGGTTATAAAATTTATATCACGAGAAAGATCATAAAAATTCCTTCAAAATGACATCTTTTTCGAATCTTTACCTCTATTTTCTGATTTTTGGTGAATTTTTAAAGATTCATTTTTAGAATTTAATTTATTAAATGCCGATCACGTGATTTCTTTTTCTGGTACTTTAAATAAAATTATCGTCACGTGCGTAACAACTAAATAGACAAAAAAAAAAATTTCTTACTAATGCGACAGACGTTTGGACATTATTTTGTCTTTAAAAATATCTCTTACGATTTATTTATAAATAAATTTTTTTTTCTACATCAATTGTATACATTGATCGTCATATTTACTATAAATATACATATATATATATATTTTTTTCGCATCAATTGCATACGTTGACCGTTGTATTTAATTTGAATGTACTCCGTAGCGAAGCGCGGGTTTTCAGCTAGTCTATATATAAAAGACAGTTCCGTAACTGACTGACTCACTGACTGACTGATTGACTGAGTGACATACAACGCACAGACTAGACCGCTGGACATAAAGGGCTGATATTATGCATGGTGATTCTTCTTATAGTGTAATGGTGCAATAAGAAAGATTTTTCAAAAATTCTTCTTAGATTTTTTATAATTAAATTTTTAAGCTGTTTTTGTAACTTTTTTAAAGTTTGCATTTAAAATAATAATTTGAGGGTTATAAAATTTATATCACGAGAAAGATCATAAAAATTCCTTTAAAATGAAATCCTTCTCAAATCTTTACCTCCACTTCCTAATTTTTGGTTAATTTTTAAAGATTCATTTATAGGATTTAATATTAAATGCTGATCACGTGAATTCTTTTTCTGGTACTTAAAATAAATTTATCGTCACGTGCATAACAACGAAATAGACAAAAAATATTTTTCTTTTCTTGCTAATGCGGCAGACGATTGGTCATTATCCAAATAAATATTAAAATATAGTAAAAGATATGATCCTCAAACTGTATTATATTAACTGTACTATATTCTTTTGTATGTCCTATTAGATTTAATTTGAATATTTTCTTCTACATTATTTATCTATAAAAATATCCCTTACGATTTTTTTTAAATATATATTTTGCTTTTTCTTACATCAATTGTATACATTGATCGTCGTATTTATTATATATATATATATATATATATATATATATATATATATATATTTCATTAATTGCATACAGTGACCATTGTATTTAATTTGAATGTACTCCGTAGCAAAGTGCGGGTTTTCAGCTAGTATATATATATATATATATATATATATATATATATAAGAGATAAAAATACAGTATAAATAGGATACTGAATGAAAAATAAAAACTGTGCGGAGCTGAGCTAAAAGCAAGAGTAGATAGAATATCCAATAACAACAGATTATGAAGGCATTGCAGTTAAAGACCGGGGGAGTTGTGACCCCCTACTCCGGTTAGAACATGTTTTTACGCCCAGGCAACACTCCCGGAGGTCGCTGCAATGCACAAAACCGTACTTATGAAGTTAAAACAATAATAAAATAGAACAAGAAAACATAACTACCAAAACGGCTACCATCCTCACAGTAAAACATCTAAAAAATAAAAAAAGGCACATTACCCAAGACAACGAACAGTATAGACAACACACTCACCCTACACCAGTTGAAGCCATTTTTTCCCATTACAGTCACAGTTATAAGCACTATTTTGTACTAATTCAGCATTTGCAACACACACACACACACACACACACACACACACACACACACATATATATATATATATATATATATATATATATATATATATATATATATATATATATATATATATATATATATATATATTAGCAGTGAAAACATTTTCAGTAGCAGAAAAAGAGAAAAAAAATTGTAGATGTAATTGAATTTATATTCAGGAATAAAATCCTACACGATATTTTAAAAACTTACGATTACACTTCTCGCATCTTTAAAAGTGGAAAGTCTTTACTAATTACGCGAAGCGTACGTGGAAATAGCACTGTACCAAAACAGAGAGAGAGAGAGAGAGAGAGAGAGAGGGAGAAATGAAGGTTTTTCCTGTGAAAACCCCCCCATCCGGCCAGCCTCAAATTCTTGAGTCACCGGAAACGCTGCTTTTACCGCAAGTCACCAATCCCACCTGTCAATTCGTTTTGCGAGTCCGAGAGGTTAGTGCGCAGTGAAGCCGAACGAGCGCCATCTTCGTAGGCAGACCGCTACGGAAACACAACTTCGGGATATTTTAATTCAATTTCGGCAACAATTTCTCTTAGGCGACATTCGTCTTCTCCCAGACTCCATGATTTAAACGTATGTTATATGTAAATGTGTAGACATATTTTCAAATATTAATGAATAGACATATGATTACGAGAAATGCAAAAATAAATAAAAAAGAAAAATGATAAAATATAAAGGAAACAAAAATTATATATATATATATATATATATATATATATATATATATATATATATATATATATATATATATATATATATATATATATATATATATATATATATATATATATATATATATATATATATATATATATATATACAGTGGAATCTCGATCCATCGTTTTCGGATCCATCGTTTTTCCGTATGTGTCGTTCATTTTATCCAGTCCCAACAATCATATTGCTTTGTTATGTTTCCGCATTTATTGTTCATTTCAATCGGTCCCTTGAACAACGATAGATCGAGATTCCACTGTATATATATACTAGCTGAAAACCCGCGCTTCGCTACGGAGTACATTCAAATTAAATACAACGGTCAACGTATGCAATTTATGCCAAAAAATAAATATATATATTTATAATAAATGCGATGATCAATGTATACAATTGATGTAAAATATATATCTATCTATATATATATATTTATAAAAAAATCGTAAGGGATATGCATTTTTTTTTGATAATATCCAATCGTCTGCTGCATTTGAAAGGGAAAAAAATATTTTTTTTGTCTATTTAGTTGTTACGCACGTGACAATAAATTTATTGAAAGTACCAGAAAAAGAAATCACGTGATCAGCATTTAATAAATTAAATTCTAAAAATTAATCTTTAAAAATTCACCAAAAATCAGGAAATGGAGGTAAAAATTCGAAAAAAATTTCATTCTGAAGGAAATTTTATGATCTTTCTCGTGATATAAATTTTATAACCCTCAATGTATTATTTTAAATGCAAACGTAAAAAAAGTTTAAACAACAGCTTAAAAATTTAATTTAAAAAAATCTAAGAAGAATTTTTGAAAAATCTTTCTTAGTGCACCCCTACACTATTAGAAGAATCGCAATGCAAAATTTCAGCCCTTTAGGTCCAGCGGTTTGGTCTGTGCGTTGTATGTCAGTCAGTCAGTCAGTGAATGAATGAGTCAGTTACGGAACTGTTTTACACACACACATATATATATATATATATATATATATATATATATATATATATATATATATATATATATATATATATATATATTTATATATATACACAGTGGAATCTTGATAGATCGTTTTCCGAATCATTATCGTTATCCCGTATGTGTCGTTTATTTCACTCAGTCCAGACGATAATATTTCTTTGTTATGTTCCCGCATCTATCGTTTTCCCGCCTTTATCGTTAAGTTAAGTCGGTCCCTTGAAGAACGAAAGATCGAGATTCAACTGTATATATATATATATATATATATATAGATGCATATATACATAACACATACATACATACAGTGGCTCCCAAAAGTGTTCGTACACTTACGATTTTAAATGAAATAGGGGTCTATCCATTGATTTAAATGAATATTTCAGAATGGGTTTTTAATAATAAGATCTATAATCTATTCTTAACAAAACTACATGAAATATTTTGAAAACATAGTAAAACTTTATTTTTAAGAAACCAATAATCCAAAAGTAAAAAAAACTTTATCTCACAAAAGTCATCGTACACTTGTAAAAAATCTCTACATATTAGTAAATATTCTAATTTTTCGTTAAATTAATATTTAGTAGGATATCCTTTAGCATCCACAAAAGCATTTAAACGTTTGGGAATAGATTGCTTTAGTTCTTTTGTAATTTTCGCATCAATGTTCATCCATTCTTCCATCATAATTGTTTTTAGTTCGCTTTTCGTCTGAATGTCGTGTTTTCGTACTCGAACCTCCAGTTCTCTCCAAATATGTTCTATTGGGTTTAAATCTGGCATTGAGGTAGTGTTTTCAAAACTTTTGGACAATTATAGAGACACCAGGTGCGAACGTCGAGACCCATGTGCTTAGGATCGTTATCCTGATAAAAAAACAAAGTTGTTTCCAATACCCAAATTTTGAGCTGATAATTTTAAATAGTGTCTTAAAATATTTATAAAAACAGCATGATTCATTATGCCATCAATAAATACCAAATTTCCTAGTCCTGATGCTGACATGCACCCCCACACAAGGATACCTCCACCGGCATGCTTAACTGTTCCTACTAAGTTCTTGGGATTAAGTTCCTCATTTTTTCTTCTCCATACAATTATACGCCCATCAGCACCAAAAATGTTCATTGGCAAATAAGACATTATTCCAATAGGTCTGATGCTTATTTATGATTGATAGTGCGAAGGGAAGCCTAAACTTTCTGTTTTTCTCAATCACAAAAATTTTTCTTTTGGCAGAACGCCCATGTAATCCAGCTGTTCTGAGAACTCGTCAAAAAATTTCAGGTGAAATTGAAGTAGAAAATGTTGCATTGAATTCTGCAGAAACTTTTACAGCACTCGAACGTGAATTTTTCACAAATTTTCTAATTATAAATCTCTGAACACGTTTTGTTAAATTTGCCGGACGGCCTTCTCTTACCTTGTTTTCGATCCAATTTTCTTCTTTAAAGCGTTTTTTCACATATTGCACAGTAGAATGGTATAAATTAAGTAATTTAGCAATATTCCGAACTGATTTACCACTGCTATGATGAAAAATAATCAATTTTCGAATGCTGTTTGTTGTTTCTTTAACCATTTTTAAATAATAAATTGAATATTACGGAGTAGGCAAGCAAAAATTTAAAGCCAAACGATATTTTGAATGCCACCACAATTCAAAAATAAAAATAAAGTGCCAGACGATAATTTTAATTATGAATTTATCCGAAAATATTTCAGTGTACGATGACTTTTGTGAGATAAAGTTTTTGTTACTTTTTGATTTCTGGTTTCTTAAAAATAAAGTTTTACTATGTTTTCAAAATATTTCATGTAGTTTTGTTAAGACTAGATTATAGATCTTATTATTAAATACCCATTCTGAAATATTCATTTTAATTAATGGATAGACCCCTATTTCATTGAAATTCGTAAGTGTACGAACACTTTTGGGAGCCACTGTATATATATATATATATATATATATATATATATATATATATATATATATATATATATATATATATATATATATATATATATATATATATATATATAGATGTATATATGTACACACACACACACACACACACACACACACACACACACACACATATATATATATATATATATATATATATATATAGATGTATATATACATAACACATACATACATATATACATACAAAATAGGTAAGCAACGATAAGTATTCCTTCGTTAATAACCCGCGGTAGTTTCTTTAGAAGAGACTACCTGAAATTTGTTTTTCTTCTGTTACTTGCATTCAGAGATTAAAATATTGTTGAAAATGAAGTTTCACGGCAGTTGCTAGCTTCTGGTTCGAAAAGTGCCGCTTCCGCCTTTCACCGGCGACGCAAGGTCGCATTCTTGCGATAAATCGGAAAAGGCTCCATTAAATTTCGCTCGTGCTTAGGTGCTTGCATTTTGTTCTTTTGTTTTGGAACGAGTTTAAACAATTACGGGACATCTAAAGGGAAAAAAATCCTTTTAAAACGACATCGACGGTTGCTTAATTTTGTCGTATCTCTTGCTTTACGCTTCGATTCGTCCGAGAATATCCAGTGCTTTTCTTCACCGATGCCAGCGCGAAGAATGAAAACTCTATCTGTCTGCGAAATAAAGAAACCGCTTGGCTCACATTGAACTCGGGATAACTGAAGAGGATATTTAAAAAAGATATTTCTGCTAGAGAATAAAGAAATGAAAAATGCTAAACATGTTATTTTTACATGCAGACGATTTTTTCACATGATTTTTTAATGCATTTTTTTAAAAAAATCGTTTTTTAATAGTCATTAAAAAAACATTTTTTTACGACGATTTTTTGATGCGATTCTTTACCGATACTGCTCTCCCACTCTTGGCATGGATGTTTGTAGATGTTTGTAATCGGCTTTAAGGCTGCTGTGTACTAACCCCATTGGATTCGCTCACCTCCATGTTAACCTATGGAGAAAATTTGCCCAAGGATTATCGACTCGGAATGAAAAATTAAAAAAAAAATGTACTCCGTAATAGAGAAAAAAATTTGACACTTTGGGGAATTTTTCGTTTTTTTTTTTTAAAATTACAAATGGTATTTTAAAATTCAAGTTGTTCGGGGAAAAAATCAGGTAAAGTGTGTTTGAAACGCTCATAAATTCCTTTGGTGGACACAATTTCTAAAATGAATCCTGTTCGAAGATGCTGAAAAGTTCGGGCTATCTGAAAATACCATTTTTATTGGATGATCGGCATTTATGTAGCTGTCAATAGTAGACATATTTTTCTCCACAGGTAAACATGGGGGTGAGTGAATCAAATAGGGTGAGTACACAGCATCCTTAACCTTTCCTTACGGGATGGGATAGCATGTATCCCAAGAATACGGGCCCAAGAATGAATATATATATATATATATATATATATATATATATATATATATATATATATATATATATATATATATATATATATGTATATGTATGTGTCCTGTGTGTGTATTTGTCCTATAACACAGTCTCCATAGTAAGTCTGCTTCTGTGTTTCTATTAGCTCCATGGTTGCAAGGTTTGTGCCGTCAGTCTACTTGCGGTTTTCTACTCTTAACTTCCATTTTGTCTAGCGCCAGGCTTGGTGTTCTTTGATTAAGCAACTTTTTATTCAATTCTTCTGTTTCTTATGGATTGTACGGTGTCTAAGTAAGTTTATTGATTAGATCATACTTATCAGAAACAATCCATTGATTTTTAGACAGTATCGGCGCCGCTGATGAAGAGACGCTGTCTAAAACTTATTTAATACTTATCTTTTCATGTTTTGAGATCCTGGCTGCAAGTAGTTTTAGAGCTTATACTGGTTTTTCACTTTCAATT
>OU015503.1:106790158-106887658 GCA_907164885.2 Dolomedes plantarius
TGTAATCAACAGAGCATTTTTTTAAATTTTATTAATTTATTTTTTGTGAAACTGACCGACGTGCTGAAGTTGGAAGCTCCCTTTTTTTCGCAACTTGTACTTGTATCACGAGGTGGTGTATTAGCTGTCAATATCGATGGATTCCAAGTTCGTTAGCGTCGTTAGCCGCAGAGAAATTTTAGACAGAAATTAGTACAAAGCTTAAGGGACTTCATGCATTCTGAGAAACAGGTGCCGGTGTCTCAGGTAAATTTCATTTTCTACCAACATAATTATAATATAGCCAGGAAAGCATACGCGTAGCGCCGGGGGGGGGGGCAACTTAACTTGAAATAGATTAAAACGTTAATAGAAGTTCAGTTAAAATCTGAAAATCGTAGAAATTTTTAAGGAAGTTGGTTTTTTCCCGCTGTTTCAAACTGTGAAACTGAAGATTCCGATTATGACTTTAGCCTAAACATAGTTTTTAACAATATGACCCAAAACAAAAATTCGATGTTATGCTTTTTTCTCATTTATTTATATTATATTTATTTTTCTCATGTTATAACTTTTGAATTCTATTCAAACATCAATTCTATTGTTATTTAATTTAAAAAAATCATAATGTTTCATAGTTCAAGGAACGTCCGGGAGTCAGTGCGTTAAGGAGGGCATTAACTGAATTTAATTCGTGCCCCCTCCCCCCCCCAAAAAAAATATTATATATATATAATCGCCGTTGTCTGTGTATAACACTTCCGGACTGTACTCATCTTTCAATTGAAGCCCTCAGTAAACAAACGGCCAGTTAGGCCTAATTTCAATTTCAGATGTGGATCAGAATTTTTTCTTACCTAAAAACTAATATCTTCTCCATCAAATCACGTTTGTTCAGCCTATTTTTCTATAAAACATTCAGAACTACAAAAAATTGGATGCTTTTAGCTGTATATTTAACAGTTTTTAAAAATCTGTTTACTTTTGCGATGAATTCTGAAAGTAAACAAACTTGGATGTGAATGAATCAAGTAGCTCAAGTATTCATATCGCGTAGTGAGCTGTAAAAAACTGGATGGCAGTCTACTACTCCAATCGCTTGAAAAACTAAATAAATAAAAAAATAATGAAAGGGTTTGCTTTTACAAGGTGTGGATTAAATGCAATATTGTTAGATAATTCGGGATATTTTTTAACTTTCATATACGTTTTGCATTATGACGTCATTATTAATATTATGACGTCAAAATGACGGGTTACCTTCTTGTATATATATAAGCACGCTACGCCTATGCACGAAAGGGCTTCGATCAAATCCGGATCTACCAATCTTGAGACGAGCGCCCTCTTTGTTTAAGTTGTACCGGCACTACAAGAAAATCATATTTTCAATCACCTTTCCCAATTTTTGACTCCTCCCCTTTTTTTTCTATGTGACTGATCATTGTCAACGCCCACCTAGCACTTACAGTTGAATCTTTGTGTAAGGGCCTGTTCACATAGGAGTCCGTTGCGTTGCGTTAAGGAAAAAAATGACGTTGAGACGAAAATAAACCTATCATAGGCCTCCAAACGATTAGCAATGAAATTTTTAACGCCTATGATTGGTTTAGTTTCGTCTCAACGTCATCTTTTCCTTAACGCTACGCAACGGACTCCTATGTGAACAGGCCCTATGAGGTTAAAAATGCTTCTAAAAAAAGGCCACATTATATATATATATATATATATATATATATATATATATATATATATATATATATATATATATATATATATATATATTTTTTTTTTTTTTTTGCTTAAATCATACCAAACAGCTTTTACAATTAAATAACACGTTCAGCCTGTTCCTGCGATAATTTCATTGCTACGCACAGCATTTTTTTATTATTATCTGAACTTGAATTATTTATCGTCTGTTTGTCTCAGAATGAAATTTCCCCCGATTTTTCTTCTTTGAATGCCTATAACCTAAAATTACTCGCAAGGTATCAACATGGAACTTTGCATAGTGTCCCTTCGTCTATGTCCATTAAACTGTCTTCACAGTTGTCGCGATTTAGATTAAAGATTGTGGAAAATATTTTCTCCAAAGGAAGAAACACCGTAATTTTTTTACCTTTAAAATGATTTTAGAAAATTAAATTTGTTTTAAAGTAATTTCCAGGAATACAGTTTTTTAAATCCTAAAAATAAACTGTAAATAAATAAATTAATAAAACGAACGGATTAGAAACTGGAATTCAAATACTTAGTAGAAGTCAAACGATAAATAGTTTTTGTCTAATAAACTGGAAGGTTTCGTTTATGAATTGCCTGGCCTTCCAGCAGAACAATCTGTAGCATTCATAGACATAGACGTGGTACATTAACGAGGCACCAGAGAGCAGAGCTCCATATCCTTGGTATGGATAATTTTTTGTGGCTGTATTTCTGTTCTCAGGATTAAAAGAAAGTGTTGACTTGAATATCAAATAATTAATAATAATAATAATAATAATAATAATAAAATAAATAAATAAATATAAATAATACCAATATTTATATTTATTTATTTATTTATTTCATTATTATTATTTTAATTGTTATTATTATCATTATTATTAATTTTTTAATATTTTTATTATAATATTATTTAATTATTTATTTATTTTATTATATATTATAATTTTATTCTTTATTTTTTATTAATTTAATTTTTATTAAATTATTTTTATTATATTTTTATTATAAAAATAATATTATATATATTATTTTTACAATCTGTAGCATTCCGTTCAGCGCTTAAGATTTACAGAAAAAAAAAATTGGGTAGTCTCTTCTAACGAAACTACAGCGGGTCATTAACGTAGGATTACATATCGTTGCTTACCTCTTTTGTATGTGTATGTGTTATGTATATGTGTATCTATATATGTGTACGTCTGTATATATATACATATATGCATGTCAAAATTTTGACGCATTTTGGTACTTCTCTGTTTAACTGTTTACTGCTTGTCCAAGCGATACAGACTGGGTTTGGTGCGCTGCCAAATTTATAACTCGCGAGGTACGGACGGACGGTTTTACCGTCTGAAATTTTCCTTTCCGGAGGACCGTTATGGAGGAACGTAATCCTACGTTAAAAGCTTTTGAACTTAAAATTGTGAACACGTGTACCGCTGTTTGCCATTTACGTTTCTGAGAAGTGGACAGATAAGTCAACGGCTAACTGTAAGATCCGTTACAAATAAAGGGAAAAAATATTGGCGTTATTACGCCTCCAAAAATTCATCGGAGATTTTTAACTCAATAGACAGAAGAACGGAAACAATATTATCTGTCTAAAAGTGCAAATAAACGTTCAATAATATGCATTAAAAGGCACATGGAATGGTGCTATTTCTTCCGGTGTGTTTAGCGGTTGTGTTATGCAGAGATGCTCTAATTTATGGAACGATCGAAGATTCGGTCGCCGATTGCAGTTGAATGTGTCGAAGACTCGCGCCGTTTTTAAGATCTTCAAGTCGATTTTGTTTTTTCTTTGTAATTTTTTCTTCGAAGGAAATACTTTCGATACAGCATTGACTGTGCATTAATTCCTAAATATGAATAACAAATATGATATATATGCATCAATCTAATACTTAAAATTTTCTCTCCCTCTCACTCTTTCTCTCTCTCTCTCTTTATATATATATATATATATATATATATATATATATATATATATATATATATATAACACAGTTCCGTAACTGTCTAACTGACTGACTGACTGACTGACTGACATACAACGCACAGATCAAACCGCTGGACTTAAAGGGCTGAAATTTAGCATGGCGATTCTTCTTATAGTGTAGGGGTGCAATAAGAAAGATTTTTGAAAAATTCTTCTTAGATTTTTTAAAATTAAATTTTTAATCTGTTTTAGTAACTTTTTTTAAGTTTGCATTTAAAATAATAATCCGAAGGTTATAAAATTTATATCACGAGGAAGGTCGTAAAAATTCCTTTGAAATGAGATCTTTTTCGAATCTTTACATTCATTTTCTGATTTTTGGTGAATTTTTAAAGATTAATTTTTAGAATTCAATTTATTCAATGCTGATCACGTGATTTCTTTTTCTGGTACTTTAAATAAATTTATCGTCACGTGCATAACAACTAAATAGACAAAGTACATTTTTTTTTCTTGCTAATGCGGCAGACGATTGGACATTATCCAAAAAAATATTAAAATACAGTAAAAGATATTATGTTCCTCAAACTGTACTATATTCTTTAATATTTCCTATTACATTTAATTTGAATATTTTCTTCTACATTATTTTGTCTATAAAAATATCTCTTGCAATTTTTTTTATAAATATATATATATATTTTTTTACATCAATTGTATACATTGATAGTCGTTTTTATTTTACATATATATATATATATTTATTTATTTTTTGGTATTAATTGCATACATTGACCGTCGTATTTAATTTGAATGTACTCCGTAGCGAAGTACGGGTTTTCAGCTAGTATATATATATATATATATATATATATATATATATATATATATATAATATATATATATATATATATATATATATATATATATATATATATATATATATATATTTATATATATATATACACACACACACACATACACACATATATATGCATACACACACACACACACACACACACACACACACATATATATATATATTATTAAATCGAATGTATAAATAATGTCATCTCTCCATATACATATTATATAAAAGTATGCGGGCATATATATATATATATATATATATATATATATATACAGTAGGCTCTCTGTTTAACGACGCTCTACTTAACGACGATCTCTATTTAAAGACGACATTTCCCAGTCCCGGCCCCTCCGACGCTATGGGAAATGCTATTTTTTCACAAATTCTGTCTAAGGGCGATCTCTACTTAAGGACGATTTTTCACGGTCCCTTGAAAGTCGTTAAACAGAGAGCGAACTGTAAATATATATATATATATATATATATATATATATATATATATATATATATATATATATATTATATATATATATATATATATATATATATATATATATATATATATATATATATATTATATATATTATATATATATATATATATATATATATATATATATATATATATATATATATATATATATATATATATATTTATATATATATATATATATATATAGTATATATATATTACAGAGTTTTTCTATGTCTTTACAGGATGGATAATGTATTAGTTGGATCGAATGGCGTCCTCCGCCGATTCAGGTTCTTCCTTTTCGCTACCTGTTGGATTGTTCTGCTCTCACCTGGAAACTGTGAGTATACGCCTATTACAAGGGTGGTTTAGAGAGATATCTCGGCGTGTCATAGAAGGACACGTTTGCAGCCACGAAAATGCTACCGTATATAATTACTATTGAAAATATGCGGGCCCGAGGTAGCCTAGGGGTAGCGCGTTGTGCTTCGAACAAGGGCTGCTCTGTTCGAATCCCGACGGTCACCGTTGAAATGCCTCCATATCTGGGCCGGATAGGGACATGTTCGATTCGTAGCTCGGAGAGCCATTTTATGTGGTCAGTGAGTTGGAGAAGGTACGAGCCCTCCAGATGTCACCCCCTTGGGGTTGCTCTTTCAAAACGGAGGGGACACCAGGAGGTGGTGTTGGTTTACCTATATGGTGCCTCCATTAACAGCAATACACTGTTCTCGCAGTTATAGAACGAATGTTTTCATTGGCAAGTGACCCTCATTGGCAAAAAATAACAACACCACCACCAACTAATGGAAATGTGACTTTTAACTGTTTGTATCACAAATATGGCTAATTCTATCAACCTATTTTTCAATTCCTACTATTAGTTCACACTCTCCCTATATATATCTTGTTCAAATTTTCAATCGTTAATAAAAGTACTTTTTATTCATCCACTCAAGTTCAAATACATTTTTTTAAACTTGTAGTGGATGACACTTGATGTTAATACAGTTTTTTCAAATATTAATTCATTAATTAAATTTAATTAATCAATTTTAGTTTTAGACCTAGAGCGTCTCTTGCTCTTGAATAGTAATTTTCCTCTTGTTACTTTGTAAACGGTAGCACTGCGGTATCGCGGGCTTCTCCCGTCCTGTAGGTTGAGAGATCGAATCCCCAACCTGACAAACTTTTTCTCTCTCTTTCCCCCCCTCCTAATCTCGCACAGTAGGTAAGGTTCTGGCAGGCAATCCTTTTTTTCAATTCCTACAATTAGTACACACTCAAATTTTTCTTTGTTGACCTAAGTAGGAATTGACTTTAAAATTTTTTTTTTATATATTACTTGTTAAAAGTGAGGACTAATTATAAGAGTCTATTTAGAAAAATGTGAATTATCATATCAGTTTACTGACGAAAATGTGACTTATTTTGTAAGACTAACGAATAAGACCAGACTAACGAAACAGCGCCAATTTTTTTTTTTTTTTTTTGGGGGGGGGGATGTACTGGCATCTCTAAATTGCATGCTAGCATATTCCTTATCGGCTCTAAACAAACGGGGGTGACGCTCTATCTAAAGGGCGCTGTTCATTGTTTTTCTACTGTCCTGTCACCATCTGAGGCGTTGAAAGGCAAAGTGGTGTAAGTCACATTTTCAACTTTTTTCATTTGGGGACAAATATGTAATCTCCATGTTCAATTTATGGTGGAATTGTGAATAGTTATTATTTGCAATATTGTAATAATTGTTATGAATTATAATTTGTTCAATTTATGGTGGAATTTTTTGTAGTTTTTGCAGTTAAACTCTTTTGACTTACACCACTTGACTTACTGACTTGCACCACTTTGCCTTTCACCGCCTCAATCTACCGCTTCGATGTAAACCACCAGTGATGTTCGTTATGTTAGGCGCTAGGTGTACCAAAAAGTCTTTGTTGTTGTTGTTGTTGTTGTTGCTGTTACTAATCCTATCTGATCTAGCCGTTAGGCTAGACTAGATCCACGAGACCTAAAACACTTAAAAAATCCAAGACAAGGAGGGGATTCTGCGTCAAATCCTCCTTTTCAAGCCCCAAGCAAGAAAGAAGATGGTCAGGGGTGGAATGATTGATGTTACATTTTCCACAAATGGGGAAGATCTTATTGCCTTGGTCAAATTTAAGGCACTTCAGGTGACCACTTCGGAGTCTTGACAAAGCAGTCTGCTGAGCATTATTGCCCACAAAAGCCATGGCTCCTCCCGGCTGTCTGTCATGAGTCAAAAAAGCTTTCTCTGTCGACTGTTCTTTGATTTGACCTACTGAGAATTATGATACGTTTCATATAAACATGCGTATAACTGAGAGATACGTGATGTTTCCCTGTTTTGCTTCCCTTCACGGAAACATCATCAATCATTTTGTTCCATTTTTTTTCTTCCAAACTGTGGATTATGAAAAAGAAATGTTCGAAAGTGGCGAAAGTGAGGTTAAAAAACAAAATCTTCTCATCAAATGCGATAAGATCACTTTCACAGCGACCAAACTTATCTGAACACTCGATCAACACTCTTCAGTTCGGGCCACCTGGTAACAGTGATACAAAAAACCACAACCATGACGGGACGTGATTCCAATACGACCTAATATGGGGTGAACCCTTCAGTAACTGCTATATTGTTTAGATGCTTTTATTGCTGCGATTAATTCAGTGTGGTGCGATCGAGTCAGTGTGTGGCTGTAAAATCCCGTAGTTGCTTAGCCAGAAATTGACAGCATGTCCCATTCAACTGTACCAAGGTAGTCGTGTACCAGGGTATCACCCTCCTTTTAGGACACGTCATCACAATGTGCGACCCCTGATTACCCTAGAGACATGACAATATCCTTCACTTAAAACTCTACCAAGAACATTTCTAAATCGTTAATGCCTAATGCGGAGATTTTTTTTTAAGGAGTAGAAATTCTTTTGTAGTTGTAAAATAATGTTACGAATTTTTCGAGTCTATGGTAATCTTGCCAAATATGAGAGTTATCGCCAAATTGGTGATGGATTTGATGACTTATTTTGGTCACCAAATTTGGCGATGTTTCGATAAATTTGGCGATATGGCGCCAAATGGTCGCCAACCTTCTGGACCTTTCTGGAATCTTCTAGTGATATCTAGCTGGTTGACCGATAGGGGGCGCTTTGGAAGTCTATAAATATACTTGACATTGGAATTGGAACTCAGTGCCTTCTGTTACTTTTAGCCTCCCTTCGATGCTTCGCTATCATCTCAATACGTAGTTGTACGACCCTGAACCGGGCCTTTTATATTTTCGTTTCCTCTCGACATGTGTTTATTTATTTATTTATTTATTTATTTTTTCCGAGCCATTCTTTATTACTTATTACTTTCTCTTTAAATTATTAGTCATTTTAACTTCTCTCTCCTCCATTAAGGTTACCTAAATCTTAATAGTAATGTATTCCTAACTTAAAATTTCTCCTAACTTTAAATATTTTTACTGAGCACACATATCTTGATACTTTTAACTTGCTCACTGGAGATAAAGTCCCATTGGACCTAGGCACTCCACTTCATAACACAACTAGCTGCTTGGAACTCGGTGTTCTTTTCTGCTGAGAATTGAATGTATTGAAAGAGCGGTAGGCGTTGTATTGTATTGAAGACTCTGATACCCTGACTTGCATTTTTAGAGTTTTCTGCTGTATATAAGACAGTTGTTACGCGTTTTCTGTTTGAATTCGTGTATGCGCCTGAAGAATTCAGAGAATAATAAATTTTATTTTGTGTGCACTTTCTGAAGAGAATTTATTCAATCCCATCGAAGACTGGAAAACGGAACAATATTATTAATCACGAACTGAACTATCACAAGAAGAACTAGTGGTGGATTTCGTTAGATCGAGCAGGTGGTTTCATGTATTAAGGCTGCTGTGTGCTAACCCTATTGGATTCGCTCACCTCAATGTTAACCTATGTCGAAAATGTGCCCAAGGATGGGCGACTTGGATTGAAATATTTTTTTTTTAAATTTTACTCCGTCATAGAGAAAGATATTTGACGCCTTGAGGCATTTTCCGCTTTTTTAATGCAAATAATATTTTAAAATTTAAATGATTCTGGGAAGAAATCTGGTAGAGTGTGATTTAAATGTTCGTCCATTCCTTTGGTGGAAGCAATTTCTTAATTAAATCTTGTTGCATTTGATTGTGCTAAATTTAATCTTGGGGCGTATATCCCTTTTAACCCACTGACCTAAAAGTTTTTTTAAGACTTCTTAGTGAGTACATAAGGCCTTTGAGGAGCTAACCTGCAACATTTCAGGTTCCTAAGCTTTATGGTTTCAGAGATACAGTGATTAGGCAGTGAGTATCTTTTGCGGTTTAAGAACCTATTTTAACACCCTTAAAATTAGAATTTTTTAAGGAGATTTCTTTGTGAATCCCAAGTGCCTAAGATGAACCAAAATGAAAAATTTATTTAAGCTTCCTTTGTTTTATGGCTCGAGAGATACAGTGATTAATCAGCCAGTGTTTTATTTTGAGGGTTTAATAAACCCCTTTTGACACCCTTAAAACTCGAATTTTTCAGAAAAGCTTTCTTAGTGAGCTTCTGGAGCCTAAGAGGAGCCACCCTACAAAATGTCAGCCTCCTTGGTGTGATGATTTCAGAGATACAACCATTGATCGGTCTGCCAGTTTTTTATTTGGAGGGTTCAACCCGCTAAGGGGAGAAGAACCCCGAATTTTTCAATTTTCAATTTTTAACTCTGTATACAGAGTGAGAATAATTGATATTCTTTTAGACTACATTGAAGATTCTTAGAATGCATGATAAGGAAATTTTTGGCAGAATAATGTCCTGTTTTCAATTTTTTTTTCAAAAATTCTGGAATTTTTCAAATCCTCCATGCACTTTAATTTTCTTTTGATTTCTTCCAAATTCTCAGAATTATTAATGGAAGTGTTTTTCACGAAACTGTGCATCATTCTTTGAAACCACAATTTTTTTTCAAATTTATGGACCATGAAATAAATTAAAAACATGCAAAAACATATAAAACAAGACAGGCAGAATTAAAAAAAGATATTTAAGACTTTAGATTCATGCCAAAACAAAACAATGTACTATTATGTTTATATATATATATATGTCACGACTCTATCGCCGTGCACCCATCTAAACACACTAATTACTTACTCCAAATGCAGTCATCAAACAGTAGGCCGGTGGAAGAACTAATACTGAATTAACTTTTAAACACCTCTTTATTAATTAAGATTAATCAAATACCCAATTAATCCAGCTAAATCGCCATTTCCATCATCTCACAGCCCACGCGACAGACGCGCGTCTTGACTCTATCAAAGATTTCCCCGAACTGCGTAATTTCTTTCTCTTCCGTTATATAAGTCACATAGGCGTAGGCTCTCTTCCAGAGCCCCCTCCAACATCCGATGATTATGTAAGATGACGCGTGTGCGAGCTATTCGATTGACCCTGAACTCTTTCGCTGCGAAACACAGTCTACTTCCTGAATTGGAGACCACACTAGGACTTTAATAGAAAAATTACTGCTTAACGCTCATTAATATAATTAACTATAGCTTATGCTTCTATCATCACACACACACACACACACATATATACATATATATATATATATATATATATATATATATATATATATATATATATATATATATATATATATATATATACACAGGGTGAATCTGAACAAGTGGGCAAAACTTTACGGGGTGATAGAACGCATCTATACGAGCAATATTCGTCATAGAATGTATGGTCGGAACGCAAACGGTGAGATGTTAAAAGGTAGTTTTCCACTGTCACATTTAAATAATTAACACAAGAATGAGAGGAGATACTGAAGAAAATATTTTATTAACAGGAATGTCATTGATTTACATGGTCAAAGAAATTGCTCAAAAGAGCTTCCGCCAGCTGTAATGCAGGCAGGTCCCTATTGCGGGATAGGGACTGACGCACTTTTGCGAAGACACCAGGCATTTCCTGAATATCGTTGGCAACAACGGCGATCCTGGCGACTAGTTCCATATTGGTTTCAATGGGGTACTCGTAGATTAGGCTTTTCATATGTCCCCACAGGAAAAAGTCCAAACACGAGAGATCCGGTGATCTTGATGGCCAAGCTATGGGACCACCTCGACCAATCCTGAGCCCTGGGAATGTTGCATCTAAATTGTTCCGCACATCTAAGTTGAAGTGTGCAGGCGCACCGTTGTGCTGGAACCACATTCTCGAACTGATGGGGGTTGAAATCGGACGCAGCCGCTCCGGCAACACCTCTCGTAGGAATATGTGATACGATTCGCCATCCAGATGGTGTGGCAGGAGGTATGGGCCAACCAAATGGTCATGGAGGATCCCTGCCCAAACATTTATGGAAAACCGCCGCTGTAACGAGTGAGAACGTGTGGCATGCGGGTACCATTTACAGCGCCACCTAGCGCCTCGCTGTTTGCGTTCCGCCCATGGTTTCTATGACAAATATTGCTCGTGTCAGTGGCGTAGCGAGCATAACTGGCACCCGGGGCACGATACCTTTGTGGCGCCCCCCCTGAAAGACATATAGTAATATAATATATAGACCCTATATTGGCGCCCCCGATAAACATATAATAACATAATATATAGACCTTATATTGGCACTCCAACCCCGAAAAGAATATAGTAACATAATATATAGAACTTATGTTGGTGCCCTCCCCTAAAAACATATAGTAATATAATATACAGACCTTATATTGGCGTCCCCACAAAATAATATAGTAATATAATATATATATACCTTATATTGGCGCCCTCCCAGAAAAACATATAGTAATATAATATATAGACCTTATATTGGGGCCCTCCCCCGAAAAACATATAGTAATATAATATATAGACCTTATATTGGCATCCACCTCGAAAACATATAGTAATGTAATATATAGATCTTACATTGGCGCCCCTCTGCGAGAGGCGCCCGGGGCATGATAGACCCCCTTGCCCCCCCCCCCCCCCCCTTTGCTACGCCACTGGGTCGTGTATATGCGTTCTATCACCCTGTAAAGTTTGGCCCACTTGTTCAGATTCACCCTGTATATATACTAGCTGAATACCTGTGCTTCGCTACGGAGTACATTTTAGGATAATTACAATGAAAAATAATGAAATTGCTTTTTAGAAAATTAAATTCTTAATTAATTTGAATTAGATTCTTAAAAAACTTTCATCTCGGTTAGTCTAGTGGTTAAATTTTATCTTTTACTGTGTTTTAATACTTTCTTTTCGTCAATTTATTTCGTTGTTACGCACGTGACGCAAAATTAGTTTAAAGTATCACTAAAAGAAAAGAAACCACGTGATCAGCATTTAATAAATTAAATTCTAAAAATTAATCTTTAAAAATTCACCAAAAATCAGTAAAAGGGAGGTAAAGATTCTCCTTACTTATTATTTGAGACATAAGAAAACATCATCTGCAACGGATACCCTTAAACGATTAAGGGCCTGCTCACATGGAATCCGTCAGCGTTACTGGTATTGAAATATATTTAACCAATTACAAACTTCCAAACGATTATCCACGAAACTGTTACGGTCGGTGTTTGGTTAAAATTATGTCAATAAGAGTAACGCTGACGCTGACATATTCTATGTGAACAGGTCCTTAGAGTATTCATGAAACAAAATTGTGGTGAATAACAAGAGTACATTCAAATTAAATACAACGATTCATGTATGCAATTAATACCAATATATATATATATATATATATATATATATATATATATATATATATATATATATCAAAAATTCGTAACGGATATTTTTATAGACAAAATAATGTAGAAGAAAATATTCAAATTAAATACAACGGTTCATGTATGCAATTAATGCCAAAATATATATATATATATATTTATCAAAAAATCGTAAAGTATATTTTTATAGACAAAATAATGTAGAAGAAAATATTCAAATTAAATACAACGATCAATGTATGCAATTAATGCAAAAAAAACCCAAAAATATTTATAATATATACAACGGTCAATATATGTAATTAATGCCCGCCCCCCCCAAAAAAAAAAATTATATATATATATATATATATATATATATATATATATATATATATATATATATATATTTATAAAAAAAATCGTAACGGATATTTTACAGACAAAATAATGTAAAAGAAAATATTCAAATTAAATCTAATAGAACAAACTAAAGAATATAGTACAGTTTAAGGAACATTTCTTTTACTGTTATTTTAATATTTTTTTGGATAATGTCCAATCGTCTGCCGCATTAGAAAGAAAAACAAAAATTTTTTTTGTCAATTTATTTCGCTGTTATGCACGTGACGCAAAACTAGTTTAAAGTAGCACAAAAAGAAAATAAAACACATGATCAGCATTTAATGAATTAAATTCTAAAAATTAATCTTTAAAAATTCACCAAAAATCAGAAAATGGAGGTAAAGATTCGTAAAAGATTTCATTTTAAAAGAATTTTTATCATCTTTCTCGTGATATAAATTTTATAACCCTCAATTTAATATTTTAAATGCAAACTTTAAGAAACGTTACAAAAACAGCTTAAAAATTTCATTTAAAAAAATCTAAAAAGAATTTTTCAAAAATCTTTCTTAGTGCACCCCTACACTATAAGAAGAATCGCCATGCAAAATTGCAGCCCTTTGGGCCTGTTCACATAGGAGTCCGTTGCGTTGCGTTAAGGAAAAGATTGCGTTAAGGAAAAGGCTAATCGTTTGGAGGCATATGATTGGTTTATTTTCGCCTCAACGTCATCTTTTCCTTAACGCAACGCAACGGACTCTTATGTGAACAGGCCCTTTAGGTCAGCGGTTTGGTCTGTGCGTTATCTGTCATTCAGTCACGGAACTGTTTTATATATATAGATGGTAAACTTATATTAAAAAAATATAAGGATTTTAAGTGATATGGAATGCGCATGGAGCATTTTGAAAAATACTTGCATATGAAAAATGTTTTGAAAAAAAAGGCATTATTCTGCCAAATATTCCTTATTTAGAATTCTAAGGGTTGTGAATGTAGTCAAAAGAATATTAATTATTCTCAATCTTTATATATCGTTAAAAATTGAAAATTCTAAAACTCGAGGTTGAAGGTCCCTTGTGCCTTAAGGGCCTGTTCACATAGTAGTCCGTTAGCGTGAGCGTAAAAGGAAAGTTGGCGCTGAGACGGAAATAAACCAATCATAGGCCTAACAATTTCGTTGCTAATCGTTTGGATGCTTGTCATTGGTTAAATGTATTTCAATACTTTAACGCTTCCGCTACCGGACTGCCATGTGAACAGGCCCTAAGGGCCTGTTCACATAGGAGTCCGTAGCGTTGCGTTAAGGAAAAGATGACGTTGAGACGAAAATAAACCAATCATAGGCGTTAAAAATTTCATTGCTAATCGTTTGGAGGCATATGATTGGTTTATTTTCGTCTCAACGTCATCTTTTCCTTAACGCAACGCAACGGACTCCTATGTGAACAGGCCCTAAAGCTTGAATCTAAGAAATCTTCTTAAATTCTTTAAGAAGATTTCTTAGTAGGCTCGTGGTGTCTAGGAGGAACGACCTTACAAAATGTCAGCTTCCTTGGTGTGATGGCTCGAGAGATACAGTTGTAAAGATCTCAAGTCTGCAGCCGAATACCGCTGCAGACGACATTTAAAAATATTTGTGTTTCGCGTTTTGAAGAAGTTGTCTGGCAACTACGATTATCCGGCACGAGAGTAGCAGAAAAAAGGATTCTTCTGTATTCGTTGATAAGTTTTTTGCTTCGTAATTTTTCGTATCCATGTTAATCTTTAATTTGTACGGGTCGTATTTTCAATGTTAAATTTATGTAACAAATATATTATTTTTCATATTTAAATTGTGATAACGTGCTTTGGTTTTGTGGTGTATAAAAATACTTTATGAATTCACTGCTAGCCAGTGACGATCACAAACAAGCGACTCCTACACAGTGATCACTCAGTGAGTGTTTTATTTTGGAGGTTCAGGCTCCTTTTAACCCTCTTAAAGTTTAACGTTTTTAAAGAGATTTCTCAGTAATCACGTAGAGCCTAAGGGCCTGCTCACATAGGAGTCCGTTGCGTTGCGTTAAGGAAAAGATGACGTTGAGTCGAAAATAAACCAATCATAGGCGTTAAAAATTTCGTTTCTAATCGTTTGGAGGTTTGTCATTGGTTAAATATATTTCTATACTTTAACGCAACGCAACGGACTCCTATGTGAACAGGCCCTAAGAGTAATAACTATATAAAATTTTAGCTTCCTAGGACTTATGGCTGCTATGTACTAACCCCATTGGATTCGGTCACCTCAATGTTAAACTATGGAGAAAATTTCTCCACGGATTGCCGACTTGGATTCAAAGATTTAAAAAAAATAATTGTACTCCGTCACAGAGAAAGAAATTTTACATTTGTGTACATTTTTCATTTTTTTTTAAAAAATGCAATTAATATTTTAAAATTTAAATTATTCGGGGAAAAATCTGGTATAGTGTGTTTTAAACGCTCATAAATTCCTTCGGTCGACGAAATTTATAAAATGAATCCTGTAGCGCTTTGCAGAAAAGTTCAGGCTATCCGACAATACCAATTTTATTTGATTATCGGCATTTATGTACCTGTAAATAGTTGACAAAAGTATATTTTAAATAAAATATTTGGGGGCAGCGCATAACCCCCCTATAGAGAGAGAGCCATTTCAATCCCTCAAAATGTCAATCCTACGGGGGGGTGGAATTGTCGAACTGTCAACTGGACTCCTCCCACCACAAGAGTCTGCAAGAAGAGGAAAAGGTGAAATACGATTTTTTTTCTTAGTACATAGCAACCTTAAGGTTTGAGAGATACAGTGATAAGTGAGTGAGAGAGTGGTTTTATGCTTATAGATTCATACGCAATTATGCCTGAAAATGAAATGTGTTGCAGGTCAGTGCCCGATCGGGTCGACCTCCTTCGAGAAAGTGGCCGGATCGTCGCTGCGGGGGGTCCGTCTGATGCCCCTCTACAAGGGCACCCAGGG
Organism: Dolomedes plantarius; assembly: GCA_907164885.2. Taxonomy (NCBI): domain Eukaryota; kingdom Metazoa; phylum Arthropoda; class Arachnida; order Araneae; family Dolomedidae; genus Dolomedes; species Dolomedes plantarius. The sequence goes on from OU015503.1 coordinate 106,806,260, forward strand.
AGAGCCCTCGATCACCAGGGAGTGCCTCTCCCGGTGCAGGGCCCTCGCAGACTGCAACTCCATGCTGCTCAGCTACACTGCGCAGAACTGCATGAAGTCCGACCAGATGTCCGAGGGACACAAGGCGGACGTCGTGACGTCATCGCCGCCCTCATCCACTTCCTACTTCGAAAAGATATGCCTCACAGGTCAGTCCTTTTCCAGTCTATTTATACACTCATGGACAAAAAAATTAGCGCACCAAGAAGGAATCGTCAAAATGAAACGAAATTTTACATACGTAATGACTACTTTGATATAAGTAAATGATAAGAAAATCAAAGAAAAAGGATAATTTATTTCAGAGAAAAAGGCAAAAGAACGGAGGAGTTAATACTCCGTTGGACCCCCTCTAGCGCGAATGCACGATGCGATACGATCGGGCATTTAGTCATACAAGTTCTGTATGATGTCTTGAGACATTTCGTTCCATATTTGCTGTAACCATGCCTCTAGTTCGTTCAAACTTGGGATGCCCAACTCGTCGTCCCAAATGATCCCAGATATGCTCGATTGGAGACAAATCTGGGGATCGGGCAGGCCAAGGAAGGGTAGTAACAGTGCGGAGACAGTCTTGTGACACCCTTGCCGTATGAGGCCGAGCATTGTCTTGTTGAAAAATGGCTCCTGGGAGCCGTTGCATGAGTGGCAACACATGTGGTTGCAGGATTTCATGAACATACCGCTGGGCTGTCATGGTGCCACGGAACAATACTAGGGGTGACCGTGTATTGTAGGCAATGGCACCCCATACCATCACACCAGCTGTGGGAGCGATGTGTCGGTGTACAGCAAAGGCAGGATTGAAGCGTTCACCACGGGCTCTCAACACACGAACACGATTGTCATCACTGCCGAGATTGAATCTGGATTCGTCGCTAAAGACGACCTGGTTCCATTCCGCTGCAGTCCAGTTTCCTCGTGCGCGGCAAAACTCCAAATGGAGGCGTCGATGGGTGGGCGTCAAGGGCAGCACACGTAATGGTCGCCACGATTCCAACTGTCCTTCAGCCAGGCGCCTTCGTATGGTTCGAGAAGACACAGAGGCCCCTAGTGAAGGTGCTACCTGGTGCCTGGATGGCGGCCGATGAAGCAGTTGGCTGTACGCGTGCATTTCTTACGATGTGGCGGTCTTCTCGACGACTGGTCTGTCGAGGGCATCCTGAGCCTGGTCTTCGTGTACATGACATCTCTCGGGTCCACTGGTCCCAACACCTCCTCACAACACAATCAGAGCGGCCTAATTGACGAGCTACTCGCCTAGCTGACCACCCAGCTTCCATCATCCCGACGATTCTCCCCCTCTCAAACTGCGACAACTGCTTATATTGTCTTCGAACACGGCGTAATGGCATGTCTATCTCAGCTCTTCCTTTGTAAATGATTCAGCACACTCAAACAAGCTTTGGTTACCTGTTTTATACTCCACAGAGTACGATGTTCAACGCCCTCTACCGGCTATACGTAATGCGCAATCACACTGCATTTCTAATCATTTGCATATCTCCCCGACATGTACCTTCATTGCAAGTTTCGTTACGATCCCGCAATTATTTCTTGGTGCGCTAATTTTTTTGTCCATGAGTGTACAAGCTGTGGTTTTTAAAGAATTCTGTCTCTCGTGTGTTTATTTCAACAATGGAGACGTTACAATATGTATATATATATATATATATATATATATATATATATATATATATATATATATATATATATATATATATATACACACACCCAAACAGACTGTTGAAAAGGAAAACGATGCAAAAATCAGAGATCAGGTGTTGGAATAAATAGATAATAGTTCTAAATTTTGTGTTCCATAAGTGTCCAGAAAATCTTTCCTTTAGTTCAGTACTAAAGTACAAGGTGCGCCCATAAAGTAACCGGACAGTTTTTTATAAATAAAAAAAATATTACTCACCTTCAAATAAATTTATCTCCTTCAAAATAATCGCCAAAGGAGTCTATACAAATTTTCCAACGTGTCTTCAAGTCATCGAAACACTGTTTATAGGCGTCGGAAGTAACCGTTCGCAAAATACGCGTCACATTTGATTTAATATCCGAGACGTTTTCAAATCTCTGTCCTTTCATGGCCATCTTGAGCTTCGGAAAAAGGGAAAAAAATCAGCTGGCTTTAAGTCGGGAGAATATGGTGGGTGATTCATCACTGTAACTGAATGCTTATCAAGGTATTGTTGTACAGAAATTGCTGTATGGGGCCTAGCATTATCGTGCAAAAGAAACCATTGCCCAGAATCAAACAGTTCCTTCCTAACTCGCCTTATCGAAAAAGCACCTCCTTGTAAAAATATTGATTACTTGTTTGATTTTCAGGAACAAATTCGTGGTGAATAAGTCCTTTGTAATCAAAAAATGCAAAATTCATGAAAGGACAGAGATTTGAAAACGTCTCCTCTATTAAATCAAATGTTACGCGTATTTTGCGAAGGGTTAGTTCCGACGCCTATAAACAGTGTTTCGATGACTTGAGCAAACGTTTGAAAAATTGTATAGTCTCCTTTGGCGATTATTTTGAAGGAGATAAACTTATTTGAAGGTGAGTAATATTTTTCTTATTTATAAAAATTGTTCGGTTGCTTTATGGGAGCACCTTGTATTACATAGGCTTCAAAATTAACGTAAAAAGCTATCTCAGTCAATTTTTACTCACATCCCCTAGAGAGGGAACGTAAAACACGACATCGTGATGACTACATGATAGGCATTGGACATCATGGATGTATTTGCGCAGCCGCAGTAGATATTTTAATACTCTAAAAAATCTAAGGCTGTAGCCCAGCATTCACCCAGGCAATGAATTATTTACAAACTTGCGCATGGTCTATGTGGCGCAAAAAGACATAGTGGGGGCCCTCTCTAGCAGCCAGTACAGTGATGAATAAAAAACACGCCCTATAGGATGTCTGCCACCGCAAAATAATAGTCTCTATATCTGGCGAACCGGTACGAGTGCAAAACGACCACCTCACTTTCTAATGCTTCGACAGTGAAACAATAGTCGCCAAATTTGGCGAGCTGGTGCGCTTGCAAGGCGACAACCTCGCTGTAATGTCTTGGTAGCAAACGCTTGCAGCAGAAGTTAAAGATCTGTAAGTTATCGACGAGACGCAAACGGAAAATTGTGACGAATAAAAACCTTGCTAACCTCTTTCCAATCTCTTCCAGCGCCCCGCTGTCCGCGCCTGTGGACGTTCGAGCGTGTGATTGGCTACGAGATCTCCGGCTTCGACGACCGGACAGTGCCGGGCGTGGCCACGCGCCTGCAGTGCCAGGAGTTGTGCCTGCGGGAACGCGGGTTCGTGTGCCGCTCCGGGGAGTACGATTACGCCTTCCAGCAGTGCAAGCTGAGCTCGGAGGACAGGCGCTCACAACCCTCTTCCTTCAGGCCCGCCTTCGGAGACGTCGATTACTTCGAGAACCAGTGCGTACCAGGTATGTAGACACCCACACCCATATCTATATCTATAAATATATGTTAGACTTAGGGGCGTTAACTATATTTAATTAGGTCTGTTGATGCTAATTCTAAAGAAATTAATATGAATAAATAATAATTGAACGAACTAGTAGTCTGATGGTGAACGAAAATGCCAACAGATGGCGGTACGCATTCTATCTTGTGGTTTGAGAGAGGCCTTGAGCTCAGCATTCAGGCAGTGTTATTGTTTTTCAAAGAGCGCGAGGACGTGAGTCACCCATCGCATGACCATGATATCACCAGAGCACGAGTTCGGAATGCTTACACTTTTGCGACGCGCAAAAAGAAACAAAGCACAGACCGGGTATTTCGATTAACCCAGGACGGCCGCGAAGAAAGGCCACTCCGGAAATGTAAATGGCATTTCGCGATGTTAAATTATTAAAATGTGGACGGTAGTTAGAAATAAGTTATGAATAAAGATTGATTTTGAAATGAAGGTGTTATTCCTTGCATGCCACGACTTTAGCAGCTTTCAAGAAGACGAACGATGGATTTTTCACGCCTCTAAAAGGAAGGCTTTATATATATATATATATATACATACCCCCGTGATGTATATATATACTATGCCGGGGGTACTATGCAAATTAATTTGGACAACTTCATTTTTCATATAATTCGTCCTTTCCCAGGGATTTCCTGCCTTAAATCGGTTTCAACTGCATTTTGTTACGAAGGGAGGTTGCCCTTGACTAGTCTAAACTAGTTTGACTACGTGATCATCATACATACAGCATTTTCGAGTCAGTTGCGTTTCAGCTGCTGTAAGAAGTGGTCGATTGTGTCGGCTGAGTTGTCTGGTTCTCACGTGTATGAAAAAAAGGGATATCGCTCTCAGTAAAGGACTAGAATTGTTACCCTTAGTCCACATACCTCTATGACTGTGAGGGATATTGCTGCAACAGTTGGAGCTGAAAAATACCGTGTTTACCAGGATTATTAATCAGCAAAATAAGTTTGGGACAGTTTCTCCAAAACGGAAGAGTAAATGTGGACGCAAACGTAAGTCAAAACCTCGGACAGATAAATTTCTTGTACGGAATAGTAAAATGCATCCTCGCAAGACAAGTACGGATCTTCAGAGAGAATTATTGGCAACTGGTGTGAGTGTTGATTCATCGACAGTACGACGAAGGCTTATTGAAACAGGGAGATGGTCAAGAACTCCTGTCCAAAAACAGTTATTATCACATGCAATGAAAAGAAAACGCTTGTATTGGGCCAGGAAATATCAATCATGGACTGCACAAGACTAGAATAAGGTTGTAATCAGCGACGAAACTAATTTTTTGTGCAAGGTTTTCGATCAACATTTTTCAGGCGAAGTGCTGGAGAATCCACCAGGGAGCAATATCTTAATCAAACAGTTAAGCACCCTCAAAAGCAGATGTTTTGGGGTTATTTTACATATGGAAGACCTGGCAGCTTAGTACGAGTTGAAAGAATGATGAACTCCAAAAAATACATTTCAATACTAGAAGACAAAATTGTGCCTTTTATGTAAACGTTCGCTGGAGGCTTTGGTGTGTTTCAACAAGATCTTGTTCCATGCCATAATTCTAAGCTAGTAAAGAATCTTTTTCAAGAAAAGAAATTAACAGTTTCGGATTAGCTTGATAATTCTCCAGATATAAATCCCATCGAAAATTTGTGGAGCATTGTGAAGAGACTTGTGCATAAGATGGACTGCTCAACCAAGAGAAAAATTGATTGAGAATGTCACAAAAGTTTGGTTTCGGGATGACGACCTCAAAAATTTATGTTCTAAATTAGTAGAATCCATGCCAAAATATGTACAGGATATCATTGAATCTAGAGGAGGACATATTTGCTACTAGGTTGATATACCATGCATGTAAGTGAACCTATACTAATTAAACGACGTTTGTGAAAATTTTTGTGTTTGTCCCAATTATTTTGCACACTACTGTATTTATAATTGGTTATGTATTGTTAAGTTATCCCTCGTACTAAGATTCGTTCTCTCCCCTCCAGATGGCAGCACCGGTTGCGACTACGAGGAGAAAACGGACTCTGACGTGGAGCGCGTAGACGCCTCCGTCACCGCCTCGACGCAGGGGGAGTGCCAGCAGCAGTGCGACTCCACCCAGAACTTCCTGTGCCACGCCTACAGTTACCGCCAGGCGAGCTCCTCCTGCAAGTTGAGCAGCGATGACACGTTCAACCTGGGGTCGAGCGCCGTCCGCAGGAGGATCGGAAGCTCCTACTTCCAGAGGGCCAACTGCCTCGACCGTGAGTATCGAGATATATCCACAAATAAACAATTAGGTTATACAGTATATATATGGTATAGTTTCCTCATGATACCTCTGAATCACGAACACTCGGATATTTAGACGTGGCTCCGTAAGATTCAGGGAATTTCATTTTTCTCAGAATGTAGCTTCATAAACAGGCTCCATATATGATTCGTAAAAATGCTGGGTGGTGTTTGTGCCGATTAAAGGTTTTAATTATGTTAACAATAAAATTTCCCACGTTCGTTTTAACCCAACGATTTAACCCAACGTTTTAACCCAACAATCTTTACCCAAGTAGATACAACTAAAATGTTTTAAAATGATGAGGACCAATATTTACAAATAAACAGCAAATATTTAATACCACAAATAAACAATTAGGTTATACAGTATACAATGAATACTATTCGCATAACTACATGAATAATTTATAATGTGCTAAAATGATTAATATTTTTTCAAGTAGCAAATTGGGTCCTCACCGAATTAAAATAGAAAAGTACGTATTATTTAAGTGATATTCAATTTAAATCTTAATCTTAAAATAGTATTGTCAAACAACATAATAGTAGAAACTGACTTACCCCAAAAATCGGCTTGCCTAAGAATCAGGAATCATGCTTCCACGTAATGGCAGGATGGACTCGAAAGCCCACCACAGGGCAAGCCCGTAGGCTATTCGCCCTCTGTGAAAACTTCTCTCTCACTCAACACCCAACTCTTCTATATCTCTCTCTGCCTGAAATATCTCATTTCTACCTCTTAATATTAATCTCAACTTTTTTCATATTCCTCTCTACTCTCCAATCATAATATTCTCTTTTTCCTCTTAAACTCCACCTACGTCTTAAAACTTTTTCATAGTGGCTATAATATTTTCTTTTATTAAATTCACAATTCTCATTGGACCTATACTTATCTCTCACATTTTGCCCCTTTTCCTTACCTTTATTTTTCTTATATTTTATTTTTCTTACCACCTAGTCAGTCCCAACATTTCCCCGTAAATTTCAATATAATCCTTTCAATTCTTATATTCCATTGCCCGTTCGGCTACAAACATCTTTTATCCCGTCTCTCCTTCACTTTTTCTTTATATTTTATTTTCTTAAATCTCCCCTCTCTAACTTTTCTATGATTCAACAATACTTACTGTGGCACAAATTCCTTTCAATTCTTATTCCCTATTCTGACTGACCCTCGTTTCTACGCAACTCTTTCAAAGGGCCTCTTTCTGGGAGCAGTCTTTTTAACTCACCGCGATTCTAACACTTACACCATAAATATATTTTTATTGCGTACATTCCCTTTTCACTAAAATTCTGTGTAAAAGTTCTATACCCATGCACACACTTAACCTTTTACGATATTTTAAACTTATCTAAAAGGCCTTTTCTTCTATTCAGCACAATCTTAAAAATAACCTTTACCCCACATTGTAACTGACATACCTGGCATACAAATAAATAATCCAACAAAGATAGATAAAAATAATACGAATATAGACAAGAAACAAACAGAAATCAAGCACTCTGGGCATCCACGCACCAACGGCAAGATTCTGTATAAGTGCCGGAACTGAACCATAAAACAACAGAGGTAACCGACAGGTCTCGTCATCAGGGAGCCTAACCATATCAGTTACCTCAAGGGGAACTTTCTGAATAGGATGCAGGTAAGCCCAAAAGACATCCCAAGGCCCCGAGTCCCCCAAGGAAGCAATAAGTCAAAAAGAAAAAGGAAAGACAAACACAACTTACAGTATGGGCTCAACGCACCTTACATGCAAGCACACAAATAATCCTAATGCAAAGTAAAAGATGCGCACACACCCCAATTCCGTAAGTGACGGTTATGGCGAAACAGCAGCCAATTCTATCCTAAAAGTTACGTCATTGTAACATTACTATAGTGCCACTCCCCATTACAGCTTAACCAAATGAAAACACAAATACTATTCTAAACATCTTTAAAAATTCCCGAGTCTAAATGCCATTTTTTTAAAACTTTTAAATTGCCGAAATTTTAGGGAAATCGTTTTTTCTTAAGTTTTCCTCGAAAATGCTACATGCCTCCAAAAAATCCCCAGCGTTGTTACATACGTTTTTTATACTGTAAAGTTGTGAGTAAAAAATGTTATAATAAATTTTATAGTTTAAGTTGCTATGGAAATTGGTAAACGTAATAACCTCGAAGTTAAAATCGAACCTTTTATCATATATCCCTATTTTTATTTCTCTATTTTGAATTATAATTTTTAAATCCAGATAAGTCGCACAAAGATTATTATCGTTAGTCCGGTTTAAAGTTAGTTCCTTTGGGTAGATTTGATTAAGAAATTCCAAATCGTTGCAGTTAAAAATTATAAGGTCATCAATATATCTAAATCCGGTAACATTATTTGAGTTAAGAAATTTAGTTTCGTAAAAATGTAAGAAAAGGTTGGCAAATGCACTAGAATAGCTATTTCCTAATTAAAAAAATTAACACATGAATGAGCTCAGAGCAATGACCACGTAATAAGTCAAACCAATCGCAGGTCATGTGAACAATCTCGGTGTCGTCGGAGAAATGCTACGCAATGGCCCGAAAACCACGTGAACAAGGCCTTACACTTATCGGAATATCTTTGACCAGTTACAGAGATCAAAGATTTCGTGGCTAATCGTTCTGAGCTCTCTGATTCGTCAAAAACATTCTGATGCGATAAACACTGACTCTACATGTGTAATATGAGCAGCCCTTATAGATCCACCACGGTAGGACGAGATAGAATGTTTTCAAGGGGTTTTATCTAAAAATTATGGATATAGATTAGTTAAGCCGAATATTTTCTGCAGCCAGCAACCAACAAGAGATAAATGACGTCACGCAATGGGTCAGAAAGCTCACTTCACAAGCCGAATCAAAGCCAAGTCTGAGGCCTTCCTCTTCTGCGTTCAGCCTGCGTCGTGCGAGTTTTTCGATTGGCATCCGAAAGGAAGCAGTGCTTTGCGTTTCCAGCCGCAGTCAAGGGACTTAGGGCCAGTTCACATAGGAGTCCGTTGCGTTGCGTTAAGGAAAAGATGACGTTGAGACGAAAATAAACCAATCATATGCCTCCAAACGATTAGCAATGAAATTTTTAACGCCTATGATTGGTTTATTTTCGTCTCAACGTCATCAACGTCATCTTTTCCTTAACTCAACGCAACGGACTCCTATGTGAACAGGCCCTTAGGCCTTGTTCACATTGCATCCGAAACGTTTCGTTGCGTTAGAGTCTATTCACATAGGAGTCCGGTAGCGGAAGCGTTAAAGTATTGAAATATATTTAACCAATGACAAACCTCCAAACGATTAGCAACGAAATGTTTAACGCCTATGATTGGTTTATTTCCGTCTCAGCGCCATCTTTCCTTTTACACTTCCGCTACCGCAATCCTATATGAACAGGTCCTTAGTTCGTTGGCTCCTAAAATGTCGGCATGACCTGTAGTGGGTTTGACCTATCACGTGGTCAATGAATCGAGGTCTGTGACTGGTTAAAATTTTTAACGTTGACGCTACGTAACGCTCCGAATTCAGGCCGTTATCGAGGGTCGCGGACTGGTTATGGTGCCACAATCTGCTGTGCGGTCAGTTCGAGGGATGGTCACTGCGGAGTGAATGATGACCGCTTTTTTTTTCCCTCTCGCTGCAGTGAAACTGACGTGCACGGACAGCACGATGCAGCTGGTGCTGAAGACTCGGGAGCCCTTCGACGGACGCATCTACTCACAGAGCAAGCCCTACAGCTGCCAGGTGTTCGGAGACAAGCAGACGGTCACGAGGTTCGTCATGGACGTCAAGGGACAGTGCGGGGTAGAGCTAGAGGTGAGACACGCACGAATGTGGACGATGCGGGCATATCTATGTGATGTGCAGAAGTATAGTATGCATGCAATGCATGAACACACACACGTTTGTAATCTATATATATATATAACAGTTCCGTAACTGACTCATTCATTCATTCACTGACTGACTGACATACAACGCACAGACCAAACCGCTGGACCTAAAGGGCTGAAATTTTGCATGGCGATTCTTCTAATAGTGTAGGGGTGCACTAAAAAAGATTTTTCAAAAATTCTTCTTAGATTTTTTAAAATTAAACTTTTAAGCTGTTTTTGTAACTTTTTTTACGTTTTCATTTAAAATAATACATTGAGGGTTATAAAATTTATATCACGAAAAAGATCATAAAAATTCCTTCAAAATGAAATCTTTTTCGAATCTTTACCTCCATTTTCTGATTTTTGATGAATTTTTAAAGATTCATTTTTAGAATTTAATTTATTAAATGCCGATCACGTGATTTCTTTTTCTGGTACTTTAAATAAAATTATCATCACGTGCGTAACAACTAAATAGACAAAAAAAAAATTTTCTTGCTAATGCGGCAGACGATTGGACATTATTTTGTCTTTAAAAATATCCCTTACGATTTATTTATAAATATATATTTTTTTCTACATCAATTGTATACATTGATCGTCATATTTACTATAAATATATATATATATATATATATATATATATATATATATATATATATTTTTTTTTTTTTTTTTTGGCGTCAATTGCATACACTGACCGTTGTATTTAATTTGAATGTACTCCGTAGCGAAGCGCGGGTTTTCAGCTAGTGGATGTATATACAAGGTGCGCCCATAAAGTAACCGGGCAATTTTATATAAATAAGAAAAATATTACTCGCCTTCAAATAAATTTATCCGCTTCAAAATAATCGCGAAAGGAGTCTGTACAATTTTTTCAACGTTTGTTTAACCCTTTCAGGGGCAACAACATCCACCGTTTGCACTGTACAGATTTTCCCCCCGATTTTTTTAAACCTAAAAAATCTTGAAAATTTTTCCAATTACTGGTTTCAAAATGTTTTTACTTCTTTAAACTGATAACAGATGGCAGCACTTGTCATTTTCTGTTCATTTAACTGGAATTCATTGAGTGAAAGTGGAAAAAAGACTAGATTTCCTCGTTTGCACTGCGTAAACGACGCCCCTTAAAGGGTTAAATCATCGAAACACTGTTTATAGGCGTCGGTTCGCAAAATACGCGTAGCATTGATTAATATCCGAGGCGTTTTCAAATCTCTGTTCTTTCATGGCCATCTTAAGCTTCGGAAAAAGGAAAAAAATCAGCTGGCGATAAGTCGGGAGAATAGGGTGGGTGATTTATCACTGTATTTGAATGCTTAGCAAGCAAGCTATTGTTGTATAGATATTGCTGTATGGGGCCTAGCATTATCGTGCAAAAGAAATCATTGCCCAGAATCAAACAGTTCCTTCCTAACTCGCCTTATCGAAAAAGCACCTCCTTGTAAAAATATTGATTACTTGTTTGATTTTCAGGAACAAATTCGTGGTGAATAAGTCCTTTGTAATAAAAAAATGCAAAATTCATGAAAGCACAGAGATTTGAAAACGTCTCGTCTATTAAATCAAATGTTACGCGTATTTTGAGAACGGTTAGTTCCGACGCCTATAAACAGTGTTTCGATGACTGGAAGAAACGTTGGAAAAATTGTATAGACTCCTTTGGCTCCTTAATATTTTTCTTATTTATGAAAAATTGTCCGGTTACTTTATGGGCGCACCTTGTATATGATGTATTTTGTAATTTTCACGGTTCTTTTTTGGTTGTGTGTGTGTATGTATGTGTTTGTTTGTTTGTTTGTTTGTTATTTGCAATCAAGTTTATGTCACTTAATATCACTTTAGTGCATTTTTTTTTACATTTTTCAAACACATTGACTTTAAGAGAAACTAATACGTGCTTTTTCTTTTTGCAGAGCGACGACCACCTGACCAACACCGTGGTGATCCAGTACCACCCCCTCATCCAGCAGAAAGGGGACCGCGTGATTCGACTTTACTGCTCTCTCTTCGAGGAGACCAATCGAACGGTCACCAAGACCTTCAGGGTCGCGCAAGGGTAAGCACGTTTGCGGATACCAGAAAAAAAAATTATTTTCATGTTCGAGACGATACTTTCAGAAACTACCTAATTTTTTTTATATATAAGCCTAGACCGACCCTGCTGACCCTGCTAACAGAAAAAGGCCTACAACCATTCTTTCTGAAATTACTTAGCGGCGTCCTTTCTTTATTATAAATTATAATAAAGATTATTATAATTTATCGCAAAAATAAATTAATAAAAATAACAAAAATAAAAATAATACTTGGCTCTCCAAGGTAAAAAAACATTTTAAAAAATCTGAAAAATACAAAATATGTTTCCTATCTTTTAACTGCATTCTCGCAGTTTACTTCAACTATAGCTCTCTCTGACGTTCTCTTCAAGGCGGAGTGGATCCTCTCTGGCAAAAACTCTAAGCTATAGTTTTGGAACTCACGAATCCGGTACCTTTTCTCTTTCGGCCCCCTTCTATCCAACCGGCTTCTTCCGTTTCTCAAATGGGTTACATGCTTGTCCATTTCGATAAACCTGTGTTAGAGGGCTCGGCCTAGGAAACACAGTTAAACCAGAACTTCTGTTGGTCAAGCTGTGGCCAATGGCTCTTAAGCCAATGCTACATATTCAAAAATCAGGTCGGACCCTTAGGAAAAGGAAAACAAACGTGGAAAGTTAAGGCCCATTAAAAAAAGAGAGAGAAAAAAAATAGTGGACCCGGGCACTCATTGGTTAGCTCGTCGGAAATCGGCACTGATGGTGTTCTCTTCGAATCCCGACACTGAATGGCTCTTGTCTAAGGGCCTGTTCACACAGAATCCGTCAGCGTCACTTCTATTGACATATTTTAGACCAATCACAGGCCTTAACAATTTCATAGCTAATCGTTTGGAGGTTTGTAATTGGTTAAATATATTTCAATACGAGTAATGTTGACGCTGACGGATGCTATGTGAACAGGCCCTAAGCCTGGTATGGGCATGTTAAATCTGTAGGCTGTAAGTCCCTAAGAGCCCACCAGACGTCACCCCTATAGGTACTCGGTCAAAATGGCGGTTGTGATGCTCAATAGCCGTGAGCTATATACGAGTTAACGCGTCTCTTCGCTGTACAGCCTTCGTGGACATGTTTAGGATTTATGCTGCCAGGGGGCATTAGTAACAAGCTATCGCTCCCTACGCTATCACTGAAATTCGATTCGATATTGTCTGTATTTTCTAGGAGCTGGATTAAAGCTACTGTCCGACCACGGAAGTAAGGTCCCTGGAAGCTGTTACGCATGCGCGAGAAAAGCTAGTCTACTTAGAAAATAGGGGAAAACGTTATATTTTCGGATGTGTTTGTTTATGAAATACGGAATACATTTCAGACTGCTTTTTGTCCGCAATTTTAAAGTTATTTTTAAAATTTTATTTTTGATCGAATATGTGAATAATTTCAAAATAATAAAAAGAAAGAAGCAAATCTATTTAAAAAATAGGAGTTTTATAGGAGTGGATATTTTCGGATTACATCACAATCAAAATTATCTAAAGCTACGTTTTCGGTGGTTCTTTTTTTTCTGACGTTTCCTCGGAGATTCAAATTTTGGAGTTTCTTCACCCTTTGCTTCTCTGCGTAATCTTTTTACACTGGACATTGATATCCCGGTCATTTCACTAGCTCTCTTTAGGGATTGCGAAAGTGGAACAATAACATTTCCTTCTAGTGCTTCTTTATCACACAATTTAATTACATTGTGTATTATACGTTTACAATCACTACGGAACGGCTTATTCCAAGCAGTTGTGTTGGGTAAAGGATCCATTAATTTTAATATAATAATCAAAATAACAGACGAGGAAAAAGCAAGCAAGCGCAGTTAGTAACCGATTCTAAAGAAAGTCGAGAGAATACGAGACTTTTCCCCCTCCTTCCTCAGCAGCCTTACCTACAGCGTGAATAGAATCGTCTTGGCACAATGCCAACCGTGGTTCTTCGTACTGTGGTCGGACAGTATTGTGTTTGAAGTATTGTGTTTGAAATCAACGTTCGTAAATTTAATCGTACTTGAAAACCAAAATGTAAAACAAAAATCAATGATTTCATATAATGTCGCTCATATAAACTATCAAGTTCAACTTCAATCGAACTTTTGCAAATATGCAAGTTGAGTTTTAAATTCCGTATTGTTGTACCAGAAGCATTCCGTGCAAATTGCACTTTCATAATTTCAGTGTTTGATTTCCCTCTAAATGGACTGAAAACTGTTTTTTTAAGGCTCAAAATAATTTCAAACAATCTGCTCCGGAGAACTGTCAGCTGCAGATGGGCAAGTCAGCGAAAGACGGTTGCAAAATGTCTATTTCCGTAAAAACTAAAACTCTCTGGTAATAATTTCAATATACCGGGGCTGGCGACTGAATTGCTAGAAAAGGGTCAGATGCAGTTTCTCGAGCCTTGGCGTGTTTATATCTGGAGCGAGGAATTGGCTTTATTCTTTTGACTTTAGTGCTTTATTCTTTTGACTTTACTGTGCGTATTCAAAAAAGGCTTAGTGACTGCAAGAGACGAAACTCAACAGCCTAGAAATTAATCCTGTGTCCCGGATTGAAGTGAATGTAGGCATTTCATACTGTTCAAGATTGGTTTTATCGCTGTTAATAGCGCGGGAAAAAGATTATAATATTTTTTAAAAAAAATTAGTATGTAGTGCCATCTAGTGAAAATTATGGGAATTATAAAAGTAAATTCTGCGCTATGGAAACCAAATACAATGAAATACTTTCCCTTTAAATCAAGAGAGATTTTTTTAAAAATTCAGTTTCCAATTTTTATTCATTTGAAAGAGTAAACGAAATATTTTGTTAGAATCTGGTATTCAGGAAATATTTATTTAAAAACCAAAGAGTAACTAACCAAAGTATTTAAAACCAAAGGAATACTCGAGAAGCGATGCCATCTTGAGTGAAAAATGTGAGTTACTTATGTAAACAGAGTAACAAGAAATAAAGATGTTATGGAAATTAATCTAGACAAAATATTTTAACAAAAAATTGTGTTCTGTGTCATTTTACATTATATTTTACTCTACCAAGCAGTACTTTTTTGCAGGATACATTCGTATTACTGCAGTATAGATGCCTTAGTCACGTGAATTTTTCGAATATTTCACGATGACACGCGAATGACACTAAGGTAAGCGAATGACACTAAGGTTCGTGACATACGAGTATTGATGTGCCTTAGTCACGTAAATTTTGCGAATTTTTCAAAATTCACCAAACCACGCCAAGGGGTACCCTCTTTTTTACCTTTACCTTTCACTTTTTCACCTCGCAACGAGCAAACGGACGCTACCGCGGCTAAAGAAGTTTCGTTAAATATTAAGAACGTGATACGGTTTCACGTCAAGCCATTTTTGGGGGCCAAATTTTTGGCGAGTTGGAGTTTAGTTTTTGGGTTTTCTAGAAAGAGCGCTGTTAATTTTCACCACATGGTTCTTCAATTTGTAGTCTCCCATTGGCGCAATTATCGTCACAGGTTGGCGACCGTATCACATTCTTCATATTAACCAAAGTTTCCCTTCAATAAATGATTTATTGGATACTTTCCCATTCTACGAATCTGACGCCAACCTTTCGGCGAGCTGTGACACTTGGAAGGGAGAAGCCGTTTTCATTTGCTTGCAGAGACTGGAGTCGGATCTCTGGATCACCAACTTACAAATCGTAGATGGTTTGGTTTTGGTTTGGAGCGCTACAGTCAACTTTCTGCTACACGAGGGCTAATTAGACGGGGACCTACAGTTTAAAGCCGATCCCGAACGGCTACAAACATGCATGCCAACAGTGGGACTCGAACCCACGGGATCTGACCCGAATGCCAGTGCCCTAGGGGGGCGTTCATTAATTACGTGAGGCAATTTTTCGACCCCTTCCCCCCCTGGTGAGATATCGTGAGATTTGGCTCGACCCCCTCCCCCCCCCCCCTAATCTCACGTGAGATTTTAAAAAATGCGTATTTTTAGTGTAAATGCGTTAATCTGTGCTTGATTGCGTCGGATTTACTAAAAAAAACATAATTTGCTTAATTATTTTTATCTAAGACGAGTTAAGACTAGTATTTAAGACTACTAAGAACGTAGTCTAGAATCACAGCGAGAAAATCGAACAATAAAATACTTAAATAGGAACTACTAAAATTCGTAAAAGAATATTCATTCTAATTCAGTCCACGCGGACTCGTGTGGTCTCAAGAGTGACTACTGGAACTATTGTGTATGATTTAGCCGTTTTTTTTTAGTGTAGAAACATGTTTTACTTAATATAACCCAGTTTTCTCGCAATTTTACACTGTTTCTTGCGGAAAAAAATGACGTGATATTTGCCGAGACCCCCCCCCCCTCTCCCCCACGTGAGACTGGGTGAGATTCGGCTCTATCCCCTCCCCCCCCTAAAAGCCTAACGTAATTAATGGACGCCCCCTAGCCGTTCGGCCGTCACTTGGCCAAATCGTGGATAAAACCACCGCGCTATTGCGTTAGTAGTCCAAGGTAGATGTCCTTTTGGAAAATCCCAGGGGACTAACTCCATGGTCCATAAATTTATGGACGGGTCGACTCGGCTGAGCTTCTAGGAAACGCAGTTCAACTGTTACCGAATATCGTAGAAAGTGTCGACCAGATAGCTTCTTTACATAAGAGTCGACCAGTGAGATTTCCATCACGTACATGTATCATTAGATTACTGGATTTTCACGAATCTTTTAATGTTTTGAAGCCCGCGGTTCTCCTTTCGACCCTGAGGTAGGCAGTGTGACAATTTTGTGGCTAGGTGCACCGACTTTGCCTCGCATCGCCTGCATTGAAATAACTTTTCTTCTGTGAATCAGGGTGGAGCCGGCTGCGACCGCCGTCGTGAACGCCACGGCGCCCACCCCCAACATCCGGCTGCGGATCACCGATGCCAACGGGACGGACATCACCGGAACCAGGATCGGCGAGCCCCTCTACTTCAGGATAGAGATCGACGAAGACAGTGAGTGTTGGTCGAAATTAATATCTAATCTGTCTGTCTATCTACCTGTCTATCTATCGATCTATCTATTTATCTATCTATCTATCTATATGTGTGTGTGTGTGTGTGTTTGTTTCTATGTATGTATGTATGCATGTATATATATATACAGGGTGCCCATATATATATATATATATATATATATATATATATATATATATATATATATACAGGGTGCCCATAATTAAAGTCCCACTTTCAAAAGGCTGCAAAAAAAAAGAACCACTGGCCAGAATGACTTCAAATTTGAACTGAATATACTAGGAGAAGGGGGAAACAATTTGGCATAATAAAAAAAATGTTCCAAAATGTTACAGCGCCATCTATTGATACATTTTGGAACTTTTTTTATTATGCCAAATCGTTTCCCCTTCTTCCAGTATATTCAGTTCAAATTTGTAGTCATTCTGGACACCCTGTGTATATATATATATATATATATATATATATATATATATATATATATATATATATATATATATATATATATTATATATATATATATATATATATATATATATATATATATATATATATGTATATATATATATATATATATATATATATATATACATATATATATATATATATATATATATATATATATACAGTGTCTCACAAAAGTCATCGTACACTTGCAAAAAATCTCTACATATTAGTAAATATTCTAATTTTTCGTTAAATTAATATTTAGTAGGATATCCTTTTGCATCCACGACAGCTTTTAAACGTCTGGGAATAGATTGCTTTAGTTCTTTTGTAATTTTTGCATCAATGTTCATCCATTCTTCCATCATAATTGTTTTTAGTTCGCTTTTCGTGTGAAAGTCGTGTTTTCGTACTCGAACCTCCAGTTCTCTCCAAATATTTTTTATTGGGTTTAAATCTGGCGATTCAGGTGGTGTTTTCAAAACTTGTGGGCAATTATAGAGACACCAGATGCGATCGTTGAGAGCCGTGTGCTTTGGATCGTTATCTTGATAAAAAACAAAGTTGTTTCCAATACCCAAATTTTGAGCTCATAATTTTAAATTGTCTCTTAAAATATTTATAAAAACATCATGATTCATTATGCCATCAATAAATACCAAATTGCCTAGTCCTGATGCTGACATGCATCCCCACACAAGGATACCTCCACCGGCATTCTTAACTGTTCCTACTAAGTTCTTGGGATTAAGTTCCTCATTTTTTCTTCGCCATATAATTATGCGCCCATCAGCACCAAAAGTGTTCATCGGCAAATAAGACATTATTCCAATAGGTTTGGGGCTCATTTATCATTGATAGTGCGAAGGGAAGCCTAAACTTTCTGTTTTTCTCACTCACAAAAAATTTTCTATGGGCAGAACGCCCATGTAATCCAGCTGTTCTGAGAACTCTTAAAAAATTTCAGGTGAATTGAAGTAGAAAATGTTTCATTGATTTCTACAGAAACTTTTGCAGCACTCAAACGTGAAGTTTTCACAAATTTTCTAATTATAAATCTCTGATCACGTTTTGTTAACTTTGTCGGACGGCCTCTTCTTACCTTGTTTTCGATCCAATTTTCTCCTTTAAAGCGTTTTTTCACATACTGCACAATAGAATGGGATAAATTAAGTAATTTAGCAATATTCCGAACTGATTAACCACTACTATGATGAAAAATAATCAATTTTCGAATGCTGTTTGTTGTTTCTTTACGACTACGAGCCATTTTTAAATAATAAATAGAATATTACGGAGTAGGCAAGTAAAAATTAAAGCCAAACGATATTTTAAATGCCACCACAATTCAAAAATAAAAATAAAGCGACAGAGGATAATTTTAATTATGAATTTATCCGAAAATATTTCAGTGTACGATGACTTTTGTGAGATAAAGTTTTTGTTACTTTTTGATTACTAGTTTCTTAAAAATAAAGTTTTACTATGTTTTCAAAATATTTCCTGTAGTTTTGTTAAGAATAGATTATAGATCTTATTATTAAATATCCATTCTCAAATATTCATTTTAATTAATAGATAGACCCCTATTTCATTGAAATTCGTAAGTGTACGAACACTTTTGGGAGCCAATGTATATATTAAAATTTTCTGTCCGGAGAGATCTTTTCTTTTTATTAACACAAGGTATGTGCCTACCTTTTGGGCACATTTTTTGAAAAATATGAAATTTTTTTGAAACACAGGTGTTTTTAGTTAAAATAGGGAATAAAATTATTAATTTAAAAAAAGTTTAATGGAAATTTAGTTAACTTTTCATATTTAGGCAATATTTAGTGAAATTTTTGTAAAAATTAACATTTATGTCAAACCATCTATAACAAAATCTAACCACTATATTTCACTTTTTTTTCAACATTATACTAATAAATTACTTACCTGTGTTATGAAGCAAAAGATTAGCAATATCTCTTATATTTACTGACATATACAAATTTTGTATACACGACATGATTTTAAAAAAATATACATTCTTTTTTCAATAATAATAGCTCTTAAAATAATACATTCTTACAAGCTATATTTTGCTTCATAGCATACTTATAGAGGAGTTAGAGCCTTGTGACAAAATTTGATTTCAATATCTTTAAAACGATTTAAGAAATGAGAGTTTTGATAAACGTTAAAAAAGGAAAAAGGCAGTTTTCCTGGATACGCAAATAAAGATTTTACTGTAACAAAAAATTCTGTATTAATATTAGAACGCCAAAATTCATCATATTTGTAGGTCAAGCCTTCCTTGGCTTCATTTTTTAAAAACTAATTTTGATTTTCTTTTAGCTTTTAGTATTTTTCTGGAGGTTTTTGTAGTTGGCAGTATTTGTCACCCCTGATTTCCTTATTCGCTCCATGTCAATTTCCTTGTAGTTTTTAAAAACATTTCTGGTTTAATTTTTATTTCTAAATAATTAAAAAAAGGTACGAGACCAATAAAACCTGAATTAAATAGTATCACTGCAATAGGAGCACCTAATGACAATGTTTGCTGTTGAACAAAATTTTCTTTAGGCAAAATATTCCACAAAACATTGTTAAACGATTCATCATTGTTCTGAGTCTTGCCATGCAAACACTTTTTTTAGTAATTTCTGGTCACAGAGTTCTAAGTAAGTTTAAAAGTAAAAAAAAACAGCTATTTAAATGCATTGTTTACATTTCTGTGGCCCTTTAAAAGGTCACTTTCGATTTCAAAAAGTTCAGTTCCGGTTTATAATTTGGGTTAGAACTTTGCTTCTAAAAATCGCTAAACCTAAAGTAAAACATTTTTGGAATCCTAAATGTTTGAACTTTAATTTAAAATTATAAAAAAAAATTTCGAAATTATTTGAAAAAAACAGCGATTTACGGGTAGGAACATACCTTTACACAATTTGTGCAGTAGTTTCTTTAATAGATTCTCCCTGCATTTACATATATAGTTGACTTTTATCCAGCAAGATGGCGCTACTTCCTAAGTATTTATCTTTTTGGTTTTTAAAATGTATACTTTTTATTGAGAGAGCGTTTTTAATCGCAAAGAAAAAAAATTGCAAATGTCTCACGCTTGAAATTTTACCTGCGTACAAGCCTAGAGTCCCCAATTCCAACTGGGACATGTAAGCGACAATCAAATCAAGTGTTTTTCCTGTACGCATAGGGATTGGAGAACCGAGTTTAGGTTCTCAAATTTTTCCAGAACCGGGTATCCGACCCTAATTATTAATGAAAAAACTATGTTTATTTATAATGTAATGAATTTTAGTTTATTGCGTAAGTAAAAGTACATTTCATTTTAATTTATCTAAATTTAAATTGATTAGGGTTAATTTAAGAAAATAGGTCGTAAAACCCAAAATGAGAAGAATTTACTTTTTTATTTTCAATTCGTCACTCGATTGGAAAAGTGTTGAAGGCCAGGTAAAATATTATAAAATATTTAATAATATTTAATTATGATAATAATATTTATAATGTTTAATCATAATGTACTATAATAATTATTATTTATTTTCAATAATACTATTTCAAATAATAAAATTTAGTTATGATAATATTATTAATACCGTTTAATTATAATTTATAATAATGATTTATAATATTAATAATAATTTATTTTAATTTATAATAATATTCATTCATTTTCAATGAAAATATTTCAGATAATAATTTTTTAATAGTAATATTTCAAATAATATAAAATGCAACTTATATTTGCCACTTATAACTACAGTCAATAAAATTTCTCTCGAAAATTTTATACAAAATATGAAAAGCAAATGACACTCGATCTTTTGACAGCAGGAGGGAATTGACTTCTCAGATGGTCGGGGGGGGGGGGGGGGGATCTAGTAACTAATGCTGTGCACGCGAGACAAAGGGTTCTAGATCAGTATTACCTAAACGTTTTTGGATCACCGAACCCTCGGAAAATTTTTGCAAGTTCGTAGAACCCTCTACATTTATTTTATTAATAGACCCTTTCCTCCCCTAAATTTTATGTAATATTGAATTAAGGAGGTCCGGGACACATTTAATTTTTTTTACCATGTCTTTATTAACTAGTCAGAATGTTCTGTGGGGGGCGGGGAGAGAAAGAGGCCTCTCGTTCTCGGCTGGAACGGTCCTTTGGAATAAGTTGCAAAAATGGGCCTTCGGTCTTCAGAGGGTTAAAATGTTGTTCTTGATAACTGAGATTTTCTACTTCGAGTACCCGGTTCTAAAACCATTGGTACCGGGTTTTTGGATCCAAAAATTTCCCCCGGGGACCTTTAAGGGGCTAAAAGTGACTTAAAACCCCAAAATAAAACACTGACTGATTGATCACTCTAACTATGGAACCTTAAGACCTAGGAAGAGGACATTTTGCAGGGTGGCTGCTCCGAGGCCCCAGGTGCTCAGTAAGAAAGATTTATTTTAAAATTCAACTTCTAATGCTGCAGTCACACACATCTAGACAATTCTACAGTACGCAGCCCCCCGACACATGTTGACACATTTGGGGGTCGATTAGTCACGGTCCTCCCCCCCCCCAAGGTCCCTCGAATCTCTTTGATGATCTGTTTAAAAACCGACTGAGGGCAGGATCGCTGCAGAGAGGCAATACAGTGCGCTGCCCATAAATCACTCGCTTTCCTCCTGTGTAATGTGCAAGGCAGATGTGTGTGACCACCTTATAAAGGGTGTTAAACTTAAAAAAACCCCACTCCCCCGAAAAAAAAACACACCTTGATTTAAAGTCGGATCACAATTGTTCAATGATATAGTGAACTCCTCAAAAGAATGCCAACATTTGACTGCTAAAGTTAATTAAAATCAAACTGACCAAATGACATAATGGATAGTACTAACGTATTCCGCAGTGAAGAGCGGGAATTTACCTAGTGAAATAATAAATAAAAACACTTCCTAAATGCTTGTATTACTGCTTCCACAGAAGTATTTATTCGCATTTCCATTAAGTACAATCTCAAGTACTAACGAAACAGGCAATAATAACGTCGGTCATAATAACATAACGAAATCTGCTTCTAGAAAAGGAAAAGGAAAACATCCTATATCCACGCCCCATTGTAATTTTCTATTTCTGGACTGACCCCCTAAATTGTAATCGTTCTCTTTCGGCGATAAGGTAAAGCGAATCTCTTATCATACACTCGTTTTCCAGACCTTTGAGTCGAAAACAAGAATCTCAGCTTATCACCTGATCTACGCTTGCCACTATCTTGGTATTTAGAGGAATCTAAATATATAGAAAAGCAAGCGTAAATATTCATATCATAGTAACGCGTGCGATTTCCCGAAAACTGAGCTTCACTGCAAACTTCGTAGTAAACTCGTCTCTCATCTAACGTCCTTTCTTTGTTTGCTTGTAGATAAAACTAGAGCTTCTCAAATCGAGACTGACCTATCATCACCATTTTTTTTTTGCCGATATTCTTTTGGCGTGTGATAAAGTGAATTGTCGTATATTTTTGATGACGAGTTAGGGACATTGTAAAATTATGATTGGAAACAAAACTACGATTTTCGCAAGCACTAAAAAAAAAAAGACGTTTATTCACTATTCTATACAGTAAATTTTTCTGTTACAATTCCGAGTTTTTTTTTTTGGCAAGACCTGCCAAAACATCGCCGGTTCATCGTCGGCTTACATCGCCGGTCTGACTTATAAGAACGCCTAGTTTTCTTGCAAAATTTTTACCATGTTTTTATTAACTTGCTTTCTTGTTTGTGTGTGTGATTGTGTGTGTGTTTGTCTGGTACAAATCTTGCAATCGATTTTTAACTAACTTCCCGACTAGCTAGACATTTGAAACTAACTTATAGAATAGCTCAGAACACGATGACAATGCATTATTTTAATACTTTTAGCCATCATTATTTAATATTTTAAAATCCATTAAGTAAAAATACGAGAAGCGTCTGGAGCAAAAAGTAACTGCGCTACAGGCGCCATCTATTAACGTAATAGTGAACCAAGCATATTACATTTTCATTACAATGGGATAATTTTTATTTATGCCCACATGCTAGATTCAACAGAAATTTTAAAAACATGGTATATAAAAAGTCTTTTTATCTTGTAATTATTCTGATTCTGCCGATTTCATATGCGCTGTTCCTCGTCATCGTCCGTTGCTTTACAGACGACGAAACAAGCAATGTTGCAATGATCCTCCATCATCGTCCATTCACATCTGTCGCAAGCAAAAGCGGTCGCTTGAATGACTTTGAAAGTCCACGCTGCACCTAATTTGACAAGATTTATAAGTCAGAAGAGCTGTTCTTTAATTCCAAATACATACGCATCCAGCGTACTCAGCAGCCTTGGACCCTGCTTAGGGGCTCTGAAAAGTACGCAGGAAGGAACCTAAGCTCATGGCTACTGAGTACGCTGTAGGTGTATATAGGGTTCCCACCTATATCCGCCCCCCCTCCTTAACTTCTATACGGTGACAGCTTCGGCCATAAATTTGATTTCTAGGTAGAGTAAAAAGGCTATGCGCTACTCGATGAGACAACTTACAACGCCATCTATCGTCAAATTTTGGAATTAGCGTTTTTATCTCAAAAATGGTGCGAGATACGGGAAAAAAGTCAATCACAAAGTTTTTCAGCATCATCGATTTAGTAAGAAAGGACACCTTGCGCATATTAATACTTAAAACAGAATGTAGAACATGAACATTTGTTTGATCACGATTTCGAAAATTGTCTTGTCATAAAGAGTGGAAGAAAGAAACTGAGACACTTCCCTATCTTCAGGATCATTTATTTGTGTTGCTGAAAATGCTCTCCATTAGCCACTATACACATTTGCACCCTAGACTGGATTCTCTGGTCTTTTCGAGCTTCGCCGCGTTTCATGACGGCACAGTGTTGAAAATCACGACCAAACAAATGTTCATTTTTAACATTCTGTTTTGAGTATTAATGTGCGCAAGGTGTCTTATCTCACTAAATCGATGATGCTGTACAACTTTGTAATTGACTTTTTCCCCGTATCTCGTACCGTTTTTGAGATAAAAACGCTCATTCCAAAATGTGCCGATAGATGGCGTTGTAAGTTATCTCATCGAGTCGCGCATAGCCTTTTTACAATACCTAGACACTTTATGGCCCAACTATATGGCCTAAGCTGTCACCGTTTAGAAGTTAAGGGGGGTGTAACGGATATCGGTGGGAACCAGTGTTGCCAACCTCTACGAAGCGCCTCCCCTTTGCGCCATCTCGAAATCCCCCTGTTCCCCCTAACGCCAACTTGAGATCCCCCCTAGACCTTCCTAAAAGAAATTCTGGTTCCAAATAGGCATCCTGTTTGAGAGATAAATTGAAATAAATAGAAAATACACACTTACATAATGAAATGGAGGTTTATTTACATTTGACATATGTATGGAATTTATAATCTAATAAAAAAACGTGTCTCGATTGTACAAAATATTAAAAAATGTTCCCCCCTCAAAATGCCCCTAAAAAATGTGGCCCCTAGAAACACCCCTTTTCATCTAACTTATCCCCAAATTTAAGGGGAAAACCCCAAGTTGGCAACCATAGGAAATGGGTCGCAACTGCAATGTCTGGGTCACGCCCTCAATTGCAGACTTTCAGGTAATAAGCAGAGGGGAACCAATAGAAACAGAGTATAGGAAAGGAGTGAAATGATTGGATCGCTGCTAATCCGTGAGTTCACTCTACAAGAAAAAGTGAGTAAGCATCTTGCAGGGCAGTAGAAAAGAGGGTCTACAGACGATGCAATGATGAATAAAAATAAAAGAGAAAGTTTAAGGATAGGAATACATTTTTATTTGTTTTTATAAAATTTATGTTGTTTTTTACCTTGGCAAGCCAAGTATTATTTTTTATTTTTTATTAATAAGGACGAAGGTCAAAACATTTAAGAAAATGACAGGATAAGTTGGCAACACTGGTAGGAACCCTCTATATTTGTCACTGTGGCCCCTCCCACGAGGGCGTTTTCAATACATTTTTTTTCGCTTATCTATGGGGAAGTTCTCACGTGCACTTCTCCCCTTCCATCTTTCGTGCGGTGCATGTGTCTGCAAAAACTTCTTTTATACTTGAAACTGCGGAAGGCAGTCACAACGTTAAGTTGAAACGTATTTGATGAGTGATTTTATATCCCTTCTTCCCCCAGGTGTGTTCGGCATCTTCGCCCGCGACATGACGGCCCGGAACGGGAGGGGTGATCTGCAGATCACGCTCATAGACGCCGACGGGTGAGTGTGTACAGCGATACAGAGCGAAACTTTCGAAAAGGAATGTTCCTCGCAATTCCAGCAGGAAGCGGCCAGTAACAACCTGAACTCCATGGCGAAATTAAGAATCCAGATTTTAATAGGATTAAGGCCTTAAACGCCCCTGGGGGTGCTCGGTCCAAATGGCTGTGGCACCATGGGGTGGTGTTGGTCCACCTATACGGTGCCCTCATAGAAAGCAACTGCGGTTAAATGTGCCAAAAACAAACAACCAAACAATCTGTCCTTAACAATTTCGCGACTCATCGCTTGGAGGTTTGTGAATGGTTAAGGGCCTGTTCACATAGGAGTCCGTTTCGTAGCGTTAAGGGAAAGATGACGTTGAGAGACGAAAATAAACCAATCATAGGCGTTAAAAATTTCATTGCTAATCATTTGGAGGCCTATGATTGGTTTATTTTCGTCTCAACGTCATCTTTTCCTTAACGCAACGCAACGGACTCCTATGTGAACAGGCCCTAAGAATATTTCAATGCGAGCAACGCAGACGTTGGTGCACACGATGTGAACGAGGCCTAATCTGCAATTTTAAGTCAGAATCTTATTGCTTTGTATAACCTTCACAGTATTAATCAATCTCAGTCAAAGCTTGTAATCAAAACAATTTAACCGAGATATATTCAGTTTTTTTCCCGGAAGTGCATACCAACATGCATCATCGTCGTTGGTTGTATAACATTAGATTTCTCAGAACACACACGACTTCACAACTTCTCCCATGCGGGTATTTCGAGAAAGTTATTGCCTTTACAAAGTACAGTCTGAGCATATGGCCTCACATCAGCGGGAATGGTATGTAGCAGGGATAGCCAAGGTAAACAGTGTTAAAAGCCATTTGTGACTGCCTAAAATATAAATGCCGAAAATAGAAAAAGGTTATACAGAGGCTGTTCACACATTTTTTTAGACGATGTATATTGTATTCACAAAACTAAATTACATAAAATTCTTGTGTTTTAAATGTTCTATTTGACATCCCTTATTCTGAACTATCTTTCGACACCGCAATTTCCAGGATAATAATGCCTTTTGAAGTGTCAGAAGAGGTATTCTATCCCATTCCTCCTGAACAGCTTTCCAGAGTCCTGTAAGGGTTTTGGGACGACGTTTGGATAATGCAGATTTTAAAAGTCCGACAGCACAAAAATCCATAGGTGATACATCGGGAGATTTAGTAGGGATATCAGTGAAGGGTATGGCCTTGATACCAGTTTTTTGTTCCATTTCTTTTAGGAAATTTACAGTGGATTTTGATGTGTGACTGCTAGCTTTGTCCTGATGGAGTCTCACAGATTGATGGCACTGTGGGTAAAGCGATGGTATTTCATTCAGAAAAATTGGCGATAAAATATGTTCCTGATAGTATTTGGAGTTAATCTTGACATTTTTTTCCACTCTCTTTATTTTTAACTTGCCATTATAAGAAAAACCAGCAACAATCATGAATACCTTAAAAAAACTTTCTTTCGATTCTTTGAACCATGTACTTAAATTTTTTTCTCCTCCTCTTTTATGATAATAAATGGCTCTTTTTTTGTTGCAATCATTTAAATACACCCACGATTCATCTATTGTGACAATTGTTTTCCGTTTTTCTTTGGATAGGTGTTTCTCATACAGAATTCTGCAGCGTGTCCTGCGTTCAGCGATAGGATTTGGAAGAAGACGAAGCACATTGCGTTTTTTCGCTTTCCTAAGATTTAAATCAACGTTTATCATTTTGTTTACAGTGGACACCGAGCATTTTAATGATTTTGCAACTGTCCTTTGACTAGGGGGATTTTCTTTTAACATTAAACAACGTACCTTTGCAATAGTCAGAGATGTCCGTTTTTTCCTTGGATACTTGTTTGGAATTTTTGTCCCACTTCAGGCTCCAATTTGACGTTTTTTTCCTTTCTTGTTGACGATATTACCTATCGATGCTTTAGATATCACAAAACCATGACTCTCACATCGTTTTTGGATAACGGAGTTACATATTTCTCATTGGAAAGAGCATAAATGTAGCCTTCGAACCACTGCATTGTTAAAAACGCCATTTTGAATAAAAACAAAACTTCCAAGCCGCAGACGATAATTTTGACTTTTAAAAACATAGTACAATTGCAATTATTTCTTTTGTAGCAAACGATTTTTTATTACCGCTTACCAAAATCGTCTAAAAAATGTGCGAACAGCCTCTGTACTAGATACAGAAGAAATGTTGTTTTATCTACTGTTTTTATCAAATATATAATTCCTCGGCGGCTATATCTATATATATAAAACAGTTCCGTAACTGACTGATTCATTCATTAACTGACTGACATACAACGCACTGACCAAACCGCTGGACCTAAAGGGCTGAAATTTTGCATGGCGATTCTTCTAATAGTGTAGGGGTGCACTAAGAAAGATTTTTCAAAAATTCTTAGATTTTTTTAATTAAATTTTTAAGCTGTTTTTTAAACTTTTTTTACGTTTGCATTTAAAATAATACATTGAGTGTTATAAAATTTATATCACGAGAAAGATCATAAAAATTCCTTCAAAATGAAATTTTTTTAGAATTTTTACCTCCATTTCCTGATTTTTGGTGAATTTTTAAAGATCGATTTTTAGAATTTAATTTATTAAATGCTGATCACGTGATTTCTTTTTCTGGTACTTTAAATAAATTTATCGTCACGTGCAAAAAAAAAAAAAATAGACAAAAAAATAATTTTTTCTTGCTAATGCGGCAGACGATTGGACTTTATTTTGTCTATAAAAATATCCCTTACGATTTTTTTATAAATATGTTTTTTTTACATCAATTGTATACATTGATCGTCGTATTTATTATAAATATATATATATTTATTTTTTTCGGAATTAATTGCATACATTGACCGTTGTATTTAATTTCAATGTACTCCGTAGCGAAGCGCGGGTTTTTAGCTAGTTATATATATACATATAGGGTGATTTTTATTAAACTGAAACTACTCAGAGACATCTATAGCGCGCGATCTATCACCCGGAATTCCACCAAAATTGATAGTGGGACTAAGGACGAAATGGGGAAGAGTTTCCGTGAAAGAATAAAAAAAAAGTTTCAAAAGTCGCCGATAGGGGAAGGTATGGCGCTGTTGTTGTCGGCGCACCCGATTTGCAACAAACGCCAGTAAAACATCAAAATTCAAATTCACGACTACGCAGTCTACAACAGCGCCAGTATTTCGGGCTATAAAGATAAATGTTGAATACCGAAAAAGTTGTAATAAAGCAGACAAATTATTAACAAAAAAATTCCACAAATGAATTGATTCTTGTGTATATATATATATATATATATATATATATATATATATATATATATATACCGCTTTATGAAGCAAATTCACTTCTCCCTCCTTCAATGTGACCACTATCCTGGTGGACGACACATTGCATCCTGAACGATACGTTCTCAACTGCCGAGCTTATCATGTCATCAGGAATGTTCATCACAGTCCGGGATATGTTGACCTTTAGGGTCCCCGAGTTAGAGACTCCACCAAGATACACCTTGGACTTTAAATAACCCCACAGGAAGAAGTCACGTGGGTTGGGTCCGGGGAGCGAGGTGGCCATGCAGTTGGAAAAAAAAGCGACTGATGACCCTTCCTTCTGTAAAGAGATGGCACAACAGATTCCACATCGATCTTCATAGCCCAAAATACCGGCGCTGCTGTCGGCTACGTAGTCATGAATTTGCATTTTGATGTTTTACTTGCGTTTTATGCAAATTCTCGGGTGCGATGACAACAACAGCGCCATATCTTCCCCTATCCGTGACTTTTGGAACTATTTTTTCCCCGGTAACTCTTTCCCTTGTCGTCCTTAGTCCATTTATCAAATTTGGTGGAATTCTGGCTAATAGATCACGCTACAGGTGGCTCTGAGTGGTGTCAGTTTAATAAAAATCACCCTGTATATATAATATATATACACACGAGGGTCATTTCAAAAGTAATGCACACTAAATTAGTTTTTTTTCCAATGCGGAGGCACTTGTCGTTAAACATCCGCCTATACTACGTCGCAGTTTTTCTGTCCATTTTATTATGGGGGCACCATATAGGCGGACAGCATTACCCCCTATAAAGGGACGAATACAAACGGAGGCATTTTTTCGTGGCGCAACGCCGGGATTCGATCCGAGCACCCTCAGCACCGAAAACCAGCGCGCTGTACCACTGGGCCGCTACAAGCCCACACTGAAATAGTTCTTTTATACCTATTTGATTTCTGCCACTTTCTCTCTACAGTCCTTCTCTATAGTTCCTCCGCTTCTTAGTAACAGAGTACCAACAACTAGGAAGATTTTCTATTCCTTGCAGCATGCTACTTTTGTTGAGCCCTCTAATGACCCTGGGTAACAGCTGAAGTAAGCTCTCCTAAAGGGGAAAGCACGTTGAATGCACGAGGGTTTCAAAAACAGTGCAATGTCTAGGCGTTTCTGTGTTTGTTCAGATGTCAAGCAGTGAGGAACCCACCGAGCGCAAACTTTCAAGCTAGATGTATGATCTTTGACCTTCTACACTCGCAGTACCAGAGACACACGGAGACTCCATTTCAAAAATTTGTCACTTCAAAACAAAACACGTTACAAAAATTTCAGACACACATGAATATTCCTCTAGTCCTCAACTGCAAACGACGATTTTTTTTGGTTATCATCCAGTGCGAAATGGTGCATTACATTTGAAATGATTCTCGTGTATATATATAATATTTATATATATATATATATACCAGATGAGCCAAAAGTTCGTAAAAACTTTAAAAATTCATAAAAAGGAAGAAATTATGATAAAGAAGTGCAGTTTGCAAGAAAGGGCTCACAAGGGAGTCGGATTTTTTTAGCAGTAAAATAAAAATTTTAAAAAGTCACTGGTAAGTCACTGGTCTAGCTTTGCGATCACTGCTACTCCCCGTGGACTATTCCGCTGCCATATAATTCATAACGGTTTCTACCGCAGTAATGCGGCCCTCCGCCAACGAGGGTCTTGCAAGGGTCTTGCGAGGGTCTTGCGAGGGTTTTGCACTTCGTGGCCGATCCTCCAAATCGTCTTGTCTCACGGTCTTTTACTGAAAGATTGATTTGCATAATTCTGCTGAATCTCTTGCATATCAGCGCCATCTACCGGTGACTTTTTAAAATTTTTTAAACTTTTAAACTTTTAAAAACTTTTAAAGAAAATTTTTAGCTGCTAAAAAAAATCCGACTTCCTTGGGAGTCTGTTCTTGCAAACCGCACTTCTTTATCATGATTTCTTCCTTTTTTATGAATTTTTAAAATTTTTACGAACTTTTGGCTCACCCTATATATATATATATATATATATATATATATATATATATATATATATATATATATATATATATATATATTTCAACAAGACAGTTTCTAACAGTCAGACTGAAATGAGATCAAGGACAAATTAAAGCCCATTAGGCAAAAGCTTGTCTTACGATCCTCGCGAAAGACTTCCCAAAAATTTGAGCATACACATGCGTCTCTCTGGCTCGAGTTCTGATCGAAATTTCCGTGTATGCAGGTGTTCCACGGACTCCCGGATATTCCCCCCGTTCGCTAAGATCCCTGGTACCAAGTCGCTCCAGTCCAGGTTCCAGGCCTTCAAGTTTTCTGAAGACCCCGTGGTGCGGTTCCAGGTCAACGTCCACTTCTGCCTGGAGGAGTGCAACCCGGTGGTCTGCCCGGGGGGCACCGAATCCTGGGGCAAGAAGAGAAGGAAAAGGGAAGAGCCCGCCGAGGTGCCGATAGTTCCCGACTACCCCCTCGTGGCCGCCATCGTGGTGGAAGGGGCCTCTTACGGAAACATGACCGACCCCACGGACTCACAGTATGTCGGTAAGTATACTTCTTGTTATTCTTTTCCAACGCTGTATATGCAATTTTTGTGAATTGTCAAACTTCGGTCTCTCATCTACGCACATTTTCTTTTTTACTCTTGTTTTATCTTTTCTTCGAGGCCTGGCAAAATGCATGTCTAACCACCTGTAAGAAGGCGTCCGATTCGCAGAACCATTTACTCATCTTTGGCAGTTTATCGAATCTGTCTCCTCTAGATTCACCAGGGTGCCAGACTTGTTCCTTTGCACCTCTAAATACCTCTCGAATCACTCATTTATTCATTATGATGTTGATGACCGTTGCTATAATTGCAATTGATTCACATGGTACACCGCACTTCTGGTATCCTTGAGCGCAGAAAGCTCTTGAGGTGCTTAAGCAGCCACCATAGTGATGTCGTTTTACAATGGATCCTGGACCATTGCAGAGTCTCTGGGATCAAGTCTGCCGATCTTTTGGCCGAGAGGTGCATCCATTTTGCAGATTTCCAGTGATGATGTTCCTTTTAGTACTGTCAAACAGTTTGAAGCCGTCCAACAACAGCTCGTTGCAAACAACTATCAAAAGCGCTGGTGTATTGGAATCAAAGACGTCTCTAAGTGGCCAAGGCGTAGAGCTGTTGTCGATTTTCGCCTAGCGACCGGCCATGATTGTTTATGAAAATATCTGCATCGTCTCAAAATCATCTTTGATCCTTTCTGCGGGCTCTGTGATCTTCGGGGAAGGGTGGATGAGACTCACCTGCTTCGCCGTCCTGCTCTTCGCAAGACTACTCTTTCCGATCGATACTGAGAAGCAAGGGACCTACTGAGTTCATAGCCTATTAGTCTAGCCGACTTTTGTTACTGTACTTTTTTGTGTTCTTTTTGTCTATGTTTTTCAACTCTGTTGTCTTTAAATTTGCCATTCAAAAAATAATAATACTGTAATGACTTGACCGTTCCCACGTTGGAATTCCAAGGGAGCGGACACCCCTTTGTAAACTAAACTATTTCATCAGTGCCGAAAGGTGACCTTCCGTTTAGTGCCACAAAAGCCGAGACGAAGAGACTCTTCTGAATACTTCTGGGAAAAAGAACATCCTTTGAAGCGTTTCTCCTCGTTGACAATGGAGTCCAAAGCTAGTGCCGACTGGTCGGAGCCTTCGAGGCACGTGGGAGCGGCAAGCGGTAACGAAAGAAGCGTAACCTACAGATCCCCCCCAGAAGGGTACAACCCGTATTACAAACGGGCGGTAGAAGTCAGTTGTCGATTTTTTTCCGAGATGACAGGTGAAGTTGGAAGAAGGTCCGTGGAACGGACGCGTGCCTAACCAGAGCGGAGAACTCGAGTCACCTCATCATGGCATCGCGAACCCAAATATCTTTGTAAATTTCATATTATTTTGTACAGTGTACAATTGGCTTATTTATCCAAGAAATTAAATAAATGTGGTGGCTAATTAAAAAGGCTGTCAGCGTCATTTTAGGCCATGTCCTTACAATACTAAATGTTGGTGACCTCTTTGTTTGATTCCACTCTGTCTCCATTTCAGATGAACGCATGTCGGACGAGCTCGTCTGCACCACCAAGACGGTGGTGGTAGTGACCTCCCTGGGCGCGCTTTTCCTGCAGATCGGGCTGCTCGCAGCCTGCGGGACCTGCCTTCTGCTCACCAAGAAGGAGAAGCGGCCGCGGTACTCGGAGGATGCCGCCTCGACCATCACAGAAACCCTACCCCCCTTCGGGTCGGGGGAGGGACACCACACTCGCCTGCGGTGACGGTAGTTCGCCGTAGGAACTCTCACTGACTGCCCGGAGGGAGGAGAAGGATCGTGTCTAAACCTCCAGAGGCTCTTTTGAAAAGAAAAGATACCACCTTTGTGCTCGAGGAGTAAACAGGAAAACCAACGTAAATAAAGCACAAATAAGATCAAGCTATTAACTTTCACAACTCAATTGACAGTGAACTTTTAATTAATCTTGCAGACTATGATCACGCAGACCCCACTAACAGGAAAAGGCCTCGTGCCATCCTGAGTCTTTCGTCTTAAAATTCTTTGTTCTCGTTATTTAAATAAAATTTTAAGAATTTAGAAACTATACTTGGCTTTGCCAAGGCTAAAACTATTAAATTTTTACAAAATAAAATAAAAATATATTTTACAATCCTTAAACTTCCTTCTAGCACTTATTATTTGTCTCTGAGTAAATCCTTTTGGATTCGCTCGATTTCCTAGTTTTAGAACTCACGGATTCTGAACCTAATCTCTCTATTAAAACTCTTTTCTTCCTCCTCTCTCTGCCTGCCAACTGAAAACCAGCTTTCAGACAGCTATTGACTCCGCCTACACCAGTGAAGCATCACGAAGATCCTGGAGACGTCCATTGAGACTTCATTTCACCCTCCAAAGCTCTGACCAAAAAACTCTCTCCTTCACTTTTGTGTTGCAATTTACGCTTCCGAAGATATCTAAAAACGAACATTCCTTTTCTCATTTCGGTGGAACTTTCGCTCTCCGTTGTCAATCTCATGAATAATCTGTGTTAGAAGGCGTTGGCCTAGGTAACACAGTTAATCACATGTTCCTATGGTCCTATGGTCCTATGGTCACAAATCAGATGCAATTATTTTGCATACGGCCGTTTCGAAGCTACAAAGGAGCTTCTTAATCAGTTCAACGAACTTAGTGGCAGCTCAAAAAGCCGAAAACTAAGCAACCAGACCCAGTGCACACGCACTTTATCTTATTTGTGCTTTATTTACGTTGGTTTTCCTGTTTACTCCAGCGGCTCGTCTGGGGTCGCATCTGGACATGTTCTCAAACCGGGGTGCACTTTTTAGAAGGATATACCTGATGTTTTTTGTCTACAAAGCGCGTTGATATTCCGAACTGTTTGCTGGAATATTCATAGATACGAATTAAAGAAAACTAGCTGCATAACATTTCCAAATAAAATAAGTTCGATGGACCTAGTGCGTTTAGAGAAAACGTGGGAAGGTTTTTGACGCTGAGTGACCTGTGACTTAAGTAGAACATTTCCCACAACGTTATGCAATAAGTGACGCCAGGCTAGAAATAAAAAGGAATGGGTCCATTAAACGCCGAATATTTTGAAGTATCAAGTTAAATGATCTTGAATTTATTTTCGAAACAAATATAAATGGACTAGATTGTTGTCAAAACATTGCTTTCCGTATAGTGGAGAAAAAACAACACTAATACTCCTTAAATAAAAAATTAAAAGTGTTGT
Organism: Dolomedes plantarius; assembly: GCA_907164885.2. Classification (NCBI taxonomy): domain Eukaryota; kingdom Metazoa; phylum Arthropoda; class Arachnida; order Araneae; family Dolomedidae; genus Dolomedes; species Dolomedes plantarius. Next base: position 106,840,951 of record OU015503.1, read on the forward strand.
ATAAGCCCATGGATTATCTCCCCACTCTCCTTTCAACCAGTAATACACTTTTTCGTATTCCCCTTCTGCCAATTGAATATTGGCTTTTCCGTGCGATCATAGCAAAACCTGCTTCCGAGGGCGTGGTCTTGATGACGTCCTCATCCAGTACATCCTGACGGTCCTGGTGCTATCCGAGCCTAAATGCGGATGTTCTTACTATACACATATGCATGAAATTTGGTTTACTAACATCTGTTATTTTTGGAACTTTAGTAAAGAAAATATACAAGGTGCGTCCATAAGGTAACCGAACATTTTTTTATAAATAAGAAAAATATTACTCACCTTCAAGTAAATTTATCTCCTTCAAAATAATCGCCAAAGGAGTCTATACAATTTTTCCAACGTTTGTTCAAGTCATCGAAACACTGTTTATAGGCGCTGGAACTAACCGTTCTCAAAATACGCGTAACATTTCATTTAATATCCGAGACGTTTTCAAATCTCTGTCCTTTAATGGATTTTGCATTTTTTGATTTCTAAGGACTTATTCACCACGAATTTGTTCCTGAAAATCAAACAATTAATCAGTATTTTTACAAGGAGGTAATTTTTCGATTAAGAAACAGGATAAAACGAGTCAGGAAGGAACTGTTTTATTCTGGGCGATGGTTTCTTTTACGCGATAATGCTAGGCCCCATACAGCAATTTCTGTACAACCATATATTGCTAAGCATTCAATAAAAGTGATAAATCACACACCATATTCTCCAGACTTACCGCCAGCTGATTTTTCCCTTTTCCGAAGCTTAATATAGCCATGAAAGGACAGAGATTTGAAAACGTCTCGTATATTAAATCAAATGTTACGCGTATTTTGCGAACGGTTAGTTCCAATGCCTATAAACAGTGTTTCGATGACTTGAAGAAACGTTGGTAAAATTGTAGAGACTCCTTTGGCGTTTATTTTGAAGAAGATAAACTTATTTGAAGGTGAGTAATATTTTTATTATTTATAAAAAAATGTCCGGTTACTTTATGGGCCCACCCTGTATAAAAAATAATCAACATGATATGTAAGAAAAGCTGCCGAAGTAGTTTTAGCTAAACCTTTTTTTATATGCCTATGCGTTAATTTAGTTTCAATGGTTTGATTGCTACGACCATTCTTTCATAAACAACTCTAAATTTCGTTTAAAAGTGTAAGCATTTACTATGTACCTTATAATAATCGAGGATTATTTAACCTGTATCCACATCTTCTCTACACTAGCACGACTAGATGCACGAGCAGTAAAAACTTCGAATTCACAAAATAGAAGTTTATTTTCTAAAAAATTTGCAGTAACACTTTATTGATTCATTCAAGTTTAAAAATTACTGTACAGACTACATATTTTTTACATGTATGCTAATAAAGCATAGTAATTTCCAAAAATATATTTCTTCGAATTTCCAGTGCCTGTAAAATTCTACAACAGCACTGGTACTATGATAAATTTTATGAAACCCTTTGTTATCATTAGACTATATAAATGGTGTTTTGGAAGTTTCAGTTTAAGTAATGTAACTTTAATTTGACATATTTCCTCTGCTCATCCAAATATTCAATCAACTGAAATATTTGCACTTCAAAATTATAACGTTTCTGAAGAAATATTAATGGAATACGCTTAGAAACTCAATGCTCTCGGATGATTTTAAGAATTTGTTGAATTCTGTATAGACAATAGCTCTAGGTAAGAACAAATTTTAACCATTAGGAACAAAATCCATTTACTTTACCTGTAAAAAAACAATGTTGTTTCCGTAATTAGCTAGCACCAAAGTTCAACTGTTGTGCTATATTAATTAATTAATACTATATGACACAAAAGTAGGTGTTGCTTGGGGTGATTTAGGTGAATTTTTGGATATCTTTCGCCAGGGTGACTCTGCATTAGAACAAAATATTAGACACAGAAAAATTTTTTTTAATTGTAGAACAAGTGTTTTTTATGTTCATTTTATTATAATCACGTCTTAATTTTTAAACTAATATACAACATTTTGATGGAGTTGGTGTTTCCCTAAGATATTAGGCTCTAATTTTGGAAATATGGGAAATTCTGAAAAAGAAAAGAGTGATAAGTGTTGTATGAGAAAGTTTTTGTTCTAATTTTTATAATGTATTGATTTTTTAAGCCACAGTAGCTCTACTTTAGACCAAAATATTTTAATTATTGGTTTCTATAAAACCCAATTGTTTCTGTAAGCAAAATAAGCTTTTTACCAATACTAACTTTATGCTAAAGCTCAGGTGTCGTGTCCTATCATATTTTTAAATGTAATACAATTGGTTTAACCTTTTCCTTTTCCTTACGGGGTGGGATAGCATGTATCCCAAGAATACAGCCGAGGAATGAATGAGTATATATATATATATATATATATATATATATATATATATATATATATATATATATATATATAATGTATATATATAATGTATATATACATGTATTATATATATATATATATATATATATATATATATACATACATACATATATACAGGGTGTCTATAAAAGAACTCCGGGGTTTTGAGGCAAAATATTTTAATGAAATAAAAAACATACATACATGTTTTATACATGACTGAAAAGCTTACATTTTCAAGTTTTTTTAACACTTAGTAAAGTTCTATATGAGCCCCGTTAATGGCACGGCAGACGTCTAAACGGTATTCTACCTCTTCCCATGTCCTGGCGAGCATGTCTGGGGGGACGGTTGCCACACAATTGACTATTCGTTCCCTGAGATGTTGAACATCACGAATTTTCTCTGCATACACAAGATTCTTGATATGCCCCCAGAAGAAATGCCCCTTGAGACACACTCGGCCTACCCGGCGACTTTTGCTTCAAAACACTTCCTGTTTCCTTAAATGCACTGAACCATTGACGAATAGTTTTGTCAGAAGGCGGGTTAACACCATAGTTACGTCGAAAGTTTCTTTGTACGGTAACTACAGACTTCGTTTCTATGAGGCAAATAACACATTGAGCCTTTTGTTGCGGAGTCGCCATCATTTCAAATTTCGCGACGTCATTTCAAGGTCAACGCCCAGCAGCGCCGCCAACAGTTGATACAAACATTCCCAATTGGTATGAGTAAAACTTTTTGAGCTACTCTTTTCAGAGAAATCGACTAAATTTTGCTATCTTTTATAGTTAGTGAGATATGAATTTTTAAAACCCCGGAGTTCTTTTATAGACACCCTGTATATATATATATATATATATATAACCCCCTGAATGGCCGTCCTTACAAAGGGGTTATGAAATTTCCCGTTCTAAAGAGGCAATAAGAGAAATGGGCCCCGTAAGCTATGGGTTAAAAAGCATGTTTATCCCTTAGGAAGTTTATATTGATAATTAATATCTCTAATCATCAACTCTTTTTTCCACATAAGAAAATATGGCCGATGTAATGTCGAATATTTGTGTCCTTCCGGAAGAGAAGTGGGAACTACAGTACATGGGCCGGGCCCTCCACTGTATAGTTGTGTCTTGGAAGATGGTTCCTCTACTTGACTATAACATTTTTTTAGAGTGGTCTGAAGGTGGACCAAAGTGTATTTTAAACACTTATTTCTATGTAAAAATTGTTAAAATGTACATTGTACTAGTATATGTGAATAAAAAATTATGTTAAAATATCAGATTTCATTTCATTTCATTTGAGTCTTCTGAAGTTTGTGTCATTTTTTATTCAATCCCAGGTGTAATCGGGAACAGTCGGCAGGTGTTAAAATTTTTCTATCCAATTTCTGTCGTCGGTTTTAATAATTTCGCGCTAGAACACGATTTTAAGGAGAGCAACATCTTTGATAGGGCAAAATTCAGGTAAAAATCAGCGACAATTGATACATTATAAAGAATTCGAGCTTATTTTTAGAAATGCACTGAAGCGACTGCATATTTTCAGGTAACTTAATTTAATATTTCCGTTATATGCGGTGCCCATATTTCAAGGATCAGGAATTAAATTTTTTTTTTTTTTGAGAAGTAATCTCGCCATGTTCATCGAAGCTTTTGGCGACAACATTTTGAGTGATTTGCCATTTGTTAAAAATACAGTGATTTCCGCTTATAAGAATCACGTTTGTTATTACTGTTTTTTGATTCTTATAAGCGGTTGATTCTTATAACCGAAATTTAGGTTTTTGGACAGGAACACACACACACCTATATATACATATACTAGATAATTTACCATAAAATACTCTTTAATTTACATTAACTATCTTTTATTAAAATTATTTTTTTATAGTTTTAAAAATAAAAATTAATTTTTAGACCTATAAGTAGATACACATGATTATAGTAAGAGAAGAAAAAAATACAATATTTGTTACAAGTTACAACATACCTGCTTAACAGTTTTAACATTTCAACTACAGGAATGGAGCAAGAAAAAGTTTTCTACGGTAGTTTGACGTAATGAAGTTTTCAGAAGGCTGTTTATACCTCTTTCAATACTTGAAGTCTCGGACGAAGATTTACTCGGACGGGTAAAGTTGCCCCCGGGTCAAGTTAATAGGTCAGTGTTGTGGTAAAGCGTTTAAGGGGAAACTATTATGTTATGTCTAATAAAGAAAGGGGTGAATTTTACGACTATATTCCATCCCATCTTATCAATCTTTCTTAAAAAAAAAAAGAAAGAACTTCGTGCCTTTTGAGGGTTTAAGTAGCTTTATTGGAAAAATGAAAGGAAATCGAAGAGTGTAAACTGATTCTTAAAAGCGGTGGATTGATTCTTTAAAGCGAAAATTTTAACATGGAAATAATTCATTTGTTTTTGTTTTCGCGATATTGATTCTTATAAACGGTTGATTCTTATAACCAGTGATCACTATAAGCGGTGGTTACTGTATATTATTTCTCCACCTTTATCCTTGGACAATCATGATGTAGGAGACAATTACGCTTCATAGGGCACGCCCCCTAAAGTAGGTGTTGCTTAGGAATGGCGGGTTTAGAGCCGCCTACGTTCATATGTATGTGTCGGTGGTTCTTTTCTGAAGACACAAATTTTGGTGTAAGCAACAAAACTTGTATCTCTGCCGACGGATAGCAACAAAGTTTTATAAAACTTCCATTTTTTCTTGGTCTACACTTAATGATGAATGAACAATGAAATTTTGTTAAAATATTTATTAATACAGTGGAATCTCGATCTATCGTTTTTCAAGGGACCGATTGAAATGAACGATAAATGCGGGAAAACGATAGATTCGGAAACATAACAAAGCAATATGATCGTTGGGACTGGATAAAATGAACGACACATACGGAAAAACGATGGATTCGAAAACGATCATCGAGATTCCACTGTAGTTACTCATGGTTTGATTTTAACGGAACTCGCTTTAGTGCGTTTCTACTCATACCCAGGGCCCGATTATGAACACTGGGGGCCCCTGGGGAGATGCTATTTGGGGGTCCCCCCCTTACGGACATTTATAAAAATACATTCTATTAGAAGTACTAGGTGCATACGCCAAGGGGGTTTGGGGCCCCCTAGCATTAGGGGGCCCTGGGCAAAGTCCCGATTTGCCCATGCGATAAAAAGGCCCTGCTCATACCAAGATATATATTCCTATCCTGACGATTAATTAATGATTATATGTAATCAGATCAATGTATTACGATGCATATTATTACAAACATGGCGCTACTGTGCTGTGTTTTTCCTGTAATGAATAACGCACGCGAATAAACTCAGAATTTTAGTACAGTGGGGTCCCGCTAATCCGAAATGATTGGGACCAGACCCTTTTCGGATTAACGAATTTTTCGGATTAAGTGAAATCATTCTTAAAATATACTCAAATTACATAATAACATGTGATTACATACACATTGCATATTTCGTGTGATTACACAGTTTATTTTATAAGGGCTGTCTAAACATTACCAAATCTCGGGACGAAATGGGTGATAAGAGAGTGGAACGCTGCCTAGTACAGTAGAGTGTAAGTTGTTCGTACAGTGGAATATAAGATTTTAGACCAGTGATTCTCAACCACTGTGCCGCGGCACTTTTGTGTGCCGCCAAATTCTTAAAGTGTGCCGCCAAATTTTAAAAATGTATATAGTAAAAATTATAATGCTTTTTTTTATTATTACGAGTAAAATTTGTTTAAATTAAAGAAAAGTACACTGTAAAAGAAAACTGTTGTTTTTACAGTTAAATGCCATATTTTTAACTGTTTTTATCCGTTTTAAGTAAACAACTTTTAAACTTATCTTTTTCTTTGTGTGCCGCCAAATTTGGAAATCGTTAAAAGTGTGCCGCGACAAAAAAAAAAAAAAGGTTGAGAATCACTGTTTTAGACGATCAGTAGATTGTAGAAATGGTTTTGAAAGAACTTGTCAGCGTCTCAGACGAGAGTGAAGGTGAAGCAGACAATGGCAGCGAGCAGAGGGTATCCCATTCAGACGCCGCGGCTGCATTTGATGTAGCGCTACGTAATATGGCGTAATTTGGCCTCAAGGGACAGGTATTCTTCTCTTCGACAAAAAAATTTAGCAGATTTCTTCAAACCAATGTAGTTCAGTAATAATTAGTTCAGTACGTTGCCTAACTTTGAATTTTCTTGAAGTATCACTGTGGTTTTATTGTAACCTTACCTCTTTTTGACTTTTGGTTTCGGATTACAAAAGTTCGGACTATAGGGACTCCCCTGTATTATACAAATTCATAATTTTTTTAAACTTTTTCTTTTTGGATCTGTTATGTGTTTATTTTTTTATGCCTCTCAAACATAAACGTAAAAGTTGGGAGAGTAGAAAATAAGAAGTGAATTCGAATCGTTTATCTGAAAATGATTTTGTAGATGAAGAAAAGGACGTGGAACATACCTTAATAAGAAAGGTTTCTTATGCAAAGATTGAAATCTCTATCTCAGTGGTTCCCAACCTTTTTCAGCTGGCGACCCACCTTTCCTTATCGGAATACCTCCACGGTCCATAAAACCTTATTTGTATCGTATCCCTTCCTTATGTATGTAATTTACCATCAAATATTGCAAATATATATAGATATATATATATATATATATATATATACATATATACAGTGGACGCTCGTTAATTCGAACTCGGTTAATTCGAACTAATCCAAAGGCCACAAAAAACTTGTATTGGAGTTAATGTTAAAACTATCTCATTAATTCGAACTAAATTGTTATCACTTCGGTTAATTCGAACTAAAAATTTGACAAAAAAAATTCATTTTCCTCGTTTAATGGAGAAAATACACACTGTATTTATTATTTTGTGTGTCAAAATTTCTTTTCTGTGTAAAGAGCCACATGCCTGCATTCCTAGACTATTGCATGTCCGCTAAACGTTAGTAGCTATTGTCCTTCTTATTAGTGCTAAACGGAAAAAGCAATTTTCCTTTATTTGTATCGATTTTCTTAGAATTTCAGAAAAACTAGTCTTTACTACAGATTCTAGGGAGCTGCGTCAGTTATAACTGCAGTGCAGGCAAGTTAATGTGGTCTAGTTTTTCTTCCTCATTGTGTGGTGTGAACGTGTAAAAATTCAGGATGTCTACACGTGGAAAGTACAAAACCCTAACTTTGGAGACAAAGGTAGAAATTTTAAAGAAAGTAGAGAATGGCGAATGTAAAACGAAGTTAGCAGCTAACTATGGAATTAAAAAAAAATGCCTTGTCAACTAATTTGAAAAACAAGGAGTCAATTTTAGATTCATGGGAAAAATCAAAATTTGCTAGAGAAAGGAAACGCATGGGAAATGCGTCCCAAGAAGTTCTAGAAAAAGCTCTACTGCTATGGTTCCAGGATGTTAGATCTCGAAATTTTCCGATAAATGGACCCCTAGTGCTGACGAAGGCTGATGAATTGGCAAGTCGAATGGGTATTGAAGATTTTAAATGCAGTGATGGATGGCTTTCTCGATTAAAGTCAAGGCACAATATTTCTTATCAAACTGTATGTGGCCAAAGCTCTGATGTAAACGAAGACGTATGCACTAATTTCGGTAGGAAACTGCCAGGGCTTTTCTCTACTTACCTGCCGAAAGATATTTTTAATGCGGCCATAAAGGACAAAGCCATAATGGAATATATTAAAACTCTGAAAGCATTTATTCAGATGGAACCTTCCTCTGAAAATGAATTGAAATGTTTACTTCAAATCGAGAAGCTGGCTGAACAATGTAGGCATCATAAACAGAAACAAACATCCATTTTACAGTTTTTCCTCAAAGTGTAATTCATATTTTTAATAAAAGTTTACTTTATACTGCATATCTTCTGCTTCATTTTGTGATTAAGGTAAGTCTGTATTGCTTTTTAATATGTTTAACTTTAGATAACATAGTATAATATATTTTCTGGGGTTATACATACTAGGAGATTTTCTTCTTCAGTGATACACATTTAAAGTTATATATTTTCTCTTAACATCGGATAATTCGAACTTCGGATAATACGAACTTTTTTCTGAGAACCTTTGAGTTCGAATTAACGAGCGTCCACTGTATATATATATATATATATATATATATATATATATACCACCGGTTGGAAACTGCTGCTCTAGAGTATCCAGCATCTGTGGACCCTGCTTTTGCTTTTATTTATGAGCTCCAAAGCACGGCATACAGCAGTGGATCCGAAAGTTTTTCTGAACGTTTGAAAAAAAAAAGTATACTTATCAATTACCAACAGAAATTTAAAGAAACTTTATTTTTTAATTTTTCGCCGTTCTGATAATATATATATTTAAATGCTATACCAAGGTCCTTAGCTGATGAAGATGCATATCTCCTTCAGTCTTTCATACGTGTTTAATATCAATCCAAGAGCGTTTTTCAACGCTTGACTCAGAATTATCGACTTTTGATTATCAACTGGCCGCTATCACCTCGAGTTATTAATGTCCGCGCTTGAACCTGACCTTCTGCACGTTGTAATCGCGGAGGGGGAATTCGAAGTGGGTCATCGCAATCGAACGCTCGGTTATCTGACGTTCGTTATAATTGTATCCCGAGTGTTTTCTTCTTTTCAATGATTTCGTGCGGAGCGGCCTTGACGACCGGATCATCGCATCTGCCGTTCTGTCTTCTTCAATTCTGCAACAACACGTGGAGAATGGGAACAACAGGGTTTGACAAACGAACCACGCCATTCTCCAATCAAGTTACTGAATCTAAATTGATCCTCGTATGCGCCCCAAACGTAATCTCGCAGTGATACGAATGGGTTTAGGCGGGATTGCATCAGTGGCGGAGGATGACGCATTTGGAGGACCCCAGGCGCAATCTAGCTTTGAAGCCCCCTTTTTTAACCTTTAGCTTACAGGGCCCATTTTTCATATCTATGTATATAAAACAGTTCCGTAACTGACCCACTGACTGACATACAACGCACAGACCAAACCGCTGGACCTAAAGGGCTGAAACTTTGCATGGCGATTCTTCTAATAGTGTAGGGGTGCACTAAGAGAGATTTTTGAAAAGTTCTTATTAGATTTTTTTAAACTAAATTTTTAAGCTGTTTTAGTAACTTTTTTTACGTTTGCATTTAAAATAATGATTTGAGGGCTATAAAATTTATATCAGGAGAAGGATCATAAAAATTCCTTTAAAATGAAACTTTTTTCGAATCTTTACCTCTATTTTCTGATTTTTGCTTAATTTTTAAAGATTAATTTATAGAATTTAATTTATTAAATGCTGATCACGTGATTTCTTTTTCTGGTACTTTAAACAAATTTATCGTCACGTGCATAACAACTAAATAGACAAAAAAAAATTTTCTTGCTCATGCGGCAGACGATTGGACATTATTTTGACTATAAAAATATCCCTTACGATTTTTTATAAATATATATTTTTTTTTCTACATCAATTGTATATATTGAACGTTGTATTTATTATATATATATATATATATATATATTTTTTTTTTTTTTGGTATTAATTGCATACATTGACCGTTGTATTCAATTTGAATGTACTCCGTAGCGAAGTGCGGGTTTTCAGCTAGTATATATATATATATATATATATATATATATATATATATATATATATATATATATGACCCTAAGACCGAACGTTGCCCCCCCCCCCTCCCGAATCTCTGGACTGGAGGCGCCACTGACCGATTTCTTTGGAGCCGGGAAAGTCATGATTTACCACGACTAAAGTTTGAGGATAGAGTTTCGAAAAGTTTCTCCGAGTGCAAATCTGAAGCTCAGGCTAGTTGGTGGGCGGGACCTGAGAGTGAAGTTCAATTTTTGTTACATTCTTAGTTACGATTCTGTGTGAGTTGCCTCGCCGGCTTTTGGTGGCTTACCCAAACTGACCATTTTTTTTTTACATATTCTCCAGATTGGACGTTACGTACGATGCAATGCAGTAAAACTGCGGCCATTATTCGTCCAAACGTACTTTCTCATTATACAGACCTATCGCCAATGGGACTACGATTCTTAGCGGGGAAATGTCGTTTCTGTATGTCTGCAGAGATAAGGGTTTGATCTCTTACAACCACGGCGTCACTAACAAAATAGTTTTAAGTGTATGCAAGAAATGGCCAGCGCTACACCGGCAAAAGACGTTTTGCTGTTTATTTCTCTTTGAGTATGAGTGTTCTTCGAAAATGGCGCTTTCCAAAGTTAAGGGGGTCCAGGACACAAAATTGTTCGAATTTTCGAAAAAAAAATTTATTTCTTTAAAAATTTGTGTGTTCTTTTGCGTTTAAAATGACATTTAAATCACGTTTCTATCTCAATTAGAACAGGAGAGATTATTATTTTTTTTGCAACATTCTAATAGTAGCCAATCGTTGTTTAAACCTGTAAGTGCGTTTTTCTGCATGATGGGTTTTTTCCCCATTTCTCGTCTTTAAATTGTTATAAGTCAAGAATCGTTAAAGATAAATGGTTGAAACTTGGAACATGTCTTTTTCAACTATTTTACTTTAATTTTGATTCAGCAAATTTGAAAAAAATATTTACTTTTGAAAATATGATTTTTTAAAAAATAGGTTACATAATTTTTTTCGTAATTTTTACTCTAAATATTTTTAATTTTTTAAAAAATTAATATTTAAAAAAATGGTGAATCATAATTAAAACTTAAATATTCCTGTTTAATTAAATGAAAAAAAAATTGAAATTCGACAAGTCATATTTCGAGTTATAACGATTTTAAATTACCCCACTTTTATTAAAAATTTTAAATTTAAAAATTTTTTAAAAACCTTTTGAGAAGTTTTATGATGTGATTTTGCTTACAAATTATATGGTTAACCATCACAAGGAAATTAAAAATTTTAACTCAATAAATAAAATAAATAATTACAAGATAAAAAGACTTTTTATATACCATGTTTTTAAATTTTCTGTTGAATCTGGCATGTGGGCATAAATAAAAATTATCCCATTGTAATGAAAATAATGTTAACCATCACGAAAAAATTCAAAATTTTAACTCAATAAATAAAATAAATAATTACAAGATAAAAAGACTTTTTATATACCATGTTTTTAAATTTTCTGTTGAATCTGGCATGTGGGCATAAATAAAAATTATCCCATTGTAATGAAAATAATGTTAACCATCACGAAAAAATTCAAAATTTTAACTCAATAAATAAAATAAATAATTACAAGATAAAAAGACTTTTTATATACCATGTTTTTAAATTTTCTGTTGAATCTGGCATGTGGGCATAAATAAAAATTATCCCATTGTAATGAAAATAATGTTAACCATCACGAAAAAATTCAAAATTTTAACTCAATAAATAAAATAAATAATTACAAGATAAAAAGACTTTTTATATACCATGTTTTTAAATTTTCTGTTGAATCTGGCATGTGGGCATAAATAAAAATTATCCCATTGTAATGAAAATAATGTTAACCATCACGAAAAAATTCAAAATTTTAACTCAATAAATAAAATAAATAATTACAAGATAAAAAGACTTTTTATATACCATGTTTTTAAATTTTCTGTTGAATCTGGCATGTGGGCATAAATAAAAATTATCCCATTGTAATGAAAATAATGTTAACCATCACGAAAAAATTCAAAATTTTAACTCAATAAATAAAATAAATAATTACAAGATAAAAAGACTTTTTATATACCATGTTTTTAAATTTTCTGTTGAATCTGGCATGTGGGCATAAATAAAAATTATCCCATTGTAATGAAAATAATGTTAACCATCACGAAAAAATTCAAAATTTTAACTCAATAAATAAAATAAATAATTACAAGATAAAAAGACTTTTTATATACCATGTTTTTAAATTTTCTGTTGAATCTAGCATGTGGGCATAAATAAAAATTATCCCATTGTAATGAAAATAATGTTAACCATCACGAAAAAATTCAAAATTTTAACTCAATAAATAAAATAAATAATTACAAGATAAAAAGACTTTTTATATACCATGTTTTTAAATTTTCTGTTGAATCTAGCATGTGGGCATAAATAAAAATTATCCCATTGTAATGAAAATAATGTTAACCATCACGAAAAAATTCAAAATTTTAACTCAATAAATAAAATAAATAATTACAAGATAAAAAGACTTTTTATATACCATGTTTTTAAATTTTCTGTTGAATCTGGCATGTGGGCATAAATAAAAATTATCCCATTGTAATGAAAATAATGTTAACCATCACGAAAAAATTCAAAATTTTAACTCAATAAATAAAATAAATAATTACAAGATAAAAAGACTTTTTATATACCATGTTTTTAAATTTTCTGTTGAATCTGGCATGTGGGCATAAATAAAAATTATCCCATTGTAATGAAAATAATGTTAACCATCACGAAAAAATTCAAAATTTTAACTCAATAAATAAAAAAATTTTCAAAATGTGTCCCGAAACCCCCTTAACACGCTGCGGGATCTTCCCATTAGCGAGAAAGCGCCTGTAACTTTTCTATAGGAAGTCGGTGTTCAACCGTCCGAACGGAGGTGTGAAAACCGGCATTCAGAAAAAACGTACTTCGTAGAAAAAAAACATATTTTAGAAGTGAGATATATTTTGGAATAAAAATGTCGCGACTCGCGTCGGCACATGGACAGAAGTCGCTTACTTTTTGTGAAGTCAGTGGCGTAGCGAGGGGGGGGGGGCAAGGGGGTCTGTCATGCCCCGGGCGCCACTTGCAGAGGGGCGCCAATATAAGGTCTATATATAACATTACTATATGTTTTTCGGGGTGGGGGTACCAATATAATGTCTATATATTATATTACTATATGTTTTTCGGGGTGGGGGTGCCAATATAAGGTCTATATATTATATTACTATATGTTTTTCGGGGGGGGGGGGCGCCAATATAAGGTCTATATATTACATTACTATATGTTTTTCGGGGTGGGGTGCCAATATAATGTCTATATATTATATTACTATATGTTATTCGGGGGGGGCGCCAATATAAGGTCTATATATTACATTACTATATGTTTTTCGGGGTGGGGTGCCAATATAATGTCTATATATTATATTACTATATGTTTTTCGGCTGGGGGGGCGCCAATATAAGGTCTATATATTACATTACTATATGTTTATAAATTACATTACTATATGTTTATAAATTATAAATTACATTACTATATGTTTTTCGGGGTGGGGGTGCCAATATAATGTCTATATATTATATTACTATATGTTTTTCGGGGTGGGGGCGCCAATATAAGGTCTATATATTACATTACTATATGTTTTTCGGGGTGGGGGTGCCAATATAAGGTCTATGTATTATATTACTATATGTTTTTCGGGGGGGGGGGGTGCCAATATAAGGTGTATATATTGTATTATTATATGTTTTTCGGGGGGGCGCCAATATAAGGTCTATATATAACATTACTATATGTTTTTCGGGGTGGGGGTACCAATATAATGTCTATATATTATATTACTATATGTTTTTCGGGGTGGGGTGCCAATATAATGTGTATATATTATATTACTATATGTTTTTCGGGGGGGGCGCCAATATAAGGTCTATATATTACATTACTATATGTTTTTCGGGGTGGGGTGCCAATATAATGTCTATATATTATATTACTATATGTTATTCGGGGGGGGGGCGCCAATATAAGGTCTATATATTACATTACTATATGTTTTTTGGGGTGGGGTTCCAATATAATGTCTATATATTATATTACTATATGTTTTTCGGGGGGGGCGCCAATATAAGGTCTATATATTACATTACTATATGTTTTTCGGGGTGGGGTGCCAATATAATGTCTATATATTATATTTCTATATGTTTTTCAGGGGGGGGGCGCCAATATAAGGTCTATATATTACATTACTATATGTTTTTCGGGGTGGGGTGCCAATATAATGTCTATATATTATATTACTATATGTTTTTCGGGGGGGGCGCCAATATAAGGTCTATATATTACATTACTATATGTTTTTCGGGGTGGGGTGCCAATATAATGTCTATATATTATATTACTATATGTTATTCGGGGGGGGGCGCCAATATAAGGTCTATATATTACATTACTATATGTTTTTTGGGGTGGGGTGCCAATATAATGTCTATATATTATATTACTATATGTTTTTCGGGGGGGGCGCCAATATAAGGTCTATATATTACATTACTATATGTTTTTCGGGGTGGGGTGCCAATATAATGTCTATATATTATATTACTATATGTTTTTCGGCTGGGGGGGCGCCAATATAAGGTCTATATATTACATTACTATATGTTTATAAATTACATTACTATATGTTTATAAATTATAAATTACATTACTATATGTTTTTCGGGGTGGGGGTGCCAATATAATGTCTATATATTATATTACTATATGTTTTTCGGGGTGGGGGCGCCAATATAAGGTCTATATATTACATTACTATATGTTTTTCGGGGTGGGGGTGCCAATATAAGGTCTATGTATTATATTACTATATGTTTTTCGGGGGGGGGTGCCAATATAAGGTGTATATATTGTATTATTATATGTTTTTCGGGGGGGGCGCCAATATAAGGTCTATATATAACATTACTATATGTTTTTCGGGGTGGGGGTACCAATATAATGTCTATATATTATATTACTATATGTTTTTCGGGGTGGGGTGCCAATATAATGTGTATATATTATATTACTATATGTTTTTCGGGGGGGGGGCGCCAATATAAGGTCTATATATTACATTACTATATGTTTTTCGGGGTGGGGTGCCAATATAATGTCTATATATTATATTACTATATGTTATTCGGGGGGGCGCGCCAATATAAGGTCTATATATTACATTACTATATGTTTTTCGGGGTGGGGTGCCAATATAATGTCTATATATTATATTTCTATATGTTTTTCAGGGGGGGGGGCGCCAATATAAGGTCTATATATTACATTACTATATGTTTTTCGGGGTGGGGTGCCAATATAATGTGTATATATTATATTACTATATGTTTTTCGGGGGGGGCGCCAATATAAGGTCTATATATTACATTATATATATGTTTTTCGGGGTGGGGTGCCAATATAATGTCTATATATTATATTACTATATGTTTTTCGGGGGGGGGGGCACCAATATAAGGTCTATATATTACATTACTATATGTTTTTCGGGGTGGGGGTGCCAATATAAGGTCTATATATTATATTACTATATGTTTTTCGGGGTGGGGTGCCAACATAATGTCTATATATTACATTACTATATGTTTTTCGGGGTGGGGTGCCAATATAATGTCTATATATTATATTACTATATGTTTTTCAGGGGGGGGCGCCAATATAAGGTCTATATATTACATTACTATATGTTTTTCGGGGTGGGGTGCCAATATAATGTGTATATATTATATTACTATATGTTTTTCGGGGGGGGCGCCAATATAAGGTCTATATATTACATTATATATATGTTTTTCGGGGTGGGGTGCCAATATAATGTCTATATATTATATTACTATATGTTTTTCGGGGGGGGGTGCCAATATAAGGTCTATATATTACATTACTATATGTTTTTCGGGGTGGGGGTGCCAATATAAGGTCTATATATTATATTACTATATGTTTTTCGGGGTGGGGTGGCAATATAATGTCTATATATTATATTATTATATGCTTTTCGGGGTGGGGTGCCAATATAATGTCTATATATTATATTACTATATGTTTTTCGGGGGGGGGCGCCAATATAAGGTCTATATATTACATTACTATATGTTTTTCGGGGTGGGGTGCCAATATAATGTCTATATATTATATTACTATATGTTTTTCAGGGGGGGGCGCCAATATAAGGTCTATATATTACATTACTATATGTTTTTCGGGGTGGGGTGCCAATATAATGTCTATATATTATATTACTATATGTTTTTCGGGGGGGGGGCGCCAATATAAGGTCTATATATTACATTACTATATGTTTTTCGGGGTGGGGTGCCAATATAATGTCTATATATTATATTACTATATGTTTTTCGGCTGGGGGGGCGCCAATATAAGGTCTATATATTACATTACTATATGTTTATAAATTACATTACTATATGTTTATAAATTATAAATTACATTACTATATGTTTATAAATTATAAATTACATTACTATATGTTTTTCGGGGTGGGGGTGCCAATATAATGTCTATATATTATATTACTATATGTTTTTCGGGGTGGGGGCGCCAATATAAGGTCTATATATTACATTACTATATGTTTTTCGGGGTGGGGGTGCCAATATAAGGTCTATGTATTATATTACTATATGTTTTTCGGGGGGGGTGCCAATATAAGGTGTATATATTGTATTATTATATGTTTTTCGGGGGGGCGCCAATATAAGGTCTATATATTATATTACTTTATGTTTTGCGGGGGGGGGGCGCCACAAAGGTATCGTGCCCCGGGCCCCAGTTATGTTCGCTACGCCACTGTGTTATATCAGGGGTGTCCAACCCGCGGGCCGCGGGCCGCATGCGGCCCAAAGCAAGTATTAGTCCGGCTCTGTAACACAGCTCAAAGCGAAAAAAAAATATCAATAGCCCGCATCAACGATGATGGCAGGCGGCCATTACAGATCCCACTTTGTTCATTCGACAGATCGACAATACATCATTTGAAATATTCTATAATTCTATGAAAAATTCTGTATGTAATTTCTGCATATTAATTTCATTACAAAAATGAAATGTGAAGTTTTTACAGATTTAATATTTCATGCTTGTAATGATATTAAATTCGAACAACAACACAGCCCCCCACGCTTTCGCGTATCGGCAAAATAAACTGACTAGTCGCTCGACCGCATTACCACTGGCCTTAAAGGACCCGCAGGACGAACATGGTCACTAAACAAACACCTCCAAGTCGGAATAAAATAATTTAAGTTTAACAGAAACCTCCCATAGGGTGGCAACAACAAAAATAACTATTAAACACAGTAGCACACCAACGCCTTAAGTTGGAAAAATACCGAAAAGCAAAAAAGGTCCCTAGATTCCTTGTTCCAGTTGATCACGTCCGAAAACTTTTTTAAAAAAAATTTATTTATAAACAGGGTACAGCATACATTTAGTGCCAGTACAAACACAAACATATTCAATACAGCAAACAAATGTGATTTACCATAGATAATCAGTAAAAATTACAATATTACCAAAAATCTATTAATATAATTACAATTTTAATAAATATTCATAAATATATTACTGAAAATTTAATCAAATTAGCAAGGGCAGCTCACTACCCCTCAGCCAACGACCGCAATCACGTGGTTCCAATTAAGCCTAAACCACCTGAGTTGGGATAGACACGTGTCAAATTCTCGATAACGTATTAAAGTGTCAAATCCTCAAAAGCGTAACAGCTAACACTAGCATTAGTGCCGCAACCACGTGGATCCATTTAAGCCTGAGTTGGGGATGACACGTGGCAATATCTAAAATACGTAATAAAGTATCAATTCCTCAAAAGCGTAAGAGCTTATACTAGCTTGTAAGGATATTAAAATTAGTATGCACAACAGTGAAGCACTCTAAGGGCCTGTTCACATAGAAGTCCGTTGCGTTGCGTTAAGGTAAAGATGGCGTTGAGACGAAAATAAACCAATCATAGGACTCCAAAAGATTAGCAATGAAATTTTTAACGCCTATGATTGGTTTATTTTCGTCTCAACGTCATCTTTTCCTTAACGCAACGCAACAGACTCCTATGTGAACAGGCTCTAAGAGTCAAATTAGAACCAAAATATCCAGGGCCCGATTATGAACGCTGGGGGCCCCTAGGCAGATGCTATTTGCCCCCCCCCCTTACGAACATTTATAAAATAAGATCTATACATGGGCTATACATACTATTAGAAGTACTAGGTGCATACACCAAGGGGGTTTTGGGGCCCCTAGCATCAGGGGGCCCTGGGCAAAGTCCCGATTTGCCCATGAGGTAAAAAGGCCCTGAAAATATCGGATGAACATCTTAACAACTCCCTGAGAATTGCAACCACTTCAATTGACCCAGATATTGATGCATTAGTTTCTCAAATTCAAAGCCAAATATCACATTAATTTTATGACTCCTATAGTTATCTTCAATAAAATTTATAATGAAATAAATATGATAACTATATATTATACTTTTTTTACTCATCAACTATTTTTAATGTTAGATATATTTTTGTGTGGCACAAAACAATTTGTCTTCTTTCAATGTGGCCCAAGGAAACTAAAAGGTTGGAAATCCCTGCTTTATATACTTCTGCTGCGATGGATTTACGCTTATAAAGTTTTGCCAAAGGCATTTATCGATGTCTAAAACCACGAAAGTTGACTGGAGAAATTTCATGCTGGAGGTTTTTGAGGAGACTCTTGTACTGGAAGGCAGGGCCCGATTATGAACGCTGGGGGCCCCTGGGAAGATGCTATTTGGGGGCCCCCCTTACGAACATTTATAAAAATAAGAACTACCCATGGGCTATACATACTATTAGAAGTACTAGGTGCATACACCAAGGGGATTTTGGCCCCCCTAGCATCAGGGGGCCCTGGGCAAAGTCCCGATTTGCCCATGCGATGAAAAGGCCCTGCTGGAAGGTATAAATGTAATTGGCGAATTTGTGTTGTAGTTGGTTTTGTGTTGTACTTTTCGTGTTACGTTGGCGACACGTCAGTTTAAGGGGAAAGTACCGATTAAACGCCTTCAGCTCACCCATTAATCTGCAGTCCAGAGTGACTGGTTAGATTCGCTAAAATAAGGCTTTTCATTTCCTTCCGCGCTAGAAATTATCGTAAGGAGTTCTGAAGGAGTTCTTTTGTTTTTGAATATATTTTTAAATGACCGGTTTCTTCAGAAACTAGTAAATTCCACCAATATTTTACAAAACATTGGTTAGGGGAAATTTAGGCTTTTCCACGTCCGAACTACACCCTCTTTAAAGCTTATTGCGCATTGACAGATATTTTGAAAGACATTTCACTTTTAACTATTCTTTGGAATGTTTGTTTGCAGCTCATTAGCTGAGAGAGAAAGATAATCCCAAGTAACACAATACCGTTGGGAAATTGTTTGGCAACGGAATTCAGCATAGTTGACCAACAGTTGGATTTGGCCGTTGGGGTAATGTTAAAAAACGGTTGGCATTGCAGCTCACCCAACGGTTGGCTGTTAGTTGGCCCAACCGTCGGGAGAGCAGTCCAATTCTCATTTGCAGTTGGGACAGCGACACTTTATAACTGTTTGCTCAATAGCACTTTTTTGCAGTTGGTCCCATTTCGCAACTTTTGGCCCAGCAGAAACATTTTGCAGTTGGCCCATTTTTGTTTCTGGGAGATCTGCCAACGGTAACCATTCCCAACGACGAAACGAAAATTTGCTTTTAAGACAACGATGTGTGTTACTTGGAATCGAATTCTATAGCAGAATAGGGCATAGGCGTAACTGGGATCGATGAATGGAGGGCGGGGTCAACCCTTAGAGGTATGGACCCTACATCAGTAAAAAGTGGGGAGGGACTTAAGGCCCTATTCCTGAGAAATTCTTGAGTTTTTACATATAAAACACGTAAAATAGGAACTAATTTTTTTCTGTAGTATGTCTATAAAATTATAAGGTATTTTGTAAGCAAATTTTTGTCCCACTGTTTGATTTTTAAAATTTATTTCTGGATTACCCTATTAAAATACAGCCTAGTGCACAAAGCCGAATTATATTTATAATTTGAGTGGTGATAAGTACTAGGTAGGCTCTAAAAAAGTCCAGTATACTTATTTTTTATTTTTCGATTCAATGGGGAATCCCCTTTCTCCCTTCCATTGAGTTTTGAAAAAGGGCCTAACTAGTCTTTTTGGATAAGGGTCAATACCTCCCAAAATGTCACCTAAAACTATTTTTTGTTCAGCTAAGATTAATATCAAAATAACGAATAATACTTAATTCCTGTTCATAAATTATTAATGACGCTAAAAGAATGAATTAAGCTATCACAAGCAAACATTTTCATCACAGAGCAATGATGAAATTAGCCGCAATGCTCCCATAGCAGTGGCGTAGCAAAGGGGGGGCAAGGGGGTCTATCATGGCCTGGGCGCCACTCGCAGAGGGGCGCCAATGTAAGATCCATATATTATATTACTATGTTTTCGAGGTGGATGCCAATATAAAGTCTATATATTATATTACTATATGTTTTTCAGTGGAGGTCCCCAATATAAGGTCTATATATTATATTACTATATGTTTTTCGGGGAGGGCGCCAATATAAGGTATATATATTATATTACTATATTATTTTGTGGGGGACGCCAATATAAGGTCTATATATTATATTACTATATGTTTTTAGGGGAGGGCACCAACATAAGGTCTATATATTATGTTACTATATGCTTTTCGGGGGGGGAGTGCCAATATAAGGTCTATATATTATGTTATTATATGTTTATCGAGGGCGCCAATATAGGGTCTATATATTATATTACTATATAATATATAGACCGTTTTCAGGGGGTCTATATAGTTTTTCAGGGGGGGGGGGGTCGCCACAAATGTATCGTGCCCCGGGCGCCAGTTATGCTCGCTACGCCACTGTCCCATAGCGCGTGAAGAGAGGATAATCCTACAAGTGGTCTGGCCTACACTATTTTCTACACTTTTTAGGCGATAAAGAAGTAAAGCGATAAGAAATTGAAATTTTTTTCAATAGACTGACACAAAGAGAAAGAAAATGTTTCATGGAGTGATTAATGACCAGCATAAATGCATCTATGCATTGCATTTACATGTGCAAGTAGTGCGAGACAGCAAATATTAAAAGCCGAAATTAATCGTTCGCTACACGCGAAATCCCACCCCTCTCTTCCCCCCCGCTTCAGATAATTAGCGGCAGGTCCACGGGTGGTCCTCTCTGACCGATAAGGTGGGTGACCCAAAATTTTTCGAGAGCAGAATTTGCGCTCGGCACCCCTTCGAAACACGAGATAGCACTATCGACACGAGGGGACCCTTGGACGGCAAACACTCTTGCCGGCTAATCTGCCCGGTCCGGATCTAATCTGAACTCCGTTGCTAAGTGTGAAGCCGAGAGCGTATCGGACCATGCCGGGATTGAGGAACTGTTTTTTTTCGATCGAGACCTTCGCAAATGAATAAGTGTGCTGATAAGGAATCGTATTTGCCGGTGTTTGTGGCAACTGCCCGCGGATTGTCGGCCGATCACGTAAGTTCTCGAGCTCACGGTGACCTGCGATTGGACGACTTTCGTTTCGAATGCTTCTCTGGAAAGGCGTGGCTTCGGATTTCGAAACTGCTTGGATTCGATTCTACGGCATCCGCGCGTGGGAAACACCTGAAGTCACAGAATTCGGAAGGAAATATTAGTACAATAATAAGGATTTTTCTAACTGAGGACATTTTTTGTCTTATGCCTTAAGGCTGCTATGTACTAACCCCATTGGATTCTCTCACCTCAATGTTAACCTATGGAGAAAATTTCTCCACGGATTGCCGACTTGGATTCAAAGAGTTTTAAAAAAAATTGTACTCCATCATAGAGAAAGAAATTTTACATTTGTGTACATTTTTCGTTTTTTCTAAAAATGCAATTAATATTTTAAAATTTAAATTATTCGGGGGAAAATCTGGTATAGTGTGTTTTAAACGCTCATAAATTCCTTCGGTGGGCGAAATTTATAAAATGAATCCTGTAGCACTTTGCAGAAAAGTTCAAGCTATCTGACAATACCAATTTTATCTGATTATCGACATTTATGTACCTGTAAATAGTTGACAAAAATATATTTTAAATAAAAAATTTGGGGGCAGCGCTTAACCCCCCCTACATAGAGAGAGCCATTACAATCCCTCAAAATGTCAATCCTGAGGGGGGTGGAATTCTCGAATTGTCAACTGGACTCCTCCCACCACAAGAGTCTGCAAGAAGAGGAAAAGAGAAATACGATTTTTTTTCTTAGTACATAGCAGCCTTAATGTTGAAAAGTGGTGATAAAGTCTCCTCTCTGACCGAAGATTTTTCCCTAATGGTGAGAAGTGGTTGAAGAAAGGAATAAAAAGAATTAAAAAGATAATTCAGTTATTCATGGTATACCTAAGATACAACACATAGCAACATCAGCTTGGCTTAAACAGTGGTCAGTTACAGATATACTGGTCACTGTAGTCAGGTTTATCGTGCTTTAATTTGCGGTGACTAGGGAAGTTGATGTAAGAGACATACCCCAAAATAATGAAAAAAACAGTATACAAATTAAAATATATATATATATATATACATATAATTTATTTATATTACTTTTTTAATTCCATCAATTATTTACATAAATTAAAGCCTTGCTCGGAATTTTTGCGTTTCTCCAGAGGAAACAATTTACCTTTATAAAGTAAAACTTAAAAAAAAATTCTGGTAGTCTCTTCTAACGAAACTACCGCCGGTGATTAACGTAGAATTACTTATCGTTGCTTACCTCTTTTGTATGTATGTATATATATATATATATATATATATATATATATATATATATATATATATATATATATATATATATATATATATATATATATATATATATGTACGTATGTATATATATATACATATATGTATGTCAAAATTTTGACGCATCTTGGTACTTTTCTGTTTAACCTGTCCAAGCGATAGACTGGGTTCAGCGCGCAAATTAAAAGAAGTGATTTGCAATACAGGTAGCTCTTCTGCACTGTAAGCTTATGATAGACAGGGCACCACAACGAAAATGCTACGACGCGAAGATCAGCTCACGATCAGACGTTAAGTTGCTTGTATTTATCGTAGCCAATCGGTCGCTCTCTCATTACCAGTTGTTTCCAGTTTGACGTACAAAAAAAAGGCAAATTTCGGCCCAAGATTATCCGTAACTTTAAAGACACAATCGACGAAAAAGTGACGTAAAATTTCCTGAATCTAGCCCTTTGGATACAAATAGCAAACATACGTTCTCGATTATTTTAAACATTAATCGGTGGCATCATGAAAGCGAACTGAATTACAGCTTGCTACTATACATGCTGTAAAAGGAAGAGATGGGGGGTTCCTTGTTTGAAAATAAAGTCATTCGCAATTCATCTAACAATGTTGCTAGGTTATAGCGTAATGGAATTTATGATTCTGGACAATCAAGAATTTTCTCTAAAGAATAAATTTTATAGTTTTAAAAATTTTAATTTTAACGTAGGATTACGTTCCTCATCAGCGGTCTGCGGAAAGGAAAATTTCAGACTCAAAAACTGTCCGTCCGCCCGTCCTCGCGAGTTATAATTTTGGCAGAGCGCCGAACCCAGTCTATCGCTTGGACAGGTTAAACAGAAAAGTACCAAGATGCATCAAAATTTTGACATACATATATATATATATATATATATATATATATATATATATATATATATATATATATATATATACAGAGGCTGTTCACACATTTTTTAGACGATGCATATTGTATTTACAAAACTAAAAATTACATAAAATTCTTGTGTTTTAAATGTTCTATTTGACATCCCTTATTCTGAACTATCTTTCGACACCGCAATTTCCAGGATAATAATGCCTTTTGAAGTGTCAGAAGAGGTATTCTATCCCATTCCTCCTGAACAGCTTTCCAGAGTCCTGTAAGGATTTTGGGACGACGTTTGGATAATGCAGATTTTAAAAGTCCGAAAGCACAAAAATCCATAGGTGATACATCGGGAGATTTAGTAGGGATATCAGTGAAGGGTATGGCCTTGATACCAGTTTTTTGTTCCATTTCTTTTAGGAAATTTACAGTGGATTTTGATGTGTGACTGCTAGCTTTGTCCTGATGGAGTCTCACAGATTGATGGCACTGTGGGTAAAGCGATGGTATTTCATTCAGAAAAATTGGCGATAAAATATGTTCCTGATATTATTTGGAGTTAATCTTGACATTTTTTTCCACTCTCTTTATTTTTAACTTGCCATTATAAGAAAAACCAGCAACAATCATGAATCCCTTAGAAAAACTTTCTTTCGATTCTTTGAACCATGTACTTAAATTTTTTTCTCCCCTTTTATGATAATAAATGGCTCTTTTTTTGTTGCCATCATTTAAATACACCCATGATTCATCTATTGTGACAATTGTTTACCATTTTTCTTTGGATAAGTGTTTCTCATATAGAATTCTGCAGCGTGTCCTGCGTTCAGCGATATGATTTGGAAGAAGACGATGCACATTGCGTTTTTTCGCTTTCTTAAGATTTAAATCAACGTTTATCATTTTGTTTATAGTGGACACCGAGCATTTTAATAATTTTGCAACTGTCCTTTGACTAGGGGGATTTTCTTTTAACAGTAAACAACGTACCTTTGCAATAGTCGAAGATGTCCGTTTTTTCCTTGGATACTTGTTTGGAATTTTTGTCCCCCTTGAGGCTCCAATTTGACATTTTTTTCCTTTCTTGTTGACTATATTACCTATCGACGCTTTAGATATCACAAAACCATGACTCTCACATCGTTTTTGGATAACGGAGTATGCATATTTCTCTTCGGAAAGAGCATAAATGTAGCCTTCGAACCACTGCTTTGTTAAAAACGCCATTTTGAATAAAAACAAAACTTTCAAGCCGCAGACGATAATTTTGACTTTTAAAAACATAGTAAAATTGCAATTATTTATTTTGCAGCAAACGATTTTTTATTACCGCTTACTAAAAAATTTCGAACAGCCTCTGTATATATATATATATATATATATATATATATATATACATACGTACATATATATATATAAATACATATATACATACATACAAAAGAGGTAAGCAACGATAAGTAATTCTACGTTAATCACCCGCGGTAGTTTCGTTAGAAGAGAGTACCAGGATTTTTTTTAAGTTATAATTTATAAGAGTAAATTGTTTCCACCAGAGGAACACAAGCATTCTGAGCACAGCTTTAATTTATGTAAATTATTGAAGGAATTAAAAAAGTAATATAAATAAATTATATATATATATATATATATATATACTACCCTTTGGGAAACTCTTTTTAAGTGTAATTTGAGTTAAAACCTTGATAGGAAAGATTCTTCTTAGTTCTCGCAAACATTTAAATTCGAAAATTGATCTAAAAAATGTTGTGTTTTCCTTGCATAGATTTATGGATATAATTTTATAAGGATAATGATACGCTGTTTAATGTAGAAAATAATCTAGACAAACGGTGTTCTGCTCATAATCTCTCTAGTAATGATGCGCAGACGATTTTTGATCAAGCGAAACGGTCGAGTTAAAATATCGATCTGGGCGAACACTCGAATTGACACCCGTTTGCCATCGTCAGTACAATAACTCATGGAAAGTTGCTACATCTACAGTTGTATACCATCATATATTTCAGTAAGTGCTGAAAGTTAGGTCTTGAACTTGTTTGTGAGAAATATATTGGGAGCTGCGCAGTCGCAATAGATTTTTGCACCATCAAAAGATCCACTGCGACTACGCGATGACATCTATGACGTCATACGCCGTTAATCGTTAGCCGTATTTTCGATGCGCAAAAGGCTGAGTGCAAAAAAAATGCCACCGTTAAAGAGAAAAGCAGGAGAAAATTTGAGTGAAAAATTTTTTGCATAAAGATTAAAGCAATCTGCATTAAGTAGGTAATAACTGCCATGTGATCTATCAAGTAACATCTATATATATAAAAATGGATGTATGTATGTGTGCGTGTATGTGTGTATGTTCCAGCATCACTCTGGAACGTCTGCAGCAATTTCAACCAAACTTGGTACACATATGTCTTACAACCTGGAAAGAAACACTGGGGTGGGTGGGTGGGTAATACACCCCTGGCACACATAGAGGGGTGGCAGGGGGCACATGAAAAAATAATCGAAAATGACTGATATTAGTGTCGAATCCATAGTTTTCGGGTTTTCTGAGATTAATGGTGACACTCCCGATGCAGTCTATGTGCAAGTTCAGCCCCCTATCAGCATTGGGGGAGGGGAGAGGTGGAAGTAGGAGTTATATAAAATATCCAAAATACCGAGAGTAGTGACGAAACCATAGTTTTCGCGGTCGCTGAGACGAATAGTGACATTTCTGATGCCGTTTAAGTGCAAATTCAGCCCCCCCATTAGCATAGGGGGAGGGAGGGAGGTAAAAAGGTGTGAATATAAAATGACCTAAATGACCGGCAGTAGTGTGAATACCAAAGTTTTCGGAGTCGCTGAGACGAATGGTGACATTTCTGATGCCGCTTAATTGCAAGTTCACCCCTTTAGCATTGGGGGGGGGGAGCGGTGGAGGGAACAAGGGGTGAATATAAAATGTCCATAATACCGAGAGTAGCGACAAAACCATAGTTTTCGGGGTCGCTGAGACGAATAGTGACATTTCTAATGCCGTTTAAATGCAAGTTCAGCCTCGCCATTAGCATTGGGGGGAGGGAGGGAGGTAAAAAGGGGTGAAAATAAAATGACCTAAATGACCGAGAGTAGTGTCAAAACCAGAGTTTTCGGGGTCGCTGAGACGAATAGTGACATTTCTGATGCCGTTTAAGTGCAAGTTCAGCCCACCTCCCCATTAGCATATGGGGGAGGGGTGTGGGAAGAAGTGGTGAATATAAAATGTCCATAATACCGAGATTAGTGTCAAAACCAGAGTTTTCGGGGTCGCTGAGACGAATAGTGACATTTCTGATGCCGTTTAAATGCAAGTTCAGCCCCGCCATTAGCATTAGGGGAGGGGTGAGGGAAGGAGGGGTGAATATAAAATGTCCAAAATGACCAAAGGTAGTGTTAAAACTAGTTTCCGGGGTCGCTGAGATGAATAGTGACATTTCTGATGCCGTTTAAGTGCAAGTTTAGCCCCCTTATTAGAACTGGGAGGGAGAGGGGAAGAAGAGGAGAGGAAAGAAGAGGTGAATATAAAATGTCCATAATACCGAGAGAAGTGACAAAACCATAGTCTTTAGGGTCGTTGAGACGAATAGTGACATTTCTGATGCCGTTTAAGTGCAAGTTCAGCCCCCCCCCCCCATTATCATATGGGTGAGGGGGTGTGGGAAGAAGTGGTGAATATAAAATGTCCATAATACCGAGAGTAGTGTCAAAACCATAGTTTCCGGGGTCGCTGAGACGAATAGTGACATTTCTGATGCCGTTTAAGTGCAAGTTTAGCCCCCTCATTAGAACTGGGTGGGAGAGGGGAGGGAAGAAGAGGTGAATATAAAATGTCCATAATACCGAGAGTAGTTACAAAACCGTAGTCTTTGGGGTCGTTGAGACGAATAGTGACATTTCTGATGACGTTTAAGTGCAAGTGTAGCCCCCTCATTAGAACTGGGTGGGAGAGGGGAGGGAAGAAGAGGTGAATATAAAATGTCCATAATACCGAGAGTAGTGACAAAACCATAGTCTTCGGGGTCGTTGAGACGAATAGTAACATTTCTGATGCCGTTTAAGTGCAAGTTCAGCCTCGCCATTAGCATTGGGAGGGAGGGAGGTAAAAAGGGGTGAAAATAAAATGACCTAAATGACCGAGAGTAGTGTCAAAACCAGAGTTTTCGGGGTCGCTGAGACGAATAGTGACATTTCTGATGCCGTTTAAGTGCAAGTTTAGCCCCGCCATTAGCATTAGGGGAGGGGTGAGGGAAGGAGGGGTGAATATAAAATGTCCAAAATGACCAAAAGTTTTGTTAAAACTAGTTTCCGGGGTCGCTGAGACGAATAGTGACATTTCTGATGCCGTTTAAGTGCAAGTTTAGCCCCCTCATTAGAACTGGGAGGGAGAGGGGTGGGAAGAAGAGGTGAATATAAAATGTCCATAATACCGAGAGTAGTGACAAAACCATAGTCTTTGGGGTCGTTGAGACGAATAGTGACATTTCTGATGACGTTTAAGTGCAAGTGTAGCCCCCTCATTAGAACTGGGTGGGAGAGGGGAGGGAAGAAGAGGTGAATATAAAATGTCCATAATACCGAGAGTAGTGACAAAACCATAGTCTTCGGGGTCGTTGAGACGAATAGTAACATTTCTGATGCCGTTTAAGTGCAAGTTCAGCCTCGCCATTAGCATTGGGAGGGAGGGAGGTAAAAAGGGGTGAAAATAAAATGACCTAAATGACCGAGAGTAGTGTCAAAACCAGAGTTTTCGGGGTCGCTGAGACGAATAGTGACATTTCTGATGCCGTTTAAGTGCAAGTTTAGCCCCGCCATTAGCATTAGGGGAGGGGTGAGGGAAGGAGGGGTGAATATAAAATGTCCAAAATGACCAAAAGTTTTGTTAAAACTAGTTTCCGGGGTCGCTGAGACGAATAGTGACATTTCTGATGCCGTTTAAGTGCAAGTTTAGCCCCCTCATTAGAACTGGGAGGGAGAGGGGTGGGAAGAAGAGGTGAATATAAAATGTCCATAATACCGAGAGTAGTGACAAAACCATAGTCTTTGGGGTCGTTGAGACGAATAGTGACATTTCTGATGACGTTTAAGTGCAAGTTTAGCCCCCTCATTAGAACTGGGTGGGAGAGGGGAGGGAAGAAGAGGTGAATATAAAATGTCCATAATACCGAGAGTAGTGACAAAACCATAGTCTTCGGGGTCGTTGAGACGAATAGTGACATTTCTGATGCCGTTTAAGTGCAAGTTTAGCCCCCTCATTAGAACTGGGAGGGAGAGGGGATGGAAGAAGAGGTGAAAATAAAATGTCCATAATACCGAGAGTAGTGACAAAACCATAGTCTTCGGGGTCGTTGAGACGAATAGTGACATTTCTGATGCCGTTTAAGTGCAAGTTCAGCCCCCCATTAGCATATGGGTGAGGGGGCGTGGGAAGAAGTGGTGAATATAAAATGTCCATAATACCGAGAGTAGTGTCAGAACCATAGTTTTCGGGGTCGCTGAGACGAATAGTGACATTTCTGATGCCGTTTAAATGCAAGTTCAGCCTCGCCATTAGCATTGGGGGAGGGAGGGAGGTAAAAAGGGGTGAAAATAAAATGACCTAAATGACCGAGAGTAGTGTCAAAACCAGAGTTTTCGGGGTGGCTGAGACGAATAGTGACGTTTCTGATGCCGTTTAAGTGCAAGTTGAGCCCCGCCATTAGCATTAGGGGAGGGGTGAGGGAAGGAGGGGTGAATATAAAATGTCCAAAATGACCAAAAGTAGTGTTAAAACTAGTTTCCGGGGTCGCTGAGACGAATAGTGACATTTCTGATGCCGTTTAATTGCAAATTTAGCCCCCTCATTAGAACTGGGAGGGAGAGGGGAGGGAAGAAGAGGTGAATATAAAATGTCCATAATACCGAGAGTAGTGACAAAACCATAGTCTTCGGGGTCGCTGCGACGAATAGTGACATTTCTGATACCGTTTAAGTGCAAGTTGAGCCCCGCCATTAGCATTAGGGGAGGGGTGAGGGAAGGAGGGGTGAATATAAAATGTCCAAAATGACCAAAAGTTTTGTTAAAACTAGTTTCCGGGGTCGCTGAGACGAATAGTGACATTTCTGATGCCGTTTAAGTGCAAGTTTAGCCCCCTCATTAGAACTGGGAGGGAGAGGGGAGGGAAGAAGAGGTGAATATAAAATGTCCATAATACCGAGAGTAGTGACAAAACCATAGTCTTTGGGGTCGTTGAGACGAATAGTGACATTTCTGATGACGTTTAAGTGCAAGTTTAGCCCCCTCATTAGAACTGTGAGGGAGAGGGGAGGGAGGAAGAGGTGAATATAAAATGTCCATAATACCGAGAGTAGTGACAAAACCATAGTCTTCGGGGTCGTTGAGACGAATAGTAACATTTCTGATGCCGTTTAAGTGCAAGTTTAGCCCCCTCATTAGAACTGGGAGGGAGAGGGGAGGGAAGAAGAGGTGAATATAAAATGTCCATAATACCGAGAGTAGTGACAAAACCATAGTCTTCGGGGTCGTTGAGACGAATAGTGACATTTCTGATGCCGTTTAAGTGCAAGTTGAGCCCCCCCCCATTAGCATATGGGTGAGGGGGCGTGGGAAGAAGTGGTGAATATAAAATGTCCATAATACCGAGAGTAGTGTCAGAACCATAGTTTTCGGGGTCGCTGAGACGAATAGTGACATTTCTGATGCCGTTTAAATGCAAGTTCAGCCTCGCCATTAGCATTGGGGGAGGGAGGGAGGTAAAAAGGGGTGAAAATAAAATGACCTAAATGACCGAGAGTAGTGTCAAAACCAGAGTTTTCGGGGTGGCTGAGACGAATAGTGACGTTTCTGATGCCGTTTAAGTGCAAGTTGAGCCCCGCCATTAGCATTAGGGGAGGGGTGAGGGAAGGAGGGGTGAATATAAAATGTCCAAAATGACCAAAAGTAGTGTTAAAACTAGTTTCCGGGGTCGCTGAGACGAATAGTGACATTTCTGATGGCGTTTAAGTGCAAGTTTAGCCCCCTCATTAGAACTGGGAGGGAGAGGGGAGGGAAGAAGAGGTGAATATAAAATGTCCATAATACCGAGAGTAGTGACAAAACCATATTCTTTGGGGTCGTTGAGACGAATAGTGACATTTCTGATGACGTTTAAGTGCAAGTTTAGCCCCCTCATTAGAACTGTGAGGGAGAGGGGATGGAAGAAGAGGTGAATATAAAATGTCCATAATACCGAGAGTAGTGAGAAAACCATAGTCTTCGGGGTCGTTGAGACGAATAGTGACATTTCTGATGCCGTTTAAGTGCAAGTTTAGCCCCCTCATTAGAACTGGGAGGGAGAGGGGAGGGAAGAAGAGGTGAATATAAAATGTCCATAATACCGAGAGTAGTGACAAAACCATAGTCTTCGGGGTCGTTGAGACGAATAGGGACATTTCTGATGCCGTTTAAGTGCAAGTTCAGCCCCCCCCCCATTAGCATATGGGTGAGGGGGTGTGGGAAGAAGTGGTGAATATAAAATGTCCATAATACCGAGAGTAGTGTCAAAACCATAGTTTTCGGGGTCGCTGAGACGAATAGTGACATTTCTGATGCCGTTTAAGTGCAAGTTCAGCCTCGCCATTACCATTAGGGGAGGGGTGAGGGAAGGAGGGGTGAATATAAAATGTCCAAAATAACCAAAAGTAGTGTTAAAACTAGTTTCCGGGGTCGCTGAGACGAATAGTGACATTTCTGATGCCGTTTAAGTGCAAGTTTAGCCCCCTCATTAGAACCTGGAGGGAGAGGGGAGGGAAGAAGAGGTGAATATAAAATGTCCATAATACCGAGAGTAGTGACAAAACCATAGTCTTCGGGGTCGTTGAGACGAATAGTGACATTTCTGATGCCGTTTAAGTGCGAGTTCAGCCCCCTATTAGCATAGGGGGAGAGGGAAGGGGGAGGGAAGAAGGGGTGAATATAAATATCCATAATACCGGGAATAGTTTCGAATCCGTTGTTTTCAGGTTCTCTGCGACGAATAGGGACACGCCCGATGACTTTTAAATGCAAGTTTAGTCTCCTACCACCATTAGGGGGAGGGGGGGGAAGGGGTAAAACTAAAATGTCCAAAATGACCGAGAGTAATGTCGAGTCAATAGCTTTCGAGGTCACAGAGATAAATAGTGATACTCCCGATGCTGTTTAAGTGCAAGTTCATCCCCCATCAGCATGGGGGAGGGGGGAAGGGGAAATATAAAATGTCCATAAGGACCGAGAGTAATATCGAATCCATAGTTTTTGGAGTCACTGAGAGGAATATAGGAAGTTAAAAATGTTGTTTATAATGAAGTTTTGAGTTGAATTAATAATAGAGGGAATTTGTAATTTTTTTCATCATTTGCATACTGTACTTACTTTGAAATAACTGTAAATTAAATTACTTAGATTTTACACTATGGGTATAATCCATTCCTTTTCATGTGTAATAAAAAATTGGGATAAATAACTAGCTATTTGCCAACGCGGGGCAAATAGCTAGTTATCTTTAAAAGAAGAGAGAAAATGCGATGACTGTCACTATAGAAACGGCGAGGATTGTGTCAATGCACAAAATATTAGAATGTAAAGTAAGAACTTGCCCTGAAAATCGTTTTTGCGTTTTAACGTAGGATTACGATCCTCCATAACGGTTCTCCAGAAAGCAAAATTTCAGATGCAAAAACCGCCCTTCGTCGCGAGTTATAATTTTGGCAGCGCACTAAACCCAGTCTGTATCGCTTGGACAAGCAATAAAGAATTAAACAGAAAAATACCAAAATGGGTCAAAACTTTGATATATATATATATATATATATATATATATATATATATATATATATATATATATATATACATACAAAAAGAGGCAAGGAACGACAGTGGCGTAGCGAGCATAACTGGCCATAAATGTATCGTGCCCGGGGCACGATACATTTATGGTGTCCTCCTTTCTGAAAAATATATAGTAATATAATATATAGAATTAGTGAAAAGGACCATTTGGAACCCCTGTGCGAGTGGCGCCCGGATCATGATAGACCCACTTGCCCACCCCTCGCTACGCCACTGAGCAAAGGTAAGCAATATTACGTTAATAACCCGCGGTAGTTTAGTTAGAAGTGACTACCTGAAATATTTTTTAACGTAGGACTACATTCCTTTATAACGATCCTCCGGAAAGGAAAATTTTAGACGTTAAAACCGTCAGTCCGTACCTCGCGAGTTATCATTTTGGCAGCGTGTCAAACCCAGTCTGTATTACTTGGACAAGCAGTAAAGAGTTAAACAGAGAAGTACCAAAATGTGTCAAAATTTTGGCATACATACTGTATATATATATATACATACGTACACACACACACACACACATATATATATATATATATATATAATATATATATATATATATATATATATATATATATATATATATATATGTATATATATACATAACACATACATACATATATACGTACAAAGAGGTAAGCAACGATAAATATTCCTACGTTAATAACCCGCGGTAGTATCGTTAGAAGAGACTACCTGAAATTTTTTTTCTTTTTATCGTTATGGCATTTACCGTGATGGTCGTGACGTGCAAACGATCTATTCGATACATACAATTGTAAAGTGAAAATGGGGAGTGGGTAAAATTATCAGTTTTATGCAATTTTATTTTAAAATCCAAATGAGTGACGTTGGTTCACCTATAGCTATACGATGGCCCTATTGAAAGCCACCAAAGATTCTCGAATGTCTTAATCTTTTCCTTACGGGGTAGGATATTATGTAGCCCAAGAATGCGGGCCAAAGAATGAGTATATATATCTATATATATAAAACAGTTCCGTAACTGACTGACTGACATACAACGCACAGACCAAACCGCTGGACCTAAAAGGTTGAAATTTTGCATGGTGATTTTTCTTATGGTGTAGGGGTGCACTAAGAAAGATTTTGAAAAATTCTTCTTAGATTTTTTTAAAATTAAATTTTTGAGCTGTTTTTGTAACTTTTTTTAACTTTGCATTTAAAATAATAATTTGAGGGTTATAAAATTTATATCAAGAGAAAGATCATAGAAATTCCTTTAAAATGAAATCTTTTTCGAACCTTTACCTCGATTTTCTGATTTTTGGTGAATTTTTAAAGATTGATTTTTAGAATTTAACTTATTAAATGCTGATCACGTGATTTCTTTTTCTGGTACTTTAAATAAATTAATCGTCACGTGCATAACAACTAAATAGACAAAAAAAAATTCTTTTTCTTTCTAATGCAGCAGACGATTGGATAATATAAAAAATATAAATAAATAAATATCCCTTATGATTTTTTTTATAAATATAAATATATATATATTTACTAATATATAAAGAGAGAGCGGATTTTGTATGTGGAGGGTAATCTCCGTAACCACTGCACCTATTTAATAAATTCTTTTACTATTTGAAAGGTACATTATTCCAGATGGACATAGGCTATATATTATGTATATCTGATCAGTAGAAAGAAAGTTAGGGGCCTAAAAGTTGAGCTGATGCTTCATCCTTTGCAACTTTCTCTTTGTCAACCATAGTCAAGTAACCATAGCAACACATCTATACTAATATATAAAGAGAGAGAGCGGATTTTGTATGTGGAGGGTAATCTCCGTAACCACTGCACCTATTTAAAAAATTCTTTTACTATTTGAAAGGTACATTATTCCAGATAGACATAGGCTATATATTATGTATATCTGATCAGTAGAAAGAAAGTTAGGGGCCTAAATGTTGAGCTGATGCTTCATCCTTTACAACTTTCTCTTTGTCAACCATAGTCAAGTAACCATAGCAACACATCTATACTAATATATAAAGATAGAGAGCGGATTTTGTATGTGGAGGGTAATCTCCGTAATCACTGTACCTATTTAATAAATTCTTTTACTATTTGAAAGATACATTATTCCAGATGGACATAGGCTATATATTATATATATCTGATCAGTAGAAAGAAAGTTAGGGGCCTAAATGTTGAGCTGATGCTTCATCCTTTACAACTTTCTCTTTGTCAACCATAGTCAAGTAACCATAGCAACACATCTATACTAATATATAAAGATAGAGAGCGGATTTTGTATGTGGAGGGTAATCTCCGTAATCACTGTACCTATTTAATAAATTCTTTTACTATTTGAAAGATACATTATTCCAGATGGACATAGGCTATATATTATATATATCTGATCAGTAGAAAGAAAGTTAGGGGCCTAAATGTTGAGCTGATGCTTCATCCTTTACAACTTTCTCTTTGTCAACCATAGTCAAGTAACCATAGCAACACATCTATACTAATATATAAAGATAGAGAGCGGATTTTGTATGTGGAGGGTAATCTCCGTAATCACTGTACCTATTTAATAAATTCTTTTACTATTTGAAAGATACATTATTCCAGATGGACATAGGCTATATATTATATATATCTGATCAGTAGAAAGAAAGTTAGGGGCCTAAATGTTGAGCTGATGCTTCATCCTTTACAACTTTCTCTTTGTCAACCATAGTCAAGTAACCATAGCAACAC
The DNA here is from genome assembly GCA_907164885.2 of Dolomedes plantarius. Classification (NCBI taxonomy): domain Eukaryota; kingdom Metazoa; phylum Arthropoda; class Arachnida; order Araneae; family Dolomedidae; genus Dolomedes; species Dolomedes plantarius. The sequence continues at coordinate 106,876,517 of OU015503.1, forward strand.
ATCTATACTAATATATAAAGATAGAGAGCGGATTTTGTATGTGGAGGGTAATCTCCGTAATCACTGTACCTATTTAATAAATTCTTTTACTATTTGAAAGATACATTATTCCAGATGGACATAGGCTATATATTATATATATCTGATCAGTAGAAAGAAAGTTAGGGGCCTAAATGTTGAGCTGATGCTTCATCCTTTACAACTTTCTCTTTGTCAACCATAGTCAAGTAACCATAGCAACACATCTATACTAATATATAAAGAGAGAGAGTGGATTTTGTATGTGGAGGGTAATCTCCGTAACCACTGCACCTATTTAAAAAATTCTTTTACTATTTGAAAGGTACATTATTCCAGATAGACATAGGCTATATATTATGTATATCTGATCAGTAGAAAGAAAGTTAGGGACCTAAATATTGAGCTGATTCTTCTCATTTACAACTTTCCCTTTGTCAACCATAGTCAAGTAACCATAGAAACACATCGAACGATATTTTCATTTATTATCCGTAAAAAATTTAAAGCATGGCGAAAATTTTTTTTTTAAATTCTTCTTAGATTTTTTTAAAATTAAATTTTGTAACTTTTTAAAAGTTTGCATTTGAAATAATAATATGTGGATCATAAAATTGATATCACAAGAAAGATCATAAAAATTCCTTTAAAATGAAATCTTTTTTGAATCTTTATCTTCATTTTCTGAATTTTGGTGAATTTTTAAATATTAATTTTTAGAATTTAGTTTATTAAATTCTGATGCCGTGATTTCTTTTCTTTTTTGTGGTACTTTAAATTAATGTTACGTCACATGCATAACAACGAAATAAATTGACATATTTTTTTTTTCTTTCTAATGCGGCAGACGATTGGACATTATCCAAAAAACTATTAAAATACAGTAAAAGAAAGTGTTCCTCAAACTGTATTATATTAACTCTGCTATATTCTTCAGTATGTTCTATTAGATTTAATTTGAATATTTTCTTCTGCATTATTTTGTCTATACGAATATTTTATAAATATATTTTATGGGTTTTTCTGGCATTAATTGCATACATTGCCGGTGTATTTATAATCAATATTATTTTTGTTCTTTTTTTTAAATTAATTGCATACGTTGACCGTTGTATTTAATTTGAATGTACTTTGAAGACCACCTTCCATGAAGTCTTCTACGCACGGTTGAAGTTGATACCAACCTTCCGGGACTTGCAGCGAGGGAAGATCTGAGTTCAGACGGAGTTGCTGTTCTATTCCTTCGTGCGCATAATGACAAATATCGGTCATCGGCACTCGTCGTAGCCTATGGCCGTCCTTGGCGGCTGAACCTCCTGGATGCCGAATCTGTGGTTAGAAATTGTTGCCAAAGTCTATGAACCACAGACAGACTCACAATTAGCCATCTGGCCACTTCTGTCTGACTTTGTCCTCCCATTAGTCTCCCAATAGCTGGCCATCGCAGTTCTTCGGTCAAATGATGCCTGGAAGTCATCGTTACAATTTGGCTATGCCAGATGTCTAATCTCAGCCTCGCAGCGACAATTACCGCCTTGCCCTGAGACATGCACTTTTATGCTCCTCGCAAATGATGTATTCCGACTGCAGCTCCACTATTGTGCATAATGTAGTATTGTTCAGCACCTTTTACTTAACAACATATTCAAATTTTAAACAGATTGTCCGAGTTTTGAACGTGTTATCACTCTTTTTGGGATTTTTCCTTAATTTTTGATAACTAGTGTGTGTATATATATACAGTGGAATCTCGATCTATCGTTTTCCAAGGGACCGATTGAAATGAACGATAAATGCGGGAAAACGATAGATGCGGAAACATAACAAAGCAATATGATCGTTGGGACTGGATAAAATGAACGACACATACGGAAAAACGATGGATCCGAAAACGATCGATCGAGATTCCACTGTATATATACAGTCGAACCTCCATATATCGAACTTCCATATATCGAAATTTTCTATATATCGAACTCTTAGCAAATCTCCATGTTCATTACATAGAAAAATTGTTTCTATACATCGAAAATAATCTCTATATATCGAAATTTTTTTCAAGACAAATTGGGAGATTTTATTCCACTTTAGAATAAAATCTCCCTATTTTTGGCATTTGAAACAATACGTCATAGACTTCAATTCGCGGAAAATAACCTTGATTAAGTTTTCAGTGGACTGAATAAATACGAACATTTCGTTGAACTTTCCGCAAAACTGGCTCTTCAGCAAGATATTCGTAGTTTTTTTTTTAAAGAATGTAACTGTGATCATTGTAACCACTGTCTGGATTATTGTTTTTTTTTAAAGGTATGTAGTACTCAATAAATCTTTCATATTAATTCATTTTTTAGTTATTAACTTTCATTTAATGGGGTTCATATATAAATTAGAAATGGAGTTTCGTATACGAAAATTAGCTTTAATTTTTTTAGGAGAATTATGATAAAACTAAGCTCAATTCTATATATCGAAATTTCTATATATCGAATTTTTTTCTGGCAATTTGCTACTTCGATATATGGAGGTTCGACTGTATATATATACATAACCCCCTAAATGACCGTTCTCCCAATGGGGGTAGGAAATTTCTCATTCTAGGGAGGGAATTGAAAAAATGGGCCCCGTAAGCTAAAGGTTAATGGATAAGGAGCCCCTTATTGGTAGACAATAACATTTCCTAATCGTTTATTGGATCGCTCTAGAAATAAAACTTTTCAGGTTACACTACAGTGGATTCTGAAACAGTTCCTTACATAATTTCTGTTTCCAGGACATTCATGCACAGCGTAATGCCGCAGGAGGGCATAACCTCCGTATACCAAACTGATCGTTATATGTGGACCTTTCGGCGCCCGATAATAGAAGTCATCCGGAAATAAACGATAAATGCATCTAGAAAGAGCTGAAAATATCTGCGCAATCTCCAAATTTAAGCCCCGGCGGTTAACGACCTCTGAACCGTTTCTTAATTTTGGAAAGAGGGGCTGTGGCTCGAAAAACACGTTATCGAAGATGACCCGATTCGATTACGTTTTCCAGAGGTTGCTATTTTCGGGCCAGAGGGCGCCTTTGTTGACAAACACCTGTTCGAGCGGGGGAAAAGGTTATGTTGTTGCGCCAGTACTTTTCTGGAAAGTTTCGAATGCTCAAATAAGACCAGTTTACAAGAGCGGGAAGGTTCGAATGTATGAAATTGTTTAGAGAACAAAACAGAGAGGTCACTAAACAGTGGCGTAGCTAGGGGGGGGGGGGGCAAGAGGGTTTATCATGCCCCGGGCGCCACTCGCAGAGGGGCGCCAATGTAAGATCCATATATTATATTACTATATGTTTTCGAGGTGGATGCCAATATAAGGTCTATATATTATGCTAGCTGAAAACCCGCGCTTCGCTACGGAGTACATTCAAATTAAATACAACGGACAATGTATGCAATTAATGCCAAAAAAAATTATATATATTTATAATAAATGCGACGTTCAATGTATACAATTGATGTAAAAAAATATATATATATTTAGAAAAAAAATCGTAAGGGATAATTTTTTGGATAATATCCAATCGTCTGCTGCATTAGAAACAAAACTTTTGTTTTGTCTATTTAGTTGTTATGCACGTGACGATAAACTTATTGAAAGTACCAGAAAAAGAAATCACGTGATCAGCATTTAATAAATTAAATTCTAAAAATTAATCTTTAAAAATTCACCAAAAATCAGCAAATGGAGGTAAAAATTCGAAAAAAATTTCATTTCGAAGGAATCTTTATGATCTTTCTCGTGATATAAATTTTATAACCCTCAATGCATTATTTTAAATGCAAACGTAAAAAAAGTTTAAAAAACAGCTTAAAAATTTAATTTAAAAAATCTAAGAAGAATTTTTGAAAAATCTTTCTTAGTGCACCCCTACACTATTAGAAGAATCGCCATGCAAAATTTCAGCCCTTTAGGTCCAGCGGTTTGGTCTGTGCGTTGTATGTCAGTCAGTCAGTGAATGAATGAATGAGTCAGTTACGGAACTGTTTTATATATATAGATTACTATATGTTTTTCAGGGGAGGGCCCCAATATAAGGTCTATATATTATATTACTATATTATTTTGTGGGAGGCGCCAATATAAGGTCTATATAATATATTACTATATGTTTTTAGGGGAGGGCACCAATATAAGGTCTATATATTATGTTACTATATGCTTTTCGGGGGGGAGTGCCAATATAAGGTATATATATTATGTTATTATATGTTTATCGAGGGCGCCAATATAGGGTCTATATATTATATTACTATTATATTACTAGGTATTATATTACTAGGTCTATATATTATATTACTAGGTATCGTGCCCCGGGCGCCAGTTATGCTTGCTATGCCACTGTCACTAAAGTGATTAAAGGATATAAACAGCACGGGAGCTCTCTCTTTTTTATTAGCAACGAATAGTGAAAGAGTTTTCTCTGTTACAAGTCACATCCCATTTAATTGAAAATCGTTTGCATGAAATTTAAATAATTGCAACAACGTCTTTGAAATATTTCTCACTAGCTGAAAACCCGTACTTCGCTACGGAGTACATTCAAATTAAATACAACGGTCAATGTATGCAATTAATGCAAAAAGAAAAAAATTTATAAAAAAATCATAACGGATATTTTTATAAAGAAAATAATGTAAAAGAAAATATTCAAATTAAATCTAATAGAACATACTAAAGAATATAGTACAGTTTGAGTAACATTTCTTTTACTGTATTTTAATATTTTTTTCGATAATGTCCAATCGTCTGCCGCATTAGAAAAAAAAAATTATTTTTGTCAATTTATTTCGTTGTTATGCACGTGACGATAAATTGATTTAAAATATCACCTAAAGAAAAGAAACTACGTGATCAGCATTTAATAAATTGAATTCTAAAAATGAATCTTTAAAAATTCACCAAAAATCAGAAAATGGAGGTAAAGATTCGAAAAAGATTTCATTTTAAAGGAATTTTTATGATCTTTCTCGTGATATAAATTTTATAACCCTTCGGTTACTATTTTAAATGCAAACTTTAAAGAATGTTTCAAAGACAGCTTAAAAATTTAATTAAAAAAAATCAAATGAGAATTTTTCAAAAATCTTCCTTAGAGCACTCCTACACTATAAGAAGAATCGCCATTCAAAATTTCAGCCCTTTAGGTCCAGCGGTTTGGTCTGTGCATTATATGTCAGTCAGTCAGTCAGGTATGGAACTGTTTTATGTATATACTAGCTGAAAACCCGTACTTCGTTACGGAGTACATTCAAATTAAATGCAACGGTCAATGTATGCAATTAATGCCAAACAAAACTAAATTTTGACAGTTTGAGGAACATAATATCTTTTATTGTATATTAATATTTTTGTTGGATAATGTCCAATAGTCTGCCGCATTAGCAAGAAAAAAAAAATTTTTTTTTGTCTATTTAGTTGTGATGCACGTGACGATAAATTTATTTAAAGTACCAGAAAAAGAAATCACGTGATCAGCATTTAATAAATTAAATTCTAAAAATTAATCTTTAAAAATTCACCAAAAATCAGAAAATGGAGGTAAAGATTCGAAAAGGATTTCATTTTAAAGGGATTTTTATGATCTTTCTCGTGATATAAAATTTATAACCCTCAAATTATTATTTTAAATGCAAACTTAAAAAAAGTTACTAAAACAGCTTAAAAATTTAATTTAAAAAAATCTAAGAAGAATTTTTGAAAAACCTTTCTTATTTCACCCCTACACTATAAGAAGAATCACCATGCAAAATTTCAGACCTTTAGGTCCAGCTGTTTGGTCTGAGCGTTGTATGTCAGTGAGTCAGTTACGGAACTGTTTTATATATAGAGATATACACAGTTATTTAGTATTTCTACCGCTCTAAACTTACGGAAAGACTGAGACACTTGAAATGTTAACTAGCTTCACCAGCTCATTCAACGGCGGCCTATCGTCTGCCGATATCGAAGCTCACTGCGAAGTTACGTAACCAGCGAAGTGTGTTTGGCAGTATCTGTCTGGCCTTGAATCGGGAGGGAGCGATAAGTCCCGCATATTTAGGTTGTAAAAGAATGTTAACGAGATGCTCTCCGTGATACCGTTCAAATTCGAAAGTTTAATCTCGTTAAAGTGGCGAATTAAAAGGGAAAAAAAAGAGAGCTTCCAAAAATATCCAGTCATGCCGCCCTTGAGCGTGGAAATCGGCATTGTTCACTTATGCAGTACACGGGCAATACATATATAAATATATTTTTACACCCCCCCCCCACATATATATATATTTTCCCAATGCGGAGGCACTTGTCGTTAAACATTCGCCTATACTACGCCGCAATTTTTACTGCCCATTTTATTGTGGGGACACCATATAGGCGGACAGCGTTACCCCCTATGAAGGGACGACACACGAACAGAGGCATTTTTCGTGGCGCAACGCCAGGATTCGATCCGAGCACCCTCAGCACCGAAAACCAGCGCGCTGTACCACTAGGCCGGCACAAGCCCATATAAATATATATATATATATATATATATATATATATATACACACATATATATATATACATATATATATATATATGTATATATATTGTAAGGACTTTGCCTAAAACTAAGACTGACAGCCTTTAATATTTACAAAATGCTTTATTTGCATCCCGATTAAATATAGGCTTTATACAATAATTACAAAAAAAATAAGCACTATCTGAGGCTATTTCGCGGGGTTCAGGACATCATGAGAGGGATACAGCAGGCTCTCCGTCTCTGGCACACGTCCGACGATGGAGGTTGTTCACACCTGTAAAAAAAAGGTCATCTGCCCCCATTTACATCAAGGTGGCGAATATATACCCTCACAAACGCCTGTGGGTGGTTGAAGCGGCTCTCTTGATTTCCTTTCTGTAAACCGTCTTCAAACTATTCCGCGTCTTCCGCTAAAGGCTAAACGTTTTTCCTCCGGACAGGCTTTGTCTGCATGGAGGGAGGATTCTTTACAGAAGACGGCTTCCTAATTGTCCGATGGCGACGCGGCGTCTGCCACAACTCGGTGACAAAACGACTGTCACCGATGAATACGGTAGGGGAATAATGGCCGTCTTGCCGCCAGGCCTTCTCAGAAATCCCGGGTGTGAAAAGAGACACCAAGTCATTACAGACTAAATTCCTCCCCTCCCCAGATGTTTTTCTGCAGAGAGTTTCACCTGCAAAAAACAGAACAAAAACATGGTCCTTCTCAGGACAATTTCAATTATAAAAACTTTTCCCGAAGGCAAATGCACACCCAATTGACATTACGAGTAGACCGTTAATTTTGATCAAACTCTGGCTTTACCTTCATGAAAGAAAATTTTTAACTGTACTTTAAAGTATCATTTTAAAAGCACATCAAAAGGAATTTATAATTAAAATTTACGCACTTTAAAATCTCTAATAAGAGAACATGCCGTAGCAAAGAAATTATAAAAATTACACAATAATATAACAAGTCATGGCAAAAATTTTAAATAAAATCGTATACTAATACATGTCATATCAAAAAACTTTAAATTCATAGAACACTAGTACATACACATGACACTAATAAATTCTCAAATTGATATTAAACACAGTTATAATGAAACAACTTTACACAAATAAAATTAAACACAAATCCAAAATGGATACCTAAACTTCATACAGAACATATCATCGCGGTTACTAATACACATGAAAATTTTAAATTTCTTACTTATCTTTTAATACATTTAACACTTATCGTCATAAAACAATTTAATACTCGGCTTTCCGTAAATTCTGGATCAGGGAACTTAATTCGTTCACGATTACCTGTGATCCAATCTTTTCCATTTAAGTGGACAGTCATCAGTGACCTAAATTTAAATATTCATTTTATCCTACTATAGGATTCACAATCGATTTAGGGTCTAATTTTTCAGTACTGACTGACATAAAATTATAACAAAATAGCTCATTGGCTCATTCCTTATCAAAAAAAACTCACAAACTTCACATTCCTGTTAATCACTTTGTTTCTTTGACAACACTTACATTTATCTGTTGTCGTAACAACTCTTCAGACAAAACTTATCGATTTCACAATAAATCATTCAATTGCGGTATTCAAACACCGTACGGAGTGCATTTTGACTCCAATTACTACCTTCTTAGGTATACACAAAACATACACATTTGCATTTAAAAGTTAGCCATCACCTTTCTGAGGCATTCTACTGGCTTATGCAACAAACAAAACAGAACATAAAATGTTACAATTGAACATTAATTAAAACCTATCTGAGGCATTCCAACACGGCATACATAAAACCGTCATATGGCGTTTGCCACTACAAAACCGTTATATTATGATAACGTCAAAGGAATTTCACCTGAATTTTCCTTTAAAGCAAAACTCAACTTCTATGGTCGAGTCGATCAAATTTACAAACAATTACATGTTACACTTCATAAAAAAAACATTACTCAAACGAATACACATTAATTTCTGGTCACATTTTTTACACTGAAACTACAATTAATCAACATACTTATAATATACATTTAAACTTTTACGACTAAACTTCGGCTTAGCCTGGTGTTCGGCGGGAATTAACATGGTTAAGACGTTTCACAGTATTCTTAACATTAGGACATTTCCCCTTTTGACATTTGTCACAAGCCGACACGTAATCATTTATATCTAAGTGACAATATGGCCAGTAAAAATACTGAGTTAATGATTCTTTCATCTTAGCAACGCCTAAATGAACATTAGTATGTTCGTGGCAGAGTCTTTTTAATTTCTCTCGATACTTTCGAGGCACAATAAGCAGTTTTCTAGTGGTTCCATCGTTATTTTTTTTCTGGTAAAATAACATCTCGTTTACCACCACGTACTTATTTTCTTCGGGCGTCTTCTTTTTCGCTCTATCAAAAATTACTTTTAATTCTTCGTCCTCACTTTGTGCAACTCTAAATTCTTCGGGTGAAGTCTTTAATAAGTCGGGAGTAATTATTTGTTTCTCCTGGAGAGGCAAGATAGTCGCGCTCTCTTCCGAAGTGATTTCTTCTACCGCTTCTGATCCGGGGATCACTTGCTCTATTCTCGTTTTTTCATCTCCCGTGTCTAGCCTTTCTCTATCAAATTTTAGGTTTTCGGCCCGAGTTTGCACAGTATTTTTCACCGGAACTTCAACATTCCTGTTGATCTTCTCAAGCAAGGCTGCCGTTTTATTTCCTAACAAATAGTGTTTCTGCTCGAATTCCGTATTGCTGACAGCTGCTCTAGTTCTGGTGTGGCCCCATTCACATTTTAAATCGACCTCTGCTATAGGTAAGCAAACGGATGAATCTAACACAGGTGCACTGACATAAACGTGCTCTCCTGTGTACATATGGGGTTGTACCAAATTTTTAGAAATCAGATCAATGCTCGCTCCTGTGTCTCTCAGAATAGACGTAGATTTTCCATTAACGACTCCCTGACTGATATATGGAGTCATCACGCCACTCGAGTCTCCTCCACTAGTTTCTGTTGCCGCGATAATTTCCGTCTCTTTAAGTTTAGGGCACTGTGGTCTCAGGTGGTCATAAGAACCACACTCGTAGCAACGGAGCTGTTTTCTTTTCTCAAAAATTCTTTCCTTGTTTTGTCCACTAGAAGCTTCTTTTTCCACATCTTTTTTTTCTTTCTTCTCTTCCTTGAATTTATGATTATTTTTAAATGGCTTATTAATTTTATCTGTGGACTTCTGATCCTTTGGGAATTCTCTTGTTCGGAAACTGTCTTGCAAGCTTTCACACTTATCTATTTTTTCCGCTAATTCTAAAGGAGTATTAATCTGCATCCACTGCTCCAAAAAATGATCTTTTATATCGGCAGGTACCCGTCTCTTCATCTGTTCCGTTATGTGTAGGTCTCTCAGTTTCTTAAATGTAGTGATTTCTAAGTCTGCGATCCATTCATCATAATAGCCACTAAGCTCATGGGCATAATTCCTCCATGACTTATCTGCGAGTTTAGGATGGCGATAAAACAGTTGTTTTAATTTTTCTGTATTCATCCTAAATCTCTGGAGAATCATCTCTTTGACGTAGTCATAATCTTTTGCCTGTTCTGGCGATTCTCTGGCCATCATGTTGGAAATTTCTGGGGTTAGTACCCCTAACAAATATGGCACCCAATCTTGTTTAGGGACTCCCGCCATCTCTGCTCTTCTCTCAAAATTAATTAGATACAGGCCCATTTCGTCCCGTTTCTCGTCAAATTTCTGCATGGTTTTAAGGAGCTGAATGTTCTGAGTTGCGTCTGCATCTCTGTCCCTCCCATTTCGGGCTCTATTGTCTCCATTAATTCCTAATTCCAGTCTCCTTATTTCGAGAGTAAGTTGGTCTTGACGAATTTTGTCTTCTCTTTCTCTCTCTCTCTCTTCTCGTTTCGCTTCTTCTTGGCGAATTCTCTCTTCACGTTCCTTTCTATCTTCAATAATACGCTCTAGTGCGAGTCTAGCGTCTTCTTCGACGTAATTTTCGTTTTCTGTAATGATCTTCTTAATTTCGAAAATCTTAAGCGTATCGTCAGCTAGTCCTCCTAACTCTTCTAAAAGTTCTAAAAGGTCCCCTTTCTTACCCTTATTTAAAAAGGACATTTTTCTAACTTTAGGGTAACTAACTGTATGATAACCAATAAAGTTTTCCTCAGCTACTAGCAATACCTTCCTACGGTATGTGTCCTAACTGGAACTAACAAGTTCAAAACTGATCAATTTTAGACCGAACTATAATTTTAGCCCTTATGAACACCAAACTAGCACCGCACAATATAAACATTCACAATTTACTCAATACCTATCAAATCAAAATACCGAACTCTTACACAGAATACACATAAACAGAATTCTCAAATTAATCAATGCTCTATATAGATTTCTCACACAGTAATACACAAATACTAAATTATCACTGTTAATATCAAAGCATAAGAAACTTAAATATATCTGTTACTATTAAAAGAAAAAAAATACTAAATAAACACTGCAAAAAAAAATTCACTTTCTTTAAAAATAGAGAAAAACATACAGTATTTGCAATTAACAAAACACA
>OU015503.1:106890158-106988485 GCA_907164885.2 Dolomedes plantarius
GTTACTGTATTGGACAACAGACAGGCAAAATATGAGCTTTGGTATTTAATTGTGTATAGATAGCCATCAAACGATGCTTTGCTTAGTAGGACAGGTCAGAACACACCTACAAAATTGCGAGTTAAACTGTGTTTTCTAGGCCACGCCCTCTAACGCAGTTTTGACTGTCAATGTACGCATGTAACCAACTAGAGGAAGGAAGATATTATCCAACAGCTCTTAAATATCCTGGCTGACTCAAGTCCATCATGTTCTTCTTTTTCTTTTTTCTCTAAAATAATATTTAAAAAAAATAAATAAAAAATAAAATAAAAAATAAAAAATAAAAAATGATACTTGGCTTGCAAAGGGCAAAAAAAAAAATTTTAATCAAATAACTATGTATTGGTATCCCTGAACTTCCTATTCTCTTAATTGCATAACTTAGCATCGATCGCAAACCATCCAAACTACTGTCCATGTAAGTTGCTTGCTCACTTTGCCTACTACGAACTCAATGATCCTGAGCGCACCAATCACTTTTCTCCTTTTCTCTACTCTCTGACTAACCATGGTTCCCTCTGCTTACTCTCTGAAAGCCTGCACTAGAGGGCGTGGCTCAGGAAGTGCAGTTAGACCCATTTTCTTATGGTCTTATGGTTCATCATGTTTCAAATTAGTTCGCCAAAACACATGTTACGCCAAACCGTTGCCGCTGTCTCATCGCCAATTTGAAAAGCATCGATGTCACGACTTAGCTCTCCAATGGGAGTAACTCGGGGGGAGAGAGGAGGATGCAAATCTCCCGATTGGGTTGAAAAAATAAAATACAAATATACTCAAATTTTTTTTAAAAACCTAACCATTATTAATAATCTCTCAAATTATTAATATACTCCGGCATTGTGAATTGTGCTGTATTTTAATAGGGTAATCAAATTAAGTCAGGTAATACTAAAATTGTTTTTCCAAGTCAAAGAGTGGGACTAAAATATGCTTACAGAATACCTAAACATTTTATCAATACACTACAGAAAAAAATTAGTTTGTATTTTACGTGTTTTATATGAAAAAAATTCAAGAATTTTCTAGCTTTAGGGCTTTTAGTCCCCGCCCCCTTTTTTACTGGCTTATAGTCGTTTACCTCTCAGGAAAGAGTCCATACCTCTGAGGGCTGCCCCCGCCCATCAATCCTAGTTACGCCTATGCACTTTTCGGCTGTTTTTGAATTCGATCACACCACTCTTCCTGGGGGGTGTGTCCCAACTTTAATCATAAAGGCTCTAGGATTACGAAATGGCTCGGTTGCAATTTGGCTCAAGCAATCGCCCCTCCCTAACGCACCTGTTATATTCGCCAAAACCCACCAATAATAATTGATTTTGCCAGCACCCGCAATTTTCCCTATCCTCATAAAATTGATGCTGTTAACGATCTTTCCACTGATCCTCTACCCGTTAGTTTCGAGTTTGACTTAACAATTTATGTACTAGATAACTCCTGTAGTGTACGGACTAACTGGGAGAATTTCAAGTACAGTAAGTCCTCGAGTTACGCGGATTCGTAGTTACGCGGTTGAAATGTTCAATTTTTCGGAGATTGCTTTAGCATGATGTCAGTTGATTTACGACGAGAAAACGAAATCTTCGAGAGTACAAACATCATTGAACAAATACTTCAATGCCCCATGAACGCTGCAGATTATCAGATTTTTTTAAAATTACATAGTTATGTATGTATAATATTAGTATATTATAATATATTTGTGTACTGTATAATCTATGTATATAAAACAGTTCCGTAACTGACTCACTGATATACAACGCACAGACCAAACCGCTGGACCTAAAGAGCTGAAATTTTGCATGGCGATTCTTCTTATGGTGTAGGGGTGCACTAAGAAAGGTTTTTGAAAAATTCTCCTTAGATTTTTTTAAATTAAATTTTTAAGATGTTTTTCTAACTTTTTTTTAAGTTTGCATTTAAAATAATAATTTGAGGGTTATAAAATTTATATCACGAGACAGATCATAAAAATTCCTTTAAAATGAAATCTTTTTCGAACCTTTACCTCGATTTTCTGAATTTCGGTGAATTTTAAAGATTTAATTTTAGAATTTAATTTATTAAATGCCGATCACGTGATTTCTTTTTCTGGTACTTTAAATAAATTTATCGTCACGTGCATAACAACTAAATAGAGAAAAAAAATGTTCCATTTCTTTCTAATGCAGCAGACGATTGGATATTATCCAAAAAAATAAATATCCCTTACGATTTTTTTTATAAATATATATATAAATATATATATATATTTATTTTTTAACATCAATTGTATACATTGATCGTCGCATTTATTATAAATATATATATTTATTTTTTTGGCATTAATTGCATACATTGACCGCTGTATTTAATTTGAATGTACCCCGTAGCGAAGCGCGGGTTTTCAGCTAGTATAATATACATAATGTTCCAAAATTCGACCGACAGATTCAGAGGGGTGATAGAAGGCATAGTTAGACGAGCAATAATCACTTAGGAATGTATGACCGGAAATGCAAACCTGGCGCTGGAGGGCGCTGTTCACTTAAGGGGACAGTGGACTTTCAAAATTGTGAAATTTGTCCAAAATTTCGATTTTTTTATTTGATTGAATTGTGTAACTACGGACGCGTAGGAATGTGTTGAAAAAAGAATTTTTAATTTCTGCGATTACTTTCGTAGTTATAGTCATTTGTATTTAATTTAGATATTATGTGGTTACTAATAGCAATCACTTTAAATGTGTTTTTCTCAAAATAAAAATTTTCCTGTCTTACGAATATTCAAACTGCTCCACACGCATTTCTAATTATCGTATTGCTTTGAAATTTAAGTTTTATATACTTAACTGTATATCAAATAAATCTTATTGAAAACAATTATGCTTCGTAGCTCAGAATTTCTAAATTTTGTACTTGAAAAGATGATTTATAGGTATTTTGCGTCATAAAAAGGGTGCTTTCACTATTATTATTTTTTTCTCTTTATATTTTTAATGAATGCTTAAAATAAGCAATAAGTTTCATTGTTAGTTCTATAAGGTATCCTGTAAATAAAAATTACCATATTATATGCGAAAGAAATGCGCATGGAACATTTTTAATGAGGTCAATTTTTGATATAATTAATAATTCATAATTCATAAATTATTAATAATTCATCATTGAATTTTAACCACTTTTAGATATTTATGGTACTAATCATACATTCAAATTTCAAGCAAATCCATTCAAAACAAAAAAAGTTAGGTTTGAAGGTCCACTTTCCCCTTAATCGGACCATACCTCAGACCAACCCCACTGGATGGCCGGAAATATCGGATTTTTCTGGAGGATGTAGAAAACTAAAAAACAAAACAGAATCACATAGGAATGTATGACCGGAAACGCAAACCTGGTCAGCTAGAGGATAAACAAAGATACAGAAATGTTGGCTTTTCATTTTCTGTGTGATTATTGCTCGTCTTGATGCCTACTATCACTCCTCTGAATTTGTCGGTCGAATTTTGGAACACCCTGAAGGAGTGTACCATTTCTGTAGGAGCGGAACGGTATAATTCCCCGCGGTGTGTGACCAAGAACAAATCTATTGTAAAGGCTGCAGAGGCAGGGGAAAAATAGCGGCTTGTACACCAGGAGGAAATAGAAGAATAGCTCTCGGTGTGGCCATTGATAGCGATCAAAAGTCTATAAATATTTCAAGGTACATGGTCGTTATTTTATGGCCCATAGTAAATCCTTCAGATGATATGGTCTATGAAGTGGTATTGCAAATGAAAATTATGGTGGGGAGGTACTTCGTAGACTATGGACAGGGGCAGTATTATAAGGAACCAATTGGGGCAGGAACTACTGAGAGAAAAGCAGCCCACTGCCCAATGAAAAAGAGGGGTGGGCCGGAATGCCCCCCCCCCGTAAACGGACAACAGCCCCTCCAAGTAATAAAGAAAAAGGAGAGAAGGTCCAGATTTATCTCCGACTTTTTTCTTAGAGCTCAGATCATGCAGAGTCTCGACTGCCTCTGAGTCTAGGAGAAGTGCCAGTAACCCGCCAAGATGATCTTGTATATGAAGTGATTTTGGGTCCCTGTCGTCGATGCCATCTTTCATCGCTGCATACTTCAGCTGTAGTAAGTGCCTCCCCATAGACTCTAAAAATCATTACTTTGACCATATAGTTTGCCTCTGCTTCTGAGTTCTCGTATGCAAAATGTTAATATGAAAGGGAATATTGTGCTAGTAGCAATTACACTTCAAATGCGTTTTGTGAGTTATTAAATAAATGTATGTTAAAGGCCAATGCTCTGTGTTCCTTGCTCGCTCCAACACACGCATGCATCCATTGTTTTAAGGTTATTTAATAACCAATATCTGATCCTGGTCACAGCACCAGATATTTTTTGTTTATTCCCCCCCAAAAAAGGTCGATTTCGCGGCACTCACCAAAGTGACACCGGTTGTGAATCACTGCTCTAGAGTTTGAATTCCGGGAAAGATATATAAATTTTCTGGAATGGTGTAGAAAATTTTGTGCAAAATATTTCCTTTTCGAGAATGGCAGATAGTTGCTGAAATGGTCACTGTCTCCTATAGTTTGCTTCAAAGGCACGAATGAAAACGATTTTTGACATCTGTCGTTTGATTTTTTTAGCTTGAATCACTTAGTGTTCCCAAGCGATAGTGATGACGGATACGTTTTCAAAGCTCTATGAGGGTCACGGCAGCAGGGAGTTGTATCTAATATTCAGGTCATAAAGATACAAACGACTGTACTCCATTTTTACCATGTTTATATTAACTCGCTTTCTTGTTTGTTTGTGTGTTTGTCCAGTTCAAATCTTGCAATCGATTTTTAACTAACTTCCCGACTAGCTAGACATTTGAAACTTTTAGAATAGCTCAGAACACGATGACAATGCGTTCTTTTAATACTTTTAGCCATCTTTAAGCCGAATTTAATACATTTTCAGTTAATTTTGTTGTTTAAAAATTTCTTATAATTGCTCTCTTTATCCCGCATTTGATCATTTTCTTTCAAGTTGAAGGGATAATTCATCAAAAAATTTTAAAAAACAGTATTCATCTATATATATAAAACAGTTCCGTAACTGACTCATTCACTGACTGACTGACTGACTGACATACAACGCACAGACCAAACCGCTGGACCTAAAGGGCTGAAATTTTGCATGGCGATTCTTCTAATAGTGTAGGGGTGCACTAAGAAAGATTTTTCAAAAATTCTTCTTAGATTTTTTTAAATTAAATTTTTAAGCTGTTTTTTAAACTTTTTTTACGTTTGCATTTAAAATAATACATTGAGGGTTATAAAATTTATATCACGAGAAAGATCATAAAAATTCCTTCAAAATGAAATTTTTTCGAATTTTTACCTCCATTTCCTGATTTTTGGTGAATTTTTAAAGATTAATTTTTAGAATTTAATTTATTAAATGTTGATCACGTGATTTCTTTTCTGATAATTTAAATAAATTTATCGTCACGTGCGTAACAACTAAATAGACAAAAAAATATTTTTTTCTTTCTAATGCAGCAGACGATTGGATATTATCAAAAAAAAATAAATATCCCTTACAATTTTTTTATAAATATATATATATATATTTATTTTGCATCAATTGTATACATTGATCGTCGCATTTATTATAAATATATATATATATATATTTATTTTTTTGGCATTAATTGCATACATTGACCGTTGTATTTAATTTGAATGTACTCCGTAGCGAAGCGCGGGTTTTCAGCTAGTTAATACATAGAATTATCAAGTTTGTATGATTCAACAGAAAATTTAAAAACGTGGTGTATAAAAAGTTCTTTTTATCTTGTAATTTCTTATTATGCAAGTAATTTTTCAGTTGAGATTCTAAGAACTTGATATTTTAAAATCGACAATTTTATATTTTAACTAAAGGTCGTTGTCAACATTTGTTACTTTAAAAGATCACGGAACTTAACAGAATATCCGAAACGATCGTACAAACAATTTTATCATGTTTGCAATTTTTATTTTTATTTTAAAATGTGATCGATGTTTGGGCGTGGCAATAATGGATATTTCCAACATTTGCTACTTTAAAGGGACAGTGGATTTTCAAACCTAACTTTTTTCATTTTGAATGGAGTTGCTTGAAATTTGAATATGTGATTAGTACCATAGATATGTAAAACTGGTTAAAATTTAATGATGAAATATTAATAATTTATGAATTATGAATTAATAATTATATCAATAATTGGCCTAATTAAAAATGTCCCATGCGCATTTCTTTTGCATATAATATGGTAATTTTTATTTACAGGATACCTTATAGAACTAACAATGAAACTTATTTTAAGCATTCATTAAAAAAACATAAAGAGAAAAAAATAATAATAGGGAAAAACCCCTTTTTATTAGGTAAACTACCTATAAATCATCTTTTCAAGTACAATATTTAGAAATTCTGAGCTACGAAGCATAATTTTTTTCAATAAGATTTATTTTATATACAGTTAAGTATATAAAGCTCAAATTTCAAAGGAATACGATAATTAGAAATGCGCATGGGACATTTTTAATTAGGCCAATTATTGATATAATTATTAATTCATAATTCATAAATTATTAATATTTCACCATTAAATTTTAACCACTTTTACATATCTATGGTACTAATCACATATTCAAATTTCAAGCAAATCCATTCAAAACAAAAAAGTTAGGTTTGAAAGTCCACTGTCCCCTTAAAAGATCGCGGGACTTAACACAGCTTTGTATTTCAATGATGATAGTAATATCCCAAAGATGATCGTATAAACAATTTTAACATGTTTGCCATTTTTTTAAATTTTAAAATGTTATCGATGTTTTTTTTAAAAATGTCGTATTTTAAAAAAAAAATTACGTCTCCCTCAATATTTTAACTTCGACAATGCATGTTCTGTTTAAATCGTCCATATGCATGGATACTATGAAATCAGGATCAGAACGTATTAAATTTTTTTAACATTTTCAATGCTATCGTAGAGGAACATATTGCAACTGTGTTCATTCCTTAATCCTAATGATTGAGAAAATAAGAAGTTTTGAGACTCAATAAATGAGCCATTCACAAGCCAAATCGATTAAGTCTACTTTTTGAAATTTTTATAATTTTAGTGTGAAAGCACTTGATTGACTCCTAACTTTTTATTTTCATAATAAATTTTCCCTATTAATAAGGATTAACACCACCAAGTGACCCTTTTTTTTATTTGGCCATGAATAATATGTAATTTTTTTCAGAAGCCAGTCCGATTAACTCCATACTCTAACGTAAATCGTTGCAATAATGCAATTCAAACGCAAAATCAAGTACTTGATGATAACGGGGAATTGTTTAGTACTGTTTCATCACATAAAAGTAAAATACGGTACTTGTGTATTATCCCGTCGACCGTTTTCGCGAAACAAAAATTGTCGCCAAACTATATGATTGAGCGCCAAGAATGGATAAGCAGACGTCACAACACCAAGCGATGCCGACCAAGGAGTTAGTTTACTCGTGAAACATTCATGACGTCACGTGCGCATTATTTCTCACCTAGAACACCATATTTTTGCTTAAAAATAAGAGATTTATTTTATCGCCTGCCTTGGTTTTGAATTTATATTTTGTTGCTGCTATCGTGGCAGCATATCTCCGTGGATTCAAGCGATTAACAGAATACAAGTTCCAAATTCTATTTCCCTGTTTTTTCCGTCGCATTTAATAAAAATGATTGAAATTTGGGATCTGCCTTCTACGGAACAGCAGGCAGTGGAATATTTTCAAAATTATGGTATCCTGGCATCAAAAAAGTTGTGCGTTAATGGGCACAATATGGGACTTTATTTGACAACGGACAAACAATGGCGATGCAACGTAAAAAATTGCGACAAGCGAATATCTATTCGAAAAGGAACGTGGTTCGAGGGATCCAAAATTACATTTATGACTGAACTCAGATTCATTTACAGTTGGTCCAAAGGATTAACATCTATTGAATGGGGAAAAGTACAGATGGATTTGGCCAACAAGACAGTGATTGTTTGAAACAACTACCTGAGAGAAGTTTGCACAAATAACCTTCTACTTTGAGCTTCAGGAAAAATTAGCGGGGCAAACAAAATCGTAGAAAACGACGAAAGTCTTTTTACGAAGCGCAAAAACCAAGCGGGTAGAATACTTCCAGGGCAAGGGATGTTTGGTGGATTGTGCAGGGAGATCAACGAGTGCTTCATTGTAAGAGTTCCAAACAGAACAGCGGTTATTCTTATGGGGGCAATAAAAGCAAATATCGAAGATGGAACAACAGTTTTTTCAGATTCTTGGAAGGCATATAAAACTGATGAGTTAAGAACTGCAGGATTTGAACATTTCAAAGTTAATCATCGCTATAACTTTGTTGATCCCAGTACTGGTGCGCATACGCAAAACATTGAAAGACTGTAGGGTTCGACGAAATGGCGAAATAAAAAGCACCGCGGAACCGCGCGACAACACTTAGATTCGTATTTAGGCGCATTTATGTAGTGTCGACGTCACAAAGAAGATGATTCATTTGTTTGTATTTTGAATGCCATTAGGAATTTTTGGCCGCCGGAATGATTAGCGGAAGCTTGTCGAGATCTGCCCTGAACTCAATGGCTTATGGTAAACTGTATTAAATTAATGGCTATAGTATTAAACCGGTCCCGATTTCGTACTTCAGCCCAATTTTATTTATTATTTACTATTATTATA
This sequence comes from Dolomedes plantarius, assembly GCA_907164885.2. NCBI lineage: Eukaryota > Metazoa > Arthropoda > Arachnida > Araneae > Dolomedidae > Dolomedes > Dolomedes plantarius. The sequence continues at coordinate 106,898,952 of OU015503.1, forward strand.
TTCTTCTTACTATATATTATATTATTAATATATGGTATATTATTATTGGTAAAAGTGCATAAGACGGTTAGATTTGGCGAAATTAGGCGCGATTTCTTTTTCGCCAAAGGCTTGGCGCTTTTTAGTGCTTGCTATAAAGAAAAACTCGCCAACGCATTTTTCGCAGATCTGTTAAGCTTAAAGTGCGAAATGTAACAAAAACATCAATGGTGACCAAGAAATAACGGTACAGCTTTGTCAGACGCACCTCCCTTGGCGACAAGTTGGCGACAAAAGTTTTTGGAGCCAACTTGTCGCCAAGGGGTTTCCGCAGACATGTTCGGCTTAAAGTGCAAAATATAAACAAAATGTATAACAAATGTAGTAAACGTAATAAATTGAAAAACAAACTTACTGTTGGCTTTATTAAACTCGTAGGGGGAGAAGTCCCATATCCTGTGCCGGAAAATTTGGCGATTTTTTTTAGGCGATAAATATTTCAATATGGTGTATTGTCATTCGTTTCTGTTGCGATGTTTTTCACGTGGTATATCTAAAGGCCAATCAATTTAATTTTAATGACGTGGTAATTTCAAACGTTATGAATTCTATAGTTTTATTTTTGAATGGACATTCTGACCACGTATGGAGGGATTGCAAGTAAGTCTCTTTGCTTTTGCCAATTTCTGTTTTTTATTTATTTATTTTTTTAGGGGGGGAGGGTTCATCCCTTACTTTTTAATTTTTCCTTATAAAAAGTGATTTTAAAAGTTTATCACAGTGATGTGATTACTTAAAAATAGGTAAATGGTTCTCGTGGATATTTTCACTATAAGAAATTTATGTATTGCATTTTTTTGGGGCGGGGGGGGGGGGGGATATCTCTCTATTCTAAAAAAATGTTAACTCCTCCGAAACCGCTGGGGGTATGGGGTAGAGACTAATACCAATAGATGCAGAAAAATGTGGGGAACAAAGTAAGACATGTCTCATCTTCGTCGGACAAGTTTTTTTTTATGTTTTGTGGGAAAATATTGACTTTTTCATTTTCAGATTACGATAACTCGCCAAAAGTGATCGTAGAATTTTGATCTTTTTACAATCTAAGACTACAGACATTTCTCTTTCAAACTAGACCTCATTTGTTTAAAAATATTTTAAAACAGACTAATATTTTCATGAAAAAATGAAACACAGATTTTCAAGAAATATCGTCCCCAAAGTGGATATAATATCGATGCTCCTCGAGTTTTTATCTTACAAAGAAAATATTTACATCATCTGGAAGTCGAAAGCTTTCTTATTCATATAAACCTCATTTCAAGTCTATATCTTAAATTTTTGACTTTTAATTGAATTTTAAAGCTGAAACAGTGATGATTCAACAGTGATTCAACTTCAACCGTATATGGATGGAAGCTGTTGCATTGCCCGAGAATCACCCCTATGTATCTCGCTATTAGCAACTTATTCCTTCAACTTTCTCTGCCATGATTGGCGCTGTGCTTGAGCGCGCTGCTCGTATGCGATAGTCTCCGGTTCGATCCCGGTGGATGCTCATTTTTACTAATTATTCTAAATATTTGAATTTTATTCTTTTAATTTTTATTATGTTTTTATTTTACTTATCTGAAGAGGGCTTAATTTTTATATTTTTGTTTTACTGCTGAGCACATATTTTCTGATGTACATATCTTGCTACAGGAGGTAAAGTCGTAAGACCATGCCACTCCAACAAACTCAATATACCTTGACCTTGACCCTAACAGAGGAGCGAGCGTAGCGAGCCTAGGGGCGAAGACCCTAGTCTTAAAAAAAAAAGGCAGATGCAATTCAGACTACTCAAAATCCCTTCCACAACTGTTTCTTCAAAACGTGGCTTTCTGATAAGTTATAAAATTTTATTTGTTTAGTTTTAAGGTATCCGACTACATTTAAAACGTTGATTTTGACGAACATTCCGAAAGTGTTTTTAATCCTTTTTCTTAAAGATTGTAAATTTCTATTTCTAAATCTGCTTGTATTTGTTCTGTACGATCATTAGAAATGAGATGAGAGCGATTTAAAGGTCAGCAGCAGCTATAAATTTCAACACAAGTTGTAAACTTTAATTATGTTTTCTGACGAATTCATTTTTTTTTATCGAAAATGCAAACAAATATTTTGATATGTCTATGAAATTTTTCCCGTACGTTTTTCTTACTATTTAGAATCTAATGAACTACAGATTTGGTTTTTGGGTATTTTATTTGTTGATTTATAGCTGCATTTTTAGAAAATCTTATGAGAAATTACTAAAATTTTGCATGTAATTGCATATAATGATCTGTAATTTTTGTAGATTTCGCGATATCGATTATCTTTTAGTTCATTACACTCAGGGGGTACTTACAAAAAGAACATATGACAAAAACATGTACATATGACAAAAAGAAATTAATGTTATATACATAATTTTTTTTTTTAGAGCTAGATCAGTTTTTGTAAAAATTTGCTAAATTTCAACCCAAATTCATAAATTTTGTTAAAAGTTGCATAGTCATGGTCTATTTTTTCATCATTTTCGTGTTTTGGTGTTATACTCCTACGAAAAATAAGACAGAAGGTAGTCGGATACTTTAAGCCTAAGTGACGCCGAAAAAAATGACGTCGCTTAGGTAGGGTTGCACTATTCTCAGTTTTCCGCGTTTGGCGGAAAAATCAGAAACCACGCCAAATCGCGCCAAGCGGCACAGAATATGGAACTCTTCCCCTCGTAGGCGCACACGGGATCTTAAAAACACATAAATACAAAAATAAAAGCTTAAAAATAATGAAAAATTTGTTAGGTTGGGGGGGGGGCTGCCCTCCCCGCTAAAAAAAAGTCAGTATAATGCAACTAATAACAACTTATTTAAATAACACATAAAATTCACCTTGGTTAAATATATATTTCTTCATTAAACATAAATTACAGCGCAAATTCAATTGAAAAAATACGTGTTCACAATAAAATATAAAAAAGGATCTATTTGCATTATATCGCCTCTATTTTAGACACTAAGATCTCCTGATATTTCTCAATTACACTAAATACATCAGGCATAGTGAATAAAAGAACAAAAATAAATTGAAATACACAACCAGATTAATTTGTATCCAAACTGCTTGCTAGCTCACAATTAAATGCCAAATTCAAACTTAGAACGCAAAATTCAAAAACTGTTGCCACAACATAATATTACTACACTAATAAACGTAAAAAACCATTCACGGCACCTATAAATGATGCAAAACACAAGACAAAACCAAATCTGGCAACAACAGAATCCTAAAAGCAACAAAAATACAAACTGGCAACGCCAAAGTAAAAACCGGCATCCTTAAAAAACCCGCCAAACAACCAACAGATTTGGCTAAAAAACTCCCCTTGGCGATTGTTGCGTATACTACATCTGTACCCCGCCGCATTTTAAATCAACCACAACGTTTTCAAAAACTCAAACGTAGAAACGCATAACACAACCAACATGTAAATCCATCAAACCACATCTAAATTAACCGTTTAAATTAACATTTAATTTCAAATAAACCGCAAAAAACCTCATTTAGCCTCCCACTTTATATCCCTAACAACCCGAATAGTACGCCCATCTCTCAAAAATCTACATCTAGTACTATCCAAAATGCGTCATTAATATTTCGCAACAACATGGCCACCATATTATATCACGTAAACAAACGCACACGACTAGCCATTCCAACTGGGTTGCCACAAAATAACAAAATCTCGCCAAAATCACATGGATACCACGGGAAACACAAAATCGCCAAACTTGGCAGGGAGGTGCATATAACACATCTGTACCGGCGATTTTGTGTATGGCGTGGTAACCATGCGATTTTGGCGGGTTTTTTTTTATTTATTTCGTCGTGTGCGGTTGTGGCAGTAATTAGATTGAGAGTTTAAATTCAATAATAAATAATGAGATTTATAATTTTAATTGTTTCCTTAATTTTTTGACATTAGCTCAGAGTTGAGGATGTTTTGTATTTTGTTTGTTTATTTTTGCTATTTCTGCTGTGGTTTTTTTCGCGCATGCATTATTGCTGTTTTGTAATATAGGAAATTTATTTGCTAACTGAGGTTAGCTGGGGATTTCTGTAATGTTTTTGGAACTTTAATACAGCCAGCAGTAATTTCCTTTTCCAGAAATTAGATTCGCGAATTTTGACCCTTTCAAGTGAAATGTTGTTTTGTGTTTTCTAGAGCAGTGCTCCTTAACCGCTGTGCCGTGGCACACTAGTGTGCCGCGAGGTGATCTTGACTGTGCCGCGGTGATTTTATAGATTGTGATAATAAAAAAATTAACCACCGCATTGAATAGAAATTTTTCTAAGTAAAATATTCCTCTAACTTTTTGTTAATATGTAATTTTTCTGGGTCGAAATTATACACAAAACAAAAACATGTTCTTATCCAGAAATATGACGCTCGAGCATTGTATGTATGCTCGAGCGTCATATTTCTGGATTTCAGTTAAGAAAGAATATCTACAAATTTCTGACAAGGCCATTGCAATTTTGCTCCCATTTTCTACGACATACTTATGCGAACAAAGTTTTTCGACACTGGTTCTAATTGAAAATGACAAACGATCATATTTAAAGGGCCTTGACCATGAACTGTAGCTCTTTCTATTATAGAGTCAAATAAAAAACGTGCAAATATAAAACGCTCATTTATCAAAACAATCTCAAATATCTCATTAATAAATTAGTTATGTTTAAATTAACTTCGATTTATTAGGCTTAAGTAAAGACCAAAAAACAAATTTTAATATAAAAATTGAAAGAGAATTTTTTTTTACTTGTAAACTATAATTTTATATTTTTTTTTCTTGTGTTGGTGTACAGTTCAAAATGAGTTATATAAAACTTAAATGATTATAATTATCTTGATACATAGAGCTATTTTGTTGTGTTTTTTTATCCAATAAAAACATATACGTATTTATTGTAATTTATATATTTGCGAGCTTTTTCTTGTGGTGTGCCACGGAATTATCGAAAAAAAAAATGTTTTTGTGCCGTGGAAGATGAAAGGTTGCGGAGCTCTGTTCTAGAGTGTAGTTAATGGCATAAAGAGTGACATGATTGAATTGAGGTTGTTAATTTGTATTTTATGGGAAACAGGTGTGTAATATGTTTGTGTATGGAGAATTTGCGTTTACGGCTACAAACCACCGGCTGCGGATTTCTGTAATGTTTTTGGAAGTTTAATACAGCCGGCGGTAAGTTTGTTTTCAACTTATTTGTTATTTCTTGGTCGCTATTGATGTTTTTCTTTACATTTTGCACTTTAAGCCTAACAGGTGTGCGGAATTGGGAAAAGTTGGCGCCACGGAGGTGCGTTGGCGAAAAAAAATTTTGGCGCCAACTTTTCGCCAACGGAGGTGCGTCTGACGAAGCTGTTCCAAAATAACAAATAAGTTGGAAAACAAACTTACCTCTGGCTTTATGAAACTCTTATGTGCACACGAATCTTTACTTTGCTCAGACACTTTTGCTCCTCTCCGCTACGCCCCGTTACGCATCCGTCCAAAACATTTCAGAAAATCCCCAGCCGCTGGCAGTAGTACAGTAAAAAAAGGCTTCCGCTGGCTGAAGCGGTCAGTAAAACAAAGCTTACGCTGGCTGTACGAAGTCGTAGGCGTAAACGGCTATTCTTCACACAAAAACCTATTACACACCTGTTTCCCATAAAATACATCTTAAACAACAACCTCAATTCAATCATGTCACTCATTTTGCCACAAATTACACTCTAAAATACACAAAAGAACATCACGAATTTGCAGGAGAAGCAACACTGACGCTATAATCGTCTCAGCTTGGCAACCAAAAATTTTCGCCAATTTGGCGAAAAGTCTACCTGACCGTTTTATGCACTCTACCTTATTATTTACTATATATTATATTCTTCAGCCAAATTCTATTTATTTTGTACTAAAAACTTAAAGCTCATGAAATGAGCATTTTGATTTCTTCCAATCATCGTGGGGACCCATGGCAGCTTCTTCAATGAGAATTTTGAATAGCCCATGAAAGTGAAGATGACTGCCAGGGCCATTATGGGGCTGAGCTATTTGTTTAATGTTAAGCTCTATTTAACATTTATTGGCACTCAGTCATATCGTTTGGCGACAATTTTTGTTTGGCGAAAATGATCGACGATCAGCTAAGAGAAAAATCTATATATATAAAATGCGTAGGTATGCGGCACAAAAATCGACGATATTTCTACACTCCGAATGGCAACGGCTGCTACTACCAGATGTAAACATTAGTGGCCGTCCGCAATTTGCAACCGCGTGTCAACATGGATTTACGCACTGAAATCAGGTATGCTCGAAAGCGAGCTGCACGATCAAGTGAAATTTGGGAAGTCTTAAAGAAAGCGAAGAAGAAATAATTCATTAAGAGAGAGGCGTGAAAGAGAGAACATAAATGATCGCGAAGTTAGGCTTAACCGTCGTCGGCATAGCAACCGAGAGCCAATAATAGTAAATTTTCTACACTTTTTTCCAGTACTTGATGAATTTTTACTCCATTTTTATAAGTGAAGAAAATTTCCCAACAATTTATTATTCGATATGATTAAGAGTAGATATCTGAATTGTGAATAATAGTACATACAGAGAGTGATGTAATCCACACTATATTTTAGTACTTGCTGATTTTTTACTCCATTTTTTTAAGTGAAAAAAAAATTTCCTCAACAATTTCTTATTTGATGTAATGATAAAATGTAGATATTTTGATTTTGAAAAATAGTACATACAGAGAGAGATGTAATTTTTAAAACCATCGGTGTTGGGTTTCTCAGTCTTATCTTTAACTCTGTTCTGGAGTAATGGAAATTCACATTTCTTAATCACGATGTTTTAGAATCAGCCTTATAGAGACACCCTTCCCTTAACAACTTCCCTTAACAACGTATATTTATGATGACAGGTAATGGTAACATTCCTTACATTTGTTACTTTCAGCTGAGTTGTTTTTCAAAAGAAAATGGCTAGTAATCATAATAAAATTAGGAAGTTCGGAACCCCACGTCATAAAATTCGAATACTTTCATGGAGATTCAGAATTCAATGCCATTAATGTAAGATAATCTTAACAGGTAGACCACTAGGTCTAAAAAATGTACGTAGACCAGCCTTTGTTATATCCTACAGATCCTAGGAAAAGAGGAAATAGGAAAGATATAATGCACCTGTTGAAATTCATTCCTCCTATTAAATATGATTATTTTAAAAACGTAGGAACAAATCGACCCGACGGGACCTCATATACAGCTGACGAAGACATCATTTATGTTGCTGATAAATGAATTTAAACAAATTAATAATAATAATTGTATCAGTAACAGAACAGCTTTTATTTATTTTGGCGAAAAATCTTTATCATACATTTTATATTAAAGATTTTTCGCCAAAATAAATAAAGCTGTTCTGTAAACATTAACTGGTTAACTAAAATACATCAAATTAAGTCTTAATTACTATTTTCATTGTATAAAAAAATCATTATCATACATTTTATATTAATGAATTTTTTTATGCAATGAAAATAGTAATTAAGACTGAATTTGATGTTTTTTTTCACTTGCTAAATCGATTATGTCACTTTGTCACGCGAATATTGTAATAATAATAACAATTACTCCAAAAGACCTTTTTAAATAAAATGCAGATATAATTTGTAACATTATTATTTAGGTATTGGAATCTGATGCTATTTGAGGATACAAGTATCGATTAACGACCATAATGTAGATTGCTTTTTCTAATTTAATTTGAGTAGTAATATGAAGCTTAATTAGGAACTCATAGTAATTTTAATTTTTTAGATTTATTTAAAAAATATTATTTTCTGGTAGAGAAAGATCAAGCTGGAAACACTGATATATACGTGTTCGTTGAACACGAACTGATTTCCTCGAATAATCCGATTAACGACCATAATGTAGATTGCTTTTTCTAATATAATTTGAGTAGTAATATGAAGCTCAATTAGGAACTCATAGTAATTTTAATTTTTTTAAAAAGTATTATTCTCTGGTAGAGACAGATCAAGCTGGAAACACTGATATATACGTGTTCGTTGAACACGAACTGATTTCCTCGAATAATCCGATTAACGACCATAATGTAGATTGCTTTTTCTAATATAATTTGAGTAGGAATATGAAGCTTAATTAAGAAATCATAGTAATTTTAATTTTTTTAATTTATTTTAAAAATATTATTTTTCTGGTAGAGAAAGATCAAGCTGGAAACACTGATATATACGTGTTCGTTGAACACGAACTCATTTCCTCGAATAATCCTGTTGTTATGCACATTCGAAAAAAAAAAAATTCGTAACCCCCTCAGCCTTTCGAAACTTGTTGATTATGACTTGTTGATTAATATGCTCGAAATGCATAAGGTAACACACTTATGCAAAGCTCCGAATTCCTCGGATTGCCCATTCTAATGCCCGATACCGTTCTAGAACGGCACACGGTCAGAGTGCAGCCAGATAAGGATCCCGCTATCAGGGGTCGAGAGTCAAAGTTCCCGACACCCTCGCCGTTTATAAGGGCCCGGGACTGAACGGGAACTTCGAGTCGGGCGCAGTCAAAATGATCAGCCTCGCTCTTACCTTCGTTGCACTCGCTGGTAAGTACCGAATCATTATTCTCCTCCCCTTGCATTCGATTCCGATGCGATTTCGTTCTCGCCTTTGAATAACAATTACTCCAAAAGACCTTTTTAAATAAAATGCGGATATAATTTGTAACATTATTATTTAGGTATTGGAATCTGATGCTATTTGAGGAAACAAGTATCGATTAACGACCATAATGTAGATTGCTTTTTCTAATATAATTTGAGTAGTATTATGGAGCTTAAATAGGAGCTCATAGTAATTTTAATTTTTTAAATCTATTTAAAAAATATTATTTTCTGGTAGAGAAAGATCAAGCTGGAAACACTGGTATAAACGTGCTGATATAAACCTTAGAGTTGAATACCTTCCCATGACCACTTAATGCTTACGGATAAATTTTTACTTCCCCTTTATCTGTCGTGGGGAAGTTCGAAACATTATTAAAATCCCAAATCCCAAATCTCTATGGCATTCTAAATAAATCTAAACATTTTAACTTAAAAAACTGTCTTTTATTTAATTGTGCAAATATTTATGTGCTTAAATATTGTTTTAATAGCATGATATTCTATAATTTTTATAAATACAAAAATTTAAACGATTTAATGCTAGATCAACCAATACAGTGAAAATGACTGGCTTTATCAACTTAGATAAATATTTCTCTTTTGATAAATATAAATTTTCTAACCCAAAGTAATTATATATTTTATATTTTATAAATATTTTTGTGCCTAAATGTTTTTTTATATAACACGGTACTACTTTAAATTTAATATGTAGAGGATAATACACGATGTAACTAGATCTGCCATGCTAGAGAAAATGACTGGATTTAACAATATTGATAAAAATTACTGCACAGTACTCCGGGTTATACGGGTAGTGCAAATTAGAATACTACGCTTGCTTTTCTATTTTATTCATCTAATTTATGTATGCAATAAGTATTTTTTTTACCTGATAGAATGTACCATATAGTATGTCCAGATTTATGTATTTTCGTGATGGTTAATTCATGCAACGTCTCAAATCAAGCTTACCATTTTATTTCATTCACAAATATAAGGCATCAGTATTTGGGCGCTGATTGTCGCTCTGTTAGTTCATACAGAACAATTATCGTGAAAATTATTCTTAATGTTTCAGTATTACGCTTAAAATTTTATATTCGGAAAGTGAGAATATAAAGTAGCAATATAAAGTCCATGGTTTCATATTTAGTTCTTCATTTCTTAAGTTTCCCTATTTCTTTCAGATTTATTTACTGAAGGAAGAGTCATAGAGAAAAAATTTTGGGTCACATAAACTGTTTAATCTTAAACACATTTTTCACATTGAAATATGTTTCTAATTCCATCAGAAAGAGTTACCGATATTTTTTATTGCAAAATGTAAACGAATAAAACTTATACCTGAAACTAAATTTGTGGGCTGATGCCAGTCAACATAAATAAAGCATGTTGTAATACATAATTTAAGAACTTAACAGAAAATGGATCGCGACTCTTGCTAATGTGCTAAAGACACTGATGTTGAGGAAGATAAAATTTGCAGAAAATACACTAAAACTTGTTTTATATGTTATACCTGCATTATCATTAGTATTATTACCAGCGCTGATCACTTGTCCATGAAGAAATTCGAACATAATTCGGGAGAACAGTGGGTTGCTGTCAATGAGGGCACCGTTTAGGTGAACCAACACCAGAACCCTTCGTGCAACCTCCATTTTGACCCAGCAACCCCAGGTTTATGCCCCGACTTTACACCAAATTTAACAGACTGTCATGATTTTGTAGAAATATGTAACTGTTGTTAGTAGGTCTTGAGTGATAACTTATTTCAAGCAGAAATTTCGAAAATTGGCTCGCATTTGAAAATTTTACCCAAGCATAGGTCTTTTTAAGAGCTTCCATTTCAACAACATTTTGTGATTTTAATACTTCTATAGAGTTTTCTTTCTATACCTAGCAATCTCGGAGTTTTAATCTTTGCTTTAAGGTTTCCTACTACGTTAAAAAGTTTAATTTGAGTCAAAAATAACAAAATTTTTTATTCTTTAATTGGATATATCAGTTATTTAGCTTTACAAAACTGGTTTATTTTTGTCTGTTAATTAGAAGCCGAGATATTAAAGATTTTATGACTAGAAAACCCGAATTGTACATTTAAATTACCGGAAGTAGCCGTTTATTAAAGTGTCAGAAACCTGTTAACAATTAGTACAAACAGAATTTCATTTTTTAAATATAATTTTAGTAAACTTTTAATGAAATAATTAAAGTAAGAATGTTTTTGCAATCTGTGGGGCAACGTCAAATTACTTCATATAGCTCGTATTCATTCAAATGTAAAACCTAAAATGCATTTTTCTCAAAATTGAGATTTGACCATTTTTTGCTGACTTCAAAAATGATAACTCAAAATATTATCATTGAATTTTTATAAAATTTTTCGTGCCTAGACTATATATCGTTTTCTAGAAGACCTACTAAGAGAATTTTGATTGAATGAATATTTTTCAATTTATGGCCTATTATTTGAATAATAACGTTGTAAAATCGTCAAATATTTCCTAATAAATATTCGATAGTTGCAAAATATTCAATTCTCAATAAAACTTTAAACTTTTAGTACATTCTCTAGATAAAAGCATGTATTTTATTTTCGTATAACTTTTATTCAGATAAGACTAACTATTTTTAATGTAGCATTTTTGAAGATTTTAAAATTTCCTTAAAATTCTACATATATTTAGTGATTTTGAAAAACATAGAAGTTTATTTTAAATTGACACTCTCTCATTAATCTTTATTGGAATTAAATCCAAAAATGTATTTAAAGTGTGTCTACACCACGTGTTTGTAAAAAAAAAGTGCTACAAACGTGTTAGGATACCTTAAGAACGAAAAATAAATGCAATCTAACCAAAAATATATTCCCTAAAAACTATAGAATACCTGAAATAGTCGGTCGCCAATTTTTAGGTGATCAGAGCTTCAGTCATAAAAAAAAATATTCGGTAACTATGCACCGATTTGAATCTGACTTGCTTTATTGTATAGTTAACAAGGAGAGCGTATCTCAAAATTTTAAAAATTTTGTTGAGTAACTGACCATTTAACTCGGAGTTTTAATAACATATAGACTTTTCAAGACAACAAATAGTATTTCCTAACAAAAATTATGAATAAACATGCTTGTTTTTTATGACTGTCACAAAGTTTTAAATCTCTTTTAACATCTAACACACGTAGGGAAATTTTTAATCTCGAATAATTATTGACAAATCTGATCTTTACAACGAACGTTTTAAGATGAAGTTTACACAAAGAAATATAATTAAAAATGGTCGTACACTATTAAGTGTTTAAATATTAAATTATTATTATTAATTTTTCCATGAAAAATATTTCTTCTTTCCTTGTATTATTTTAATTCTAAAAATGGCTGTTAAAGTAGTTTCCTTTATTAACATGAATATCTTTACAAAGTTAGATGAAACAATTTACGGAATGTTATAAATGAAACAAATTTTTATGTATCTAATTTAAATTATGTTGTCGAATCAGAACCTTTATTAAATCTCTTTCGTTCCTTTTCTAATCAAAAATCCAGCCGGCCTGTCTACTACAAACATGTAAACACCCTCGTTTTAATCAGCTTTATCATAAATGTGATGATTAATCGGAAAGTAATTTAACCGTGATTCTTAACTGTGTCCAATATTCAGTTAATAGTGTTGAATAAAATTTGATGATTTTTCTTATTTTGTGCCGTGTAAAATGCTGCAATTGACTAATTCATTCTCATTTTCTCTCCCCTGTATATAGCATCAGCAGCCGCCTCTGGTAAGTCTGAATTTACTGCAACTCATTTCTTTATAATGCTATTTTATTATGTTGTTGATTTTATGTGTAATTATTGATATGAATACGAAATTATATTTATGTATATGATTGTCGGTCTATTCATCGGTCATTGTACGTTGTACTTGAATCATTTTCCGTTATTTTATATGCTTGTTCGAAAATCTTGTAGTGGGTATGTAAGGAGGTAGGGATCGGAGAACAAGGTATTCGAAAATAATAAAGCAGGTTTTGAAAAGAACGTTTTAATGAGGATAAACGGTTTTACCATTCTTCACAATTTATCATTATCCAGATGATATCCTTTGTTTTAGGCGCACCCACAGTGTTCACTACTAGATCCTACTCCACCTTTTTTGAAGTTAGGCCCCTCCTTCTGGTACAAGATATGCCATCGAGTGTCATTTGCTTTAATTGATATAGTTCATATCAAATTTTCAAAAGAAACTGTATTCATTGCAGTTATAAACAGCAAAAATTAGATTGTATTTTGTATTATTTAAAATTACGCAATCTAGTCTTGGACGAATTTCTAGTCAATTGGAAAATTGAAAATAAAAGCAAGATATCTTCACAAAGAAATAAAAAGCGAGCCAGTTATCGGTAATTTCGGATTTTAAGACTCCATTACCTTAAATTAACATAAATTAAAATTAATTAAACAGAAAAGCATTTTTTTCATTTACGAAATAAACTAAATATTCTTTACATTATAATAAATATAGTTTTTTTATTGCAATTAAGGACATATGTTTTGTGGTTCATGTATTATTCGAACCCGGGTACCCGCCTCTGGAAGAAAAAAGCTTGAGAACCAAAGCCCGGTTCTGAATTTTTTGTCCGATTTTGCAGTTCTTAGGTTGAGGCCTTTTTTAGGAAGTAGGCGTGTCATGAAATTATAGAGAAAAAAAGATACCATCTGATGCCTCTTTCTCAGTTCACTCTTAGTTTAAGGTAGTAGGGTTTACGGAATTCCTAGCAATGCGAAGCATTGTACTGCTTTCGCCTCCGAACGGATAATGAATCAATAAACTTATAGTAATTTTCCGAAGTAAACGAGTTGCCAAACATGAAATTGGAAAAATCGCACGGCTGCCGCCTGGATCCGTGATCGGTCCTAGCTTTGGCCTGCGAAGAAAATTCCGTTTCACCATAGAGCAAGGGTAAACAGAATACTGTGTGCTGAAGAGCAGATACCTTGACGATGACTTTTGCTAAAATGAAACGGAATGACCACTTCCAATCATGAGATTGAGTGAGTAGGACCATACGACCATAGGAAAATGGGATCCAACTGCAATTCCTGGGTCTTGAGTGAGTATTGGACCACTGGCTCCATTTTTAGGCTGGGCAGGGAACCAAAATCGGTTTCCCAAAAGGAAGGTTTTTGCAGTATCAAAGCAATTATGTTAAGATAAAAGAAGGAATTAAAGGATTTAAACTTGATAGATGTACAGCAGTGATTCCCAACTAGTAGAAGTCTGCGGACCACTAAGCCAAAACTTGAACCATGTGCGGACCACCAGCCCCACCTCCACCGACTTGAGGGTGGGGAGGAACCTTCCGGGGGTATGCAAGTTATTTTGCATCATATTCTAATAATAAAATAATTTTGCTAAACTTTTAGGAAATTTTAATTTAACACCTGACAGTCATCGGATATATTCGGCCCATCTAGTTCAGTGATCATTGCTTTCAAAATCCCCATTTGTTTAGCAATTTTTTTATATGTGGTGCTGGACCACTCTCGAGGCTCTCGCTGACCACCGGTTGGGAACCACTGATGTAGAGTCTTAAGGAGAAGAGTCGACCAACACGTGCCCAATTTCACGGGTTTTTGCAGTATGACGTAAAAGAGGAGTTAAGATTTGGATTAAGAGGCTGAAGTAAAAGAAAAATGGCCTGGCTAGCTAATCATATGCATTTACAGTCTCCTACGCGTTGTAGGAAATCATTTTTAGGTGCCAGTAGAAAATATATTTTCTAGTCATAAAAAAGTGGTTAGTTCATAAGTTGTGTTGGAAGGAAGTATTAGTTGTTAGGCCTGACAGCCAAGCCTGTTGGGCCTAATCCATTCTAATACTGAACGACCCACATTCTGTGGATGGAATTTCCCCAAAACTACGACGAGTTAAATGCTTAAATTTGACATGTAGGTTTTCAAATGAACGTATGTTTTCAGAAGCTTAATACGGTATTTCTAAATTTTCTCATTTAAAAGATATTCACAAGGTCGAATAAAAAAACGAATAAAAAAAATCATAAAAATATTGTGTAACAAAATGGGCGTCTTAAGTAGTGTGACCACAATCAATAACCATACATTCAATACGATTAATAATTTAAAAATAAATTAAAATTCGCTGGTTATACAGTCACTGAGAATCAGATGTGATTTATTATATAAAAGAAAAGGGAAATGATGAAATAAACGTTAGAAGGTTGTCAACAAACTATTTTGAAACATAAATATATCCAAATTTCAAACAACTATTTACTATTACGATTCCAAATTTATTTATTTATTTATTTATTTATTTTTTGGTCGTGCTGTACAGTAGTAGCCTAATAAGAAACGTAAGGATTTCTTTCGTTTGGTACTGCAGTTCACGTTTCCCGAATTTATTTTCCTATGAATGAATATTGTCATTGACCAGGAAAGTCTTTTAATTGGATACGATTCTTTCAATATAAGCGCAGTGGGCTAAAATACTGACATTTTCCATTTAGGCTACATCGACGGCCGTGAGTATGTGTACCAATACAACGGCTTCATCTATACTGGTTTTCCTGAAATAAAACCACAGGAAAGTGGATACGCTTACAATGTAAAACTCAGGATCCAGCCGGAGGGTGACCACGCCATCTTTAAGGTGAGTACTTTCACCCACATACTTTTCGCTGAAACGAAAAATGCAGCTTTACTAGTACTGTCTTTTTTTTTCGTTGAACTTGAGACATTTATAATATGTTCTATATATATATATATATATACTTACTAGCTGAAGTACCGTAGTTTAAGAATGCTTGTTAACTAAAATCAATTTAAAAACTAAACACAGTATAAATTACGCAAAAGTAAAAAGCATGTGAAATGTTATACACATCTCAGAATTTAGGTAGATTCAGCCTTTCATCATTTTACCACTAAAAGCTGAAAAGTAAAAATCTCAATTTGTCGAATGTTTGCTAGCCAAAATCAATTTAAAAATTAAACACAATATAAATAACATAGAAAAAAAAGCATGTGAAATGTTATACACATGAATAAAAAGAAAACCTCATATATAAATTTTTAATTAACTCCCGAGAATTCAGCTAGATTTAGCCTTTCATCATTGGAGAAAAAAATAGCTGAAAAGCAAAGCATAATATATATATATATATATATATATATATATATATATATATATATATATATATATATATATATATATATATATTTATAATAAAGCATTAAACGCTAAAAAGGGGAAAATGTCAAATTTGCGAATGTTTATTAACCAAAATAAAATTAAAAACTAAACGCAGTATAAATAACATAGAAAAAAAGGATGTGAAATGTTATACACATATCAGAATTTAGGTAGATTCAGCTTTTCATCATTGCATCACTAAAAGCTGAAAAGTAAAAATCTCAATTTGTCGAATGTTTGTTAACCAAAATCAATTTAAAAACTAAACACAGTATAAATAACATATAAATTGTCGAATGTTGTAATACTTTTGAATGAACTGAAGGAAATGCAAGATTTGTATCAGTATGTACTTAGTTATACTGGTTAAATAATTATTTCGAACCGTAACTACAATGTAGTGTGTATACTCATTTAACAACCCCGCAAAAACTACTGGAACACATTTAAGTTCAAAATTAAAAATATGTCTCTACTATACCTCTTGAAAAGATAGGCATCATTTGAAATCCATGGATTGGATTATCATCCTAAAAAACAGTCTTGGCATTATTTGAAATCCAATCCATGGATTTCAAATGATGATTTTTCAAATGATGATTTCAAATAATGATTTCAAATGACTGATATCGCATGAAGTAAAGTAAAATGACCAAAGAATTTGTCGCTGTTTTATGCAAGCATCTCAAGGCATTTATCCCCTCATTTGCAGATTGAGGATACCCACAAGGCCCAGTTCAACGGGGAATTTGAGGATGTCACGAAGGCGGAGCACACCTTCGTCGATCTGCCCCCTCACGCTGAATTCCTCACCAGGCCTTTCCGAGTTCACAGGAAGAACGGAATCGTAAGTACACCTCGATATCCACCTTTAAAATGCTCATTCATTGAACGGAAACGAATATCTTTTTCAAGGAATTCCCTTTCGGAGGATTGCAATTTCAGGGGAG
The DNA here is from genome assembly GCA_907164885.2 of Dolomedes plantarius. NCBI lineage: Eukaryota > Metazoa > Arthropoda > Arachnida > Araneae > Dolomedidae > Dolomedes > Dolomedes plantarius. The sequence goes on from OU015503.1 coordinate 106,915,869, forward strand.
ATCTGCTATTGCAATTTTAAATTTTTCTTAAAAGACTTCTTTGAAATAAAATAAAACTAATATTTGACCAAAGTGACTTGACTGATAAACTGTGTGTGTGGCAACTTAGCCTTTTTCAGCTCATAAAAGGAGATCATTCTTTAGAAAAACACAATAAAATCTTTTTTTTATGACCTTACTAAGATATTAGACATAGACAAAGTTTTCATGAGGTTCCAAATAGAGCCTGAAAGGCCCTCTACCATCGGTATGAGTATGGGAAGCAACTGTAACTTTACACGCATGGTCCAAGAAGATACGAGAAGATACGTTAAGTTAAAAAGAGAGAGAGAGAGAGGGGGAGTTAAGTTATAAAATTAATTAAAGAAGTTGCGAAAATAAGAAAGATTAGCGTTAGAAATTATTAAGTTGGGGGTAACATCAAACAGATATTAAATTAGCAAGACTTGACTTGCTACCCCCCCCCAAAAAAAAAAAAAAATAATAATAATAATAATATGTTAAATTACTTCTGTTCAATACAGGAATTCAGGAATATAAAGTTTGCAGAGTGCCTTGTCTAAAGACTTTAACTCCAGTAAGTAAATTGTAGTAGTGATACACATGCTCAGTCAAATAAAAATATTTAAAAACAGGCCCTCATCATATAAAATTAAATTTAAAAATAAAAGAAAAAATATAAAATAAAGGTTGGTTTGATTTGGTTTGGAGCGCTATGATCAATTTTTTGCTAAACGGGGGCTAATTAGACCGGGACCTACTGCTTAAAACCGATTCCTAACGACTACAAACGTCCATGTCAAGAGTGGGACTCGAACCCACAAACTTTGGTTCCTGATGGTATTAATTTTCGAAAAATGGCGTCACCGGGAATCGAACTCGAGACGAAAAATCAGCGAGTGAACGTGCTACCGACTGCGATAAGAAACCAAATTCAGTGAAGTAAAAGGAAATTTATTCACATTGAGATGTTCTTGGGGAAAGGTAAAAATACAAGTGGGAGGAGTTTTAGAACAGAATTAAGTTATCAAGGTAAGAGAAATAACGTTAGTTCTTAAGGAGACACGCACGAAGGCGTTTACGGTTAGCACGAAGTGAAAAGTCGTAATCAGGTAACTCTGCAATAATCTCATTGTGAATATTTGGAATAGATTCGTAAAAACGTTTAGAAAGTATATACGCAATTTCCGAGAAGGATAAAATTATGCCTGTTCAATGATTGGAAAGCACTGAGTTTAGAAGAAACTAACTCAAGTTTAATTGCGGTTTGATAATGTTAGTATTTAAATACAGTCACTGACTTTCGTGCTAGAAATAGGATTTAGCCAATGATTCTTATGAAAAGTATTTACGTTTTTTGGGAATGACTGTGTAGAAAATACAGATTAAGCCAATGACTAGGGTAAGAATTTAGATTCAATGGTTGATTACCGCACGAATTAAGGTTCGGTCACTACCACTATTGCAAAATACAGCATTAGTAGTGATTCTAGCAAGAAATTAATATCAGCCAGTATGGTCTGGCTCAAATTAAAAAAGCCAGGAAAATTACGGGCAATCATACATGAGAATTGGAGCTAACTTACCTTAACACAAACCGAAGTCTGTCAACACATACTCTATCCAATCTAAATGGGAATTTTTTGCTCCCCAAAACAACAGCAGAGGATGCTTAATTCATTTAATCGATTCCAGTAGCATGATCAGCGTTTCTGAAATCCATTAAATGAATCACACGTCCAGGAACGAGCAGTGTAATCCAGTGAGTTTGGTTAAAATGCCGAGACTCTTCAAGGCTAGGAAAAATCCACAAATGAGCAGAAAGCCAACCGTTTCCTTGTCATACAGCTTTTTGAGGGTTAAGTCTATCTCAAATGATTCATTTCTGTTTCTTTACGCAGGTAACCCACTTTGAGGTGACCCCTGATGAACCCAGTTTCTCCGTGAACCTGAAGCGAGGCGTCGCGTCTCTTTTCAACCTGAACTTCGACCAGGTCCAGTCTGGCGGTTCTACCGAAGACAACGACATCCACAAGCCAGACCCCGATGCACACTTCTACAAGGTTTATGAGGTAAGCAAGGGAAATCTACCTACCTGTCTCTGTTTTGTTCTTGGTGCATTGTTCTGAGGAAATAAATCTATCATTACCACGCTTTTGCTGGAAACTTAATTATACACTAGTTAATACCCGTCAAAACATGACGGCTAAATAGTAAATAAATGTACTAATACACAAATTATACTCAACACAGCATTGCCAAATGTTGAAAATCATAATAATGCGCAGAAACAAATTAATGTGTGAAATAGCCAACTAAAGTTGGGAGTATAAAAAGTATTGGCTAAATTTATTAGCTAAGATGGCGGCAAACTATTTCTACTCCAACTATTTGGAAGAGTAAGAAACTATTTTGAAACTCTTTTTCAGGTAAGATAGATAGCAGACAGTTGGCAGACATAATAACTTATTTTTTTATTTTGTTTCATAAACACATAAAACATAAACAAATTAAAGACAGAGAACAACTCTGGCTGATTCGTAGTTGGATAGATTTTTTGAGGTAATCATTATCTAGTAAATTGTGAAAGTTTACAGTTAGATTTTTTGAGGTGATCATTATCTAGTAAATAGTGAAAGTTTACAGTTAGATTTTTGAGGTGATCATTATCTAGTAAATTGTGAAAGTTTACAGTTAGATTTTTTGAGGTGATCATTATCTAGTAAATTGTGAAAGTTTACAGTTAGATTTTTTGAGGTGATCATTATCTAGTAAATAGTGAAAGTTTACAGTTAGATTTTTGAGGTGATCATTATCTAGTAAATTGTGAAAGTTTACAGTTAGATTTTTTGAGGTGATCATTATCTAGTAAATTGTGAAAGTTTACAGTTAGATTTTTTGAGGTGATCATTATCTAGTAAATTGTGAAAGTTTACAGTTAGATTTTGTAAAAAATTGCGAATAGAAATAGGGGATAACAAAGAGTCTTTATTTAAATTTTCAAACCAAAAAAATTTGGAAACTTTTACCGATAAAAGTAAAATTTCGTTACAATGATTATGCAAACATTGGAAGTTCGTCTTTGTTTCGGAGAAGTTGTCAACATAAACACGACTCTCTTTTCCACTTCGTATAGGACAGCGTGCTGGGCGAATGTGAGACGGCCTACGTGATCGAGCACCATCCCTATGACCGCACCAACAACATCGTCCTGAACGTGACCAAGGTCCGAAACTTCCACAAGTGCAACTCCAGGCCCAACGAGGTCTATTCGGTCTTCCACGGCCACGAATGCGGAGAAGTTGACCACGAGAAATCGGTGAGTGTGCCCTCTTTTCGCTGAAGCGGTCTCAGCTGAATTATCTGATTGGTCACTGACACTGTGGTCGTTCATTTGCAGCACACCTTACACGGAAACGCCCACTACCACTATTCCATCCGCGGAGATCGCCACCACTACGTCATCGAGAAGATCAGGACTGAGTCTGATGTGGCCTACACGCCGTATCCTATGGAGGGACAGACTGTCACTACCACGATCAAGTGAGTACTTATCACTTATGGCTCGTTTACACTCGTAGAAGTGATCGTATTAAGGTTACACGAAATTTTATTTATGTAGTGTTTTCTCTAACTTGCAGTCATTTTGTATTTTTTTTTACCTCTCTTAAATGGGTTTTTATGTAAACATCATTATACACATAAAATCTAACTGAACAATTTGATTGTTCAAAAAATTTGTTAATTGAAAATTTTAGGGTGTGTTTAGTTTATGATATACTAGCGGCCCGTCCCGACTTTGTCCGGGTTGAACTAAATATTATACCAATAAATTTCCAGTTGATAGCCAATAAATTGTAAATCTTTTTTACCTTAATAATAAACTAAATAATACCTTAAATTAATTTTATGTTAGTTAATAATTAAAATAAATTTTTTAAAAGAAAAAGGCGTGCCGGAGAACAGCTGGGTTCGAACCGCTAGCGTCAGAACAGAAGCCCACAGCGATAGCACCACGATAAGGATCGTTGAAATCTTCGGAACAAAAAGCGGTAGAAGACAGTAGCGGAAACAATGGATATTGTTAGGATTAAGCCCCTAACTTTATTTCTACTGATCAGATATACATAATATATAGCCTATGTCCATCTGGAATAATGTACCTTTCAAACAGTGAAAGAATTTTTCAAATAGGTACAGTGGTTCTGAAGATTACCCTCCACGTACAAAATCGCTCTCTCTTTATATATAAGTATAGATATGCTGGGCCGGTAGCTTTATTTGCGTATAGTTTTCGCTTTTACGCAAAGCACAAGCTTCATAAAAATAATTTATGTTGGGGATTTTAAAAAAAAAATTAGTTATAAAACTTTTAATCGCTTTGAAAGGCAAATTATACTAACTTCAGGGTAATATTTGCTTCCCAGAAAAAAATCGGAATATTTACCCCGAATCAAAAATCATGTAGGCTTTTCAATGGAAATATTACAAAGGATTGCTGCCCAAAATTTCATAGGTATCTTCGTGAGAGAGTTTAAATATATCCTTTTAAGTGTGGTAAATCGTGCAGAAAAGCAAACCCTAGAGAAATTGGCTTAGAGATATGAACAACAGGGTACATTTTCTTAATACAGCAGAAAAAGGTTTATTTGGCTATGTAATCTTCATAAATACGTGCTTTTTGGGATTATCAATTCTGGGATCGCTCTAGTATGTTTCATCTGACGTGGCAGCATCTGTCGTATAAGCATCTGACGTGGATGATAAATACTCTGGATTGCAAAGAATTCCAAATACAGAATTTTTACAAAATTTAACGAGTGACTGTTAAAGCGAAATCGTCCTATCCGTTACGACAAAAACCATCGTCTGTCACCAACTAGGATGCAAAATTTAGTGTCTGGAGATGAAAAATTTGCACGGAAAACACCCTCGTGGGAGTCGGCCACAATTGCAATTATATACGCCTCCCTAATGTAAGAGTCACAAGCCCTAACAACTCGGTGTCTCCCCTTTGCAATCTTTCAAACCCCTTGGAATCAAAAGATTTTCAGGGATCGTCATGATTACGACGTCCAGGAGAACGAACGCAGCGACATACTGCTCTCGTCTGATGCTTGGAGCATAGGGGAGTAGTCAAAAATATTTTTACGGGGGCTTGCCTTTTCTTTCACTTTTCCACTTCTGGTGAAATGCGTCTGTAAAAAAGATCGATTACCGCCAAACAAATGCTTGAAATGAGGTAATAGTATCTACTTAAAGTCGTTTTATCCATCTCATATAATACCCTAGGCGATTTTGGCGATTTTTCGACCCCCTCACCCCCCCTGGTGAGATGTCGCGAGATTTGGCTCGACCCCCTCCCCCCCCCCCCCTAATCTCACGTGAGATTTTTCAAAATGCGTGTTTTTAGTGTAAATACGTTAATCTGTGCTTGATTCCGTTGGATTTATTTTAAAAAAAACATAACTTGCTTAATTATTTTTATTTAAGACTAGTTAAGACTAGTATTTAAGACTACTAAGAACGTAGTCTAGAATCACAGCGAGAAAATCGAACAATAAAATACTTAAATAGGAACTACTAAAATTCGTAAAAGAATATTCCTTCTAATTCAGTCCACGGGGACTCGTGTGTGGTCTCAAGAGTGACTACTGGAACTATTGTGTAGGATTTAGCCATATTTTAGTGTAGAAACATGTTTTACTTAATATAACCCAGTTTTCTCGCAATTTTACACTGTTTCTTGCGGAAAAATAATTACGTGATACTTGCCGAGACCCCCCCCTCTCCCTCACTGGGTGAGATTCGGCTCGACTCCCTCCCCCCCTAAAAGCCTCATGTAATTAATGGACGCCCCCCAACTGCTTCCATCTCCTAATACTCAATATCTCCCGCAGGCGATCCTTCTTCCTGATCGAAGAGAAACCTATATCAGAACCCATCCAGCTGGCCAGCGACTTGGTCGACCACACTTCCTTGGTGTACGACTTCGACTACCAGAAGGACTTCAGGGACCCCGTTGACCTCAAGAAGCCACACTACCTGTACCATCTGACCGGAAGGAAAGTTCCCATCAGCGATGTAAGTATCTCGGTTTACTCTGAGAAATCACCCCCAATTTTGGGGACATTTGAAAATCTGGGACTTTTATAATAACATATTGAACTAGCTGAAAACCCGCGCTCCTCTACGGAGTACATTCAAATTAAATACAACGGTCAATGTATGCAATTCATGCCAAAAAATAAATATATATATTTATAATAAATGCGATGATCAATGTATACAATTGATGTAAAATATATATCTATCTATATATATATATTTATAAAAAAATCGTAAGGGATATGCATTTTTTTTGGATAATATCCAATCGTCTGCTGCATTAGAAAGAGAAAAAAAATATTTTTTTTGTCTATTTAGTTGTTACGCACGTGACGATAAATTTATTGAAAGTACAAGAAAAAGAAATCACGTGATCAGCATTTAATAAATTAAATTCTAAAAATTAATCTTTAAAAATTCACCAAAAATCAGGAAATGGAGGTAAAAATTCGAAAAAGATTTCATTTTGAAGGAATTTTTATGATCTTTCTCGTGATATAAATTTTATAACCCTCAATGTATTATTTTAAATGCAAACGTAAAAAAAGTTTAAAAACAGCTTAAAAATTTAATTTTAAAAAATCTAAGAAGAATTTTTGAAAAATCTTTCTTAGTGCACTTCCACACTATTAGAAGAATCGCCATGCAAAATTTCAGCCCTTTAGGTCCAGCGGTTTGGTCTGTGCGTTGTATGTCAGTCAGTGAATGAGTCAGTTACGGAACTGTTTTATATATATAGACTAGCTGAAAACCCGCGCTTCGCTACGGAGTACATTCAAATTAAATACAACGGTCAATGTATGCAATTGATGCCAAAAAAAATATATATATATATATATATATATATATATGTATTTACAGTAAATATGACGATCAATGTATACAATAGATGTAGAAAAAAATATATATTTATAAATAAATCGTAAGGGATATTTTTAAAGACAAAATAATGTCCAATCGTCTGCCGCATTAGCAAGAAATTTTTTTTTGTCTATTTAGTTGTTACGCACGTGACGATAATTTTATTTAAAGTACCAGAAAAAGAAATCACGTGATCGGCATTTAATAAATTAAATTCTAAAAATGAATCTTTAAAAATTCACCAAAAATCAGAAAATGGAGGTAAAGATTCGAAAAAGATGTAATTTTAAAGGAATTTTTATGATCTTTCTCTTGATATAAATTTTATAACCCTCAATGTATTATTTTAAATGCAAACGTAAAAAAAGTTTAAAAAACAGCTTAAAAATTTAATTTTAAAAAAATCTAAGAAGAATTTTTGAAAAATCTTTCTTAGTGAACCCTTACACTATTAGAAGAATCGCCATGCAAAATTTCAGCCCTTTAGATCCAGCGGTTTGGTCTGTGCGTTGTATGTCAGTCAGTCAGTAAATGAATGAATGAATGAATGAGTCAGTTACGGAACTGTTTTATATATATAGATTATTTTTATTGTCCTTCTGAAAGCCTGATTATATATTTCTGCACGATATTCTTTATTCATTTTCCCTAAGAGATCTTCAGTTTATCTCACAATAAATCCTTCTAGATTGTATAGCATTAAAGTTTTCCATTTTTGTCTCAGTAATTCTAAAATTTTTCTTTCTCCTGATCTTTCAAGCTCAGTGACTTGTTTTATGAAAGTATGAATGACGTGTATGCCAGAGGTTTCGTTTCAAAGATCTCTAATTTTCAATACATTTTTTTTTGCGATTTCTTCTGATTTTTCTCAAGATATCGATAACTCGTTTGCTGAGCTATCTCTGGGTTTTTTTCTGCCACAGAGATTTTAATTACTTTATTTTTCCGAGATTTCATCCTAGTCATCAGTCAGATTTCCTCTGTTTCAATTCATTGACTTGTTTTCCTAGGGAGATAGATCTCTGATGTTTTTTTTTTTTTGGTCTCAGAGATCTTTCCTTCTTTGCCCTCTTCGTCAGAGATATCTTTTGAGTTTTTTCAGGATTTGAATGAATTGTGTACTCTGGGAGATCTTTTCTTCTACCTCAGAGATCTTCATTTTCATCTCCTCTTCATCTGAGATTTAATCCTTCAGCGATTTTCACCATTTTTCTTTGATTCAACTTACTCCTGATTTCCCTTGCAGATCCGAAAGCAAGTGGAAGAACTCGTGGACGTTTACCATGATGAGACCTATGTCGAAAAAATAAAAGACAAGAACTTCCCCGCCAAATTCGTCGAGCTTTTGAGGTCCGTGGCCACCATTGGCTATGATGAAATCGATGATCTCTACAAGGCGTATGCAGACATCCCCAGCACTGGAGCCACTGAGCAGCAGAAGCTATACAGGTGCAAATTTTTTTTCTCTATTTTCGGTGTGAACATTACATCAAGTCCTAAATTTTCCCTTTTGCCATGATCCTGGGTTTGAAGAATTATTTCACGATTGCCTATGTCTGAACAATAAAGAAAGATATTCAGTCTTTGTTTTTCTGCCCAGAACATTGTTTAGACTCCTAAAAAAACATGCCAAATGTATCATAAGCATCGCACATCTTAGATAATGCCTCTACACAATATTGAATAGACTTTCCTCAATAAATTGGCTTAAGACATATCTAAATACTTTCTACTAGATGTGTCAGGTGTCTTGTCCTGATCTATGAAAATTCAGATAGAGCCAAGACTAAACAGAACTGTAGGTTAGTGGCTCTCCTATACCGCTTGTTGCTCATGTTACTGTGACTGGAAAGTTCCAGAGAGTTCTTGTTAGTGGTCATTATTGGTCAGAGGTTTCTGAATGTTACCGAAATTTTTAGGGGTTTCTAAAATGTAGCAGGTAATTTCAGAAGGTTTAAGAACATTCTAGGATTCCAGAACATTCAGTAACAGTTTTTCGGTAACTGTTTTTGAACATTACCGGAGACTTTATGGGACCATAAAAAAGCAACTAATTCTAGAAAGATTGGTCTAGGAATGCAAAGCGTTCGGAAACATATTTTATGTGAAAAAGTTTTAGGGGGTTTAAAAAATAGCACGTAATTATATACTGTTTTAGAACGTTCTAATGTACCTGTGCATTAGAGAAAATTCTGAAATCGTCTACAGATGACTCAAATCCTAAGCGGCAGGGACAACATTTACAAAATAGGTACATTAGTGAATATCGCCGTCGAAAGCAAAGAATGGGGGAGTATTAGAACAGGGTAAAAAATGCCCTTTTCTAGTAATTATTTTTAGTTAAAAAACTTTTGGAAATTGATTCTTACAACCCAGGAACTATAAAAAGGGAAAAAATGACGTAATTGTTCTTAAAATATTCGAAGTTCCGGTTTGCTGTGTCATGCAGAACACTTTATTGATACATTTCTCCTCCTTCAAGGACCCTGTTCGTAGACGCCCTGGTGAACTTGGGCACAAACCCCGCCTTCTTGTACGGCAAGTACCTGATCGACAACAAGAAAGTTAGTCTGTCGGAGGCTTCCTACTTCGTACAACAGCTGCAGTTCCACCTGAAGGATGCCAGCGAAACGCTTCTAGACCAGCTGCAGGTGAGACACAGTTTAAAATACCCAGTTACCACCGCTAGTCGCATAAACCAGTCTTATAAATATATGCTTGAGTATATGTTACGTATGCATACACGTGTGTAGCTGCATGTAACTTCCGGACTAATTCTTACATTAAGACGGAGAGCATCAGTTGCCCTTGCATATTTTTTTTGTCTCCGTGCACCAGGGGATTATCATTTATGGAGAATATTACCTACGGGGAATTTTATCTCTGTGGACTTTAATCTATCGTAATTTTCAACTATGGGGAAATTTTTCCAGTGGGGAATTTAATCTATCGTAAATTTCAACTAAAAGGAAATTTTATCTATGGGTAAACTTATCTGTGGGGAATTTTACCTATAGTGAAGTTTATCAATGGGGAATTTTTAAATTTAATTTTAGCAATGGAGGATTTTACTCTCGGTGTTTTTCTAATTATAGATAGCAAATACATATTTTTGAATTCTGTGTTTTTAGCATATGAAGACAGACATTTTAATAAGGACGTTTTCAAACATTTTACTCATTGTTTGACTTATACGCTGCCATGCGAGTACGCAAAGTATTTATTAGCTTAGAATAAATCACTGGGCTAAAACTTAAAATAAATCTTAACTTAACTTAAAGAATGCCCAAGCGATATACCCAAACGTAAAGCCAAACGATATACCCAAAAAGAAAAATGGCAATGATGCGGCAACAAACGTAATGCTTGGAGTGTGTTTTGGCGGTGAGATCGGTCAATGATGCTCATGTGTTAGTCATTCTATATACATATATCTGGGGTTTCATTGGAAATAATAGAAGACAAATAAAGGCTTTATTTCCCAATCCTAACCTTCTCACGGCTTCCATAATGGGCACGATGAAAAGATCGAAACTTCCGTGGCTGTCTTGTCAGACGTCCCTCAGAACTGATTTCTTTTTTTTTCTCTCCGTAGGAATTGTGCGACAGCGACTACGTCAAGAAGAACCCGACCCTGCACGTGACCTGCGTTACCACACTCAGCAACATCGTGTTCGACCACTGCGTTGCTCACTACCACCCCGAGGGAATTCGAGGAAGCAAGCACGAATGTCCCTACGACGCAGCTACTAAATACTTCAACGTAAGTACCATTATTAACGAATGCAGTCATGTGAACCTCCTTAAATTGCAGGCTAACTCTAGAAAAATCTGTATAAAAACTTCAATGATAGCACGCTATAAAATGAACTTTGCCCGAATTGTATTGCACCTCTGCTTTACATACCCATGAATACGGACCCTCCTTGTCTGTTTCTGACCATGGAAGACAAACCTATCCTAAGATCCATAGACGTGGTACGATTTTTCCCTAGCCCAAGACCTTTAGGGTCCTACCTGTCTCTTTCCATTTCAAGAACAAATGTAAGGTCTAGAAGCCGATAAATTAATTTCCAGGCCCCTGGTGGATGAAAGGATATTGTTTTCTTACTAGCCTCTCCTTGTACGGTTCCTTTCTCAACAGGCTATTCCTTTTGAGGAAATGACAGGCGGTTGTTCTTGAAAAATCCAAACGATAGCCCTGGTGTAAGTGGAACCCCAAAAGAACTCATATATAGAATGTTTTGAGGGATAATGTATTTCTTAGCTTGAGATCAGTAACTTAGATCTATTAGCAAGGAAGTTGACTTTTAAAGGGTATCTCAGCGTCCATAGGACTATAGGAACATTTGATTAACTGTGTTACCTAGGCCATCGCCTTCTAACACAGATATTTTATGAGATTGACAACGGAGAGCGAAAGTTCCACCGAAATGAGAAAAGGAATGTTCGTTTTTTAATATCTTCGGAAGCGTAAATTGCAACACAAAAGTGAAGCAGAGAGTTTTTTGGTCAGATCTTTGGAGGGTGAAATGAAAAGTTCTCGTTGGATGTCTCCAGGATCTTCTTGATGCTTCTCTGGTATCTCAGTATCGCAATCAGCAAGATTTTTAATAAGATCATTTGGTAAATTTTTATGATAGTTAATAGCAAGATTTTGAACATAATTTTAAATAGGGGGGGGGGGCGATCGAAAATTCCGAGTTTGCTTGCTACAGTGACGTTTTATCTCTTTCAGTACATCGCCAGGCTGTACGAGCAGACCAGCAACGAAAAGCTTAAGGGCTACTACGTGAGGGCTGCCGGCAACATCGGAGTGAAGGAAATCCTGCCCTACATCGAGCCCTACGTAGAAGGACGAGTGCACGTTCACCAGTTCTACCGAGACAACGCCATCTGGGCCCTCAGGAACGTTGGACACAGGTACCCGGAGAAGGTGAGTGAAGTGGTCATGTCGTAATGAAACGCGAAAAGGGCCAAAATTTGAAATGATTTTAAGAAAACTTTTCAGATATTGATTACATTACGCATGCGGGTATTTAAATAAAAATACAGTTACACAGTGCTGGAAGATGCCATCAACTTGATTATCGGTGAATTTTTTTTATTATGTGAATCAATTGAGAAGACGTGAAATACGAATATTCCTCGACTTACGACCGATATAGGGACCGAAACTTTGGTCGTAAATTGATTTGGTCTTAAGTCGAGTTTCAAAATAAATTTTTTTTTTGTATTTGTACATACATGTATTTTTTACTTTCATACATACACACGTAATTTAAAATACACTGTACTTTATTTTGAAGGCACAAATTATTAATCGCCATCACTATTTATTACTAGAAGGTAACCCGTCATTTTGACGTCATAATACTAATAATGACGTCATAATGGAAAAAGTATATGAAAGTTAAAAAATATCCCGAATTATCTAACAATATTGCATTTAATCCACACCTTGTAAAAACAAACCCTTTCATTATTTTTTATTTATTTAGTTTTTCATGCGATTGGAGTAGTAGACTGCCATCCAATTTTTTACAGCTCACTACGCGATATGAATACTTGAGCTACTTGATTCATTCAAAATTCAAGTTTGTTTACTTTCAGAATTCATCGCAAAAGTAAACAGATTTTTAAAAACAGTTAAATATACAGCTAAAAGCATCCGATTTTTTTTTAGTTCTGAATGTTTTATAGAAAAATAGGCTGAACAAACGTGATTTGATGGAGAAGATATTAGTTTTTAGGTAAGACAAAATTCTGATCCACATCTGAAATTGAAATTAAGCCTAACCGGCTGTTTGTTTACTGAGGGCTTCGATTGAAAGATGAGTACAGCCCGGAAGTGTTATACAGAGACAACGGCTATTATATATATAATGTTAGTACATTCCATTGGTTCAGAATTTGTGACAGAAGTTACGTTGCAAGTTTTTTTTTTTTAACAAAGTTATCCAATGTAGCTTTTAATAGTCATGTAATAAATATAGGTATGTACTGTACATTCAAGGAACAATATTGTTGAGAAAAAGATAACAATAAGTGAAAAATAAAAAATAAGAAATTCGGTCGTAAGAGCGAGCGGTCGTAAGTCGAGGAATACCTGTAAGGTACAAGTATTACCTGAGGTCCAGGTTCACACCTTATCATTCATTTTTATTTATTTATTTTAGTTTGATAAATTAAACGAAGTGTATAATTTTTAATGTTTTATTTAGAAGCTTATCATTTTGAAATCCTGCTCTTTTTTAAATTTTAATAATCTTTCATTTTTACCTAAATGAAATACAAATGTATATTAGCTTTTAAATATGAAGTTTTTATAACACAAGATTAAGCAAAAACAAGTGTAGAGGGTAACTGAGACATTTTTGTAAATGTTATCTTGCCGGGTAGATTTATATCCAAAACTTACAGTTCATCGTTTTTTTAAAAATTGTGTCAAAATTTGCTTATTTCTTGTTAACATTTTCCTAATTAAAAAAAATGCTACTATCAAAAAATTTTGTTTAGGGTCGTGAGACTTTTTTATTTAAATCTCACGACCCTAAACGATGACCCCACGACAAAGTGGGTCGCGATCGAAAAATGTTTACGCAATACTACGCTAGAGCTTTAAGAATCAAATGAAACTACGAATAAATTTCTGCGAGGATAACGTTGTCAGATGCAACTTTTTTTTATTCTGCACTGTCGAACCCTGCTGTGCATTTTCATTTAAGCTCATTTATCTCGGTATGGAATTTTTGGCCATTAACTGAAGGCCATTAACTGAAGGCCGTTAACTGAATATATCTAAAATATCTCGCATGATATCTTGCTTAAATTTTGAAAGGTATTTTTTAAAAATCTATTTCGAATAGACTATCTTCAGAATTTTAACTGAAATCGTATTTGAAAAGATTTTCCATAAACCGAAATTGACGATTGTAAAATTTGATGATTTTCTTCTCTCTTGGGCGTGATCAAGAATATCATGAATTAGAGTTGAATTCTTTAAATTTTTTAATATGAACTTTTCTTAAACAAAATTCGAACTGCTCAAGTATTTTTTATAAATATAATGATCTTTATAAAAACACGTTTTTGATGGAAACGAACCATAAGATACTTACTGTATGTGAATAATAATTAAATAATTTTCTTTGTCCCATACCCCTTTAAGTTTGTATGGAAAAAACCCCAAAGGTGGTTATGTTTGATATGGTGGTAACCTCTCAACCCTTTTCTTCTTCAGGTTCGAGCCATGTTGGTGCCTCTGCTCTTCAACCGCACCGAGAACTACGAGCTGAGATTGGCTTCTTTCATCTTGTTGCTGCAGCAACGCCCAGAGCTCTACGAGATCGAAGGCGTGGCCAGGGCACTCAAGTACGACCCAGACGACCAAGTCAGGTCCTTTGTCTACAGCACTTTCAAGTCCCTCGTCAACTCCACACATATCTGCGACAGGAGGCTGTAAGTAAAGAATAATCTTTCTTACGTTTTAACGAGGGGTAAATAACCCATACCTCGTGGTAGGACCATAGATCACTTGGTAAAAAGCAATTTAAATATCGAAAATCTACAAAAATATGTGCTTTCTGTCCTTAAACTTCCTTCTCCTAGATTACTTGAACTATAGCTTTCTCTAACAGCCTCTGAAATGCGGAATGGATTCTCTCGGGGAAGAGCTCCAAGCTATAGATTTAGAACTCACGGATTTTGTACCCTTACCTGAAAGTCTGCAATTGAGGGCGTGGCCCAGGAATTGCAGTTGCGACCCATTTCCTATGGTCCTATGGTTTGTACCCTTACCCACCTTGATATTTCTTTTTTCCCCCGTGGAATTCTGCAATTAACTCGTTACGAATTGTATGACCCTGAAGAGGGCCTTTTTTTTCTTTTGCTAAAGGCCACCTATCCTAATCTTGTTAACTGTTCTTCCTGCCTCTTGTCTTAAAATTAACTACATTAAATTTTTCTCTTTCTCTTACTACCAGTTTAACTAATTAATCTTAAATTTCCCCAACCCTTCAACTTATGAAGGTGTTAAACTTTAAATTTTGTACTTTGATAGTAATTTCACTCTTAATTAATGTACCTAGCCTTTAAATTTTAACTATTGAGCACATTATCATTGATAACATTACATCTTGCGTACTGGAGTTAAAACCTGATGGTCAAGGGACTCCAATCATCACACAATTCTGCTAAGTTTTGTACCCTTTCTCTTTCGAATTTCTTCTATCCAATCAGTTTCTTCCATTTCGCCAATGGGTTACATGCTTGTATAGTTCGATATAACTGTGTTAGAGGGCTTGGCCCAGAAAACTCAGTTAAACCCCAACTTCTGTTTGTCTATTGATCCCTTAATAATAGATTCCTAGAGAGAATAGACCAAAAATGGGGAAAAGAGGATGTCAGTATAGACATAAGATTCATGTCGGTGCATTTAAAATTGATTCAGAACTGCAAATCCCTAAAATTTTTGGCATTTTGAAAGAGAAAAAAAAGTCTTTAAGAGAAGAAATTCTATTTCGTGGGAAATACCCCACGTAAAATAGTCCCTGCTTAAATGAAAAGAGCTCCCTAATAAGGAAAGAATAGGCAACTTATGGCTACTTTATTTGCAGATCCAAGCAGGCCCACTACGCCTTGAGAATCTTGGAAGATGTCCACGACGAATTCGAACACTACGATTACTCTTACTCTCAACACCACTACTTTGCTGGATACGATCGTAAGTATTCAAATTCCATTAATTCATATTAAATTTTATTTGAATGAAATTCCTGCGTAGAAAAAAAACCCCGATACATAAAGGATTGACGATTTTCCACAACTTGTACGGTTGATCTATCTTTTAAAGTGATTCCTTATTAAATTTATGTCAATCCGTATTGAGTTATCTATACTAATAAAGGGACAAGTGGAAGTCGAGAGATCACGTGACCGTAACTCATCCGGGCAGGCCACTCCTCGAAAAAAAAATGGCCGACAAATATACAGGAAAATCGGTGTATTTTTTTTCTCATGAAAGTACATAAATGTTACATATTTGGAAAGAGCTTCGAAAACTGACAATTTTTTCTGCGTACACTTATTCTGTTAATTCAATAGTTTTAGAGATATTTTCATTCTAAAATCACTCACTGCTGAGAAACCAAATCATCTGGTGCAGTGGTGCTGCCATCTGTCTGCAGCGACGGGAATGAAAATTGAAAGGAATTTATTCACTTGAATTTAATACATTTGTAGGCTTTTTTTTCTTTTGTGGGGCCCGAAGTACATAAATATGTTACACGGATGGCTTGAGCGTAGCTAGGCGAAGCCCGGCTAGTTTTCAATAAGTATCAAGTCATCCAGTGCCACTCGATAGCTTAGCATATGGAATCATTACGTGTATTGATTTCAGAGCGAAATGCATTTCACTGGTGCGAATCTGCTTTAGGGGCGGGGCTGTTACGTTTCCTACACCCCATAATTGAATTTAGCACAATGTAGAAAAAAAACTGCCTCGCTTAAAATAGAAAGTTTAGTTTGAGGAACGTGAGGTGCGTGGATCTGTGGTAGCTTGCTCTGACGTCTGTTTTGGGCGCAATGCCTTGCTAGTGTTAACAAGAGGTTCATAACTGTTTTTATAAGTAGCTACCTTGTCACTACAAGTTCGATGCTCATTATCGAAACATCCATGTAAAGAAAAAAATTTAGAGAAATTGCTGTTACAGTCTTTCCTATTACATTTTTACTTTCTCAATGTCGGGGTTCCATAGTACTTACGTTATTATATTGCATTCCCCAAGATTAACGCTCTTATGGCTTAACGCTCTTATCACATCAATGGTGACCGGGACGCATATTTTGAAAGACTAGCGATTTCGGCACTCCATTGCCGGTTTGACGAAAGCATCAGTTTCGCCATCTGTTGACATATATAGGAATCCTTTTATTATAAGTTTTTTTTTTTTACTCCTACGCAATTTAGTATGTTTTAAAATCTGAATTACATATATAACACAGGATTTAAAGAGATTTTAACAAAATACATAAATGAATAAATTGAAATAAGTATATTATTGAATTTTAAATTTACTTTCTTCAAATATCCACAATAATTTTAATTTTTAAAATTTTAATGTTAATTAGAAAATAAATGTATTTAATAAGCTTTAATTAAAAAAATTAAGTTGCATAAATTAAAAAATTTTAAGTTTTAAGTTCCAATAATATACGGGATAATTTAATCTTTCAAAATATGCGACCGGGACATATGATAACGCAAAAATGTCATTTCATTTCATTTTGGTCAGGTTCGGACTTCAAGGAAAGGTTCCCAGATCAACACTCGGCATTCAGATGATTAAATGTTATCAACCCATCTGCGTAATTGGTGATTCAAGAACTGGAATTAATTTTACCTTATTATTCCCGAGAATTGAATTGTTGGCCGAGTTTGATTTAAGGGTGGTACCGTGGCTGCAAGTTCGACTCACCCCTTCTATCTTGTCTCTTTCAGATGATTTCGACTTTGGTGGCTCGACCCGCTTTGCTTACTACGCTAGCGACACCGGCTACATCCCACGAATCGCGTACTTGGGACTGGAAGATTACATCGGGGGCAAGTCTATGCACACAATGGGCGTGGGCGTGAAGCAGTTCGGACTTGAGAGGTTCTTCGACAAGATCTTCGGACCAGAAGGATCCTTCGGAAAGAGGTCCATATTTGACCTCTTCAAGAAGAAGTCGAAGAGGGACGTCAGTGGAACGCAAAAGGAGCTCAACGAGATTAAAGGAAAGGTGAGTGGATTCACTAAATAATAGAAAATGAGCTTCTAAAAAATCGCCCGTAAATACACCATGTATCATTTTAGGGCGGGGCATTAGTTAGCATTGCAGATCTTCAATCCTACTGTTAACATACAAAGGGATTTTCCTCCAGTTTTAATCTAAATACAGATTAGCAAATGTATATTTTCGAATTTCATTTCTACGTATGACTGTAGGCATTTAAATATACAAAGCGTAAGGCTTAAAATTTAAAATTTCCCTTAGTTCTTTTATATGGCCTTAAATTATGAATGCGTATCATTACATAATTAAAATTGTTTAACTTTTGAAAAAATTAAAGTTAAAATAAAAAAAATTTTTAACATAAGCGCTTCCCATTACGAAACACTTTTTAACTTAAACTCATTCTCTCTTCTCTCCGTTTCATTACCTGTTACTCTTTTCATATATATTCTCTATTTTTTAATATGTCCCGCAGTTTAAAGCTATATCTTCACCCCTTGCAGAAAACTCTTATAAATGCACCTAAATTTCGTCGATTGTCTTAACTATAAATTCAGTACGAAGTATGAATGGCATCCGAGTCTCTGAGCCATCGAGCAGTTAAGTGATATTTTCGCATAAAAATCACTTAACTACTCCAATACTACTAGTAAACGTCAATACGCTTACCGTTCGAAGTGGCATCTTACAGTTGACCCCCGTTGAAGCTAACTGCCACGTGACTGCAAAATAACTGTGGTTCGTTTACTTTCAGCTCAATCTGCCAGTCCACGATTACGAAAAAATCATGGGAGAGATCTTCTTCAAGTACATGGGCAACCACCTGACATCCTACCAGTTCGACGACAGAACTTTCGAGCAGTTCTTCAAAGACGGTAATTGAGCCAGTTTTCTTTCGGTCTAAACAGAACCTCCTACAGGCAATAATACGGTTAAACCTTTGGTTAATTACTTAACGACAGGATGAATAAGAATTATTTTCCATTTCATCTTTGGTTTTTTTTTTTTGTTTATATATTTTACGTTAAATCTGCTGTTTCCCCTAATTGTATCCCTACTTGCATTACACCATGAATTCAAATTTGACGTACGTTAAAAGGGTAGTTGAAAGGAAGATATCAAAGAGCTAAACAAATCTATTAGTTGATGAAGTTGGCTGCTCAAGCTATACAGCAGCTGATTAGGCGTAATATAGGCCTCCAACTTTTCAGACTATTATAGCAAAAAGTTTCGATTCATTTTTACTGGAGGCTGCTCTAGCTTTACGATAGCTGATTGAACACAATACAATACAGACCACGTACTTATTTCAGATAACGATAGCAAAATGATTAGATTCAGTTTTAGTGGAAGGTGCTCTAGCTTTACAACAACTGACTGAGAACAACGCAGGTCTTTCACTTATTTCAGATACCAAATGCAAAAATATTAGATTATTGTTAACTGGACGCTGCTCTAGATTTCTTCTATGGGTTTACAACTGATTGCGCATGTTACAGGCCACGCACTAATTTCAGATACCGATATCAAAAAGATAATTAATTTTTACTGGAAACTTCTATGGGTTTACAGCAGCTGATTAGGCACATTAAAGATCTCGAGCTTATTTCAGATAACGATAGTAAAATGATTAATTGAATGTGGCTACACTAGTTTTACTGCGGCTGATTTGTCTTTTCACGAGTTTGTCAGTCAATTTGTTCAAACTCAGGTCACGAAACTATAATTTAAACCGTTTCAGGAAGTTGTAATAATTGTATTGCAGCTGATTTGGCACGATAAAAGTCTCAAAGTTATTTTTGTCTCTGATATATTTATTTAAATTGTATAAGTTTTACTGAAGCCAGTTTGGCAAGTGATAGGTCTCTTAATTAATAACCGGCTCCGGTGAGATTGATAGCGAGTGATGTGATTGAAAGTCAAAGTAATGTTACGCATACTTCCAGAACGGCTTGTGTAGATTCTATGACCTTAAAAAGTAGAGTTAATTTCAACATGACCTTTCGAGCACTTCTGGGGAACATTCTGAGTTCAACTGGGAAGAATGCACGCATATTCATATGGAGAATGCTTTTCATGAAAACAGTCAGTTACAATATACAAAACACACATTTTTTTCTCTTTTTTCTGCTTCTTGTTCGTTACCGAGTTAGTACCATTCTTCTGTTCGTATAAAGTTAAAAAGATAAATTTCAAATTTATTTTCTGGAATCACTGTAACTTTGGTAACTGTCCGACCATAGAAGTAAATCCCCCAATTACAGAAATGATACTATAAGTTTTACATTGTGTAGGTTTAGAATTGAAATAAAATACCCTTTTTAAAAAAAATAGATTTTTAGATACATTAAACTCATAACGGAAAATTTGCTGCAAATTTTATTGACCTCCACGAAGAATCGACAGTCAATAAAACTAAGCAGAATTGCAAGGACATTGGGAATTTGGCGCCTTATCTTGGCGATCATGTTCTTATCGTATTTTACCTCTATGTTCATCACCGCATTCTCTGCAGGTCGCTTCGTCATCCCCAACATCCCCGCTCTGTACCACAAGGTCCCAGCCTACAACTACCAGCGTTTCATGCTGACCGTTGACAAATTCTACGTGATCCCCACTGAGTCCGGCATTCCACTGCTCTTCGACTACAAGCAACCACTCTACTATTACCACAAGAACATAGAATCTAGCATCAGGGTCGAACCTGGTTTCTTCCCAGAAGACAGAGGAGGACAGTATCCCGACCACGTCAAGGCTGAAACCGACGGACACTTTGCGTGAGTCTTACCTTTTTGTGTTACCTCGTCCCGTATTACAAGTCAGTCGAATTGCATATTTCGAGCTGGTCGAGTTGTCTATCATAACTTTTATTATATATATATATACCTATACATATATGTATATATATATATATATATAAATTTATATATATATATATATATATATATATATATATATATATATACATATATGTATATATATACATATACACATAATATATATGGATAGATAGAGAGAGAGAGAGAGAAAGAGAAAGAGAGAGTGGGAGACAGACAAACATGCATAAATATATATAGAAACTCTTGCCGTAAAAGTCGAATAACCAATGCCGTAAAAGTGTAACATTTACCCCGCAGATTCTATTAGAAGTGTCCGTACACCAGGAGCTCATTTCTTATGACTTCTCTTCACAAAGTCTGAGAAGTCAAAGCTAGTCGAATTATCTCGAAGTCAGGAGAAAAGGATCAACGTGGGGATGTTTTTTTAATACTTACACATCAGATGCATTCAAATCCCTGCCATGGGAATTGAAATTATATTGATTTACTCGTAAAACACTATTTTTTCAATTCCTACTATTAGTTCACACTCTCCCTTTATATCTTGTTCAAATTTTCAATCGTTAATAAAATACTTTTTATTCATCCACTCAAGTTCAAATACATTTTTTTAAACTTGTAGTGGATGACACTTGATGTTTATACAGTTTTTTTCAAATATTAATTCATTAATTAAATTTAATTAATTAATTTTAGTTTTATATGGGAGAAAAAAAATTTCTCGGCAATAATGGTGTTCACAGAATCGAGCCAATATCAGTGCAATTCCCCGCCAAACGCAATTCCCCGCCAAAAAGTAATTAAAATAAAATTTTTCTTTGTTGACCTAAGTAGGAATTGACTTAATTTTTTTTATATATTACTTGTTTATTGTATTTTCTTGCGTGTTAGCCATGAGTTAGTGTTAGCACGAGAAGAATGGAATCATATTTTCCTAAACATCACTTTAATTTGTCATCGGTAACAACCATACCCAATAGAAACTCAGTACAAAGTCTGAAGTTAGTTTTTTTTTCAGGCCGCATGAAGCTGTACTACAGAAAAACAGTTCCTTGTGTCTTAAAATGTGACATATATAGAGAGTGTACGTAGAGTTCATGCATGAGTTGCTCTAAGATACAAATCTGGAGAAACTTGGTGTCCGTGAGGACTAAATTGTAATCAGTCCTTTATGGTAGGGATAGATTTTTCAAGTCCGAACATAAAAGATTAATGTATCACCACAGGGCGTAAGCTATTCTCGACAGTTCCGTTTTGTAAGATCGCTAATGCCATTAATTAAGTAGGTAAAAACACAATGTCTTGGTATGCTTATGTTGAGAAAACTTGTCGTATCTGACTCATCTCTGTCTTCCAGATTGGACAAGAATCTTTTCGCTTACATGGGTGTGGTCATCCCCTTCGACCAGGTCATCTTTGGTGCTGGTATCAACCGACGGGTAACCCTCTCCCTCCCCCTTAAGATGAAGATGGACCTCGTCGTCAAAGAGAAGAAGTTGAAGTTCCACTGGACACCTGTTGATCACGAGATCTACCACTTCAAGTACGAGCCTTTCACCTTCTTTGACTCCTACGCCAACTCCGTGCCCCAGGTTCACGAAGATGGATATCACCCGGTCAGGAGGGTCCACAGGCACGAGGTAAGAATGCATTGCTAACCGCTGAGGTGGTTTCTAAGAAATTGCTTTGCTTCAAGCTTTTTTTTTATATTTTCCCTCATCGTACCACCAACAGTTTCACTATAACCATGTTTGGTTTACAGAAGGGCATAATTCTTTCCTGGCAAGAAAAGATTAAAGTGTTCGAAATGATAAACCAATGATCGTATTCATGAAGCTCCTTTGTAGTTTATAACAGTCTCTAGCACTGGATATCACCATAAAGACGTAAAATGACATTGTTTAGAGTTCTAGCATGTTCTTAAAAATTAATATCACTATCGGACAAAACAATAAAAAGTACACCTATGAGGGAATTTCAAAATTCAATTACATATTTAACAAAACTCTTGAGAAAATGTTAGACATCTGGTTAATCGGATAACTGTGTTTACTTACTTCAGGAACGTATTAGGGACATTCTAGCAACCTTCTACTTGATATGTTATCTTTTTAAACTGGTGTAAACGTCTTAAATTCCCCATTTAGATTTGGTAACACTCAAAAAAATTTATTTAGGCTGAGGCAATGTAATATTACTTCTAGTAACTCCAGTTTAATATCAGTGAAGTCTGAACCAGGAATAATGTTATCTCGGATGCAGTTCTTCAAACTCTTTGTTCTATGTACTTGCTGAGCTAACGGATCACGTCACGCTTTATTACTTTTATGAATGACAGTGACTTTCTGATTTGAGGGGGAAGGTAGTATAGAATTAAAGTAATAGCATGTGTTCTGTCTACCACCATATTAACAGAGAAATAAAAATGCATTTAATGAGGTTACTCCTCTTAACAATCCGCGTTGTTTCCTCTCTTCCCAGACTGAAAACCACTACCTCCACGACACTTTTGGATTTGGTTTCGACGTGAAAACTGACTACGAAAATGAGTTCAACGACTTCGGATCTTGGGTCGACTTTTTCTTAAAGAAGGACTTCCGAGAAAAGTTCTACTACCTCATGTCCAACCCTCACTTCGAGCCCGTTCACGTGGACCTACGCTTCAGCAAGGCTCACGACCATGCCACCAAAGAGGTGAGTGCTGAAAACTTTCTCCAAACGAATCTCGGAAAAGTTTCGCAAACGCCTAACTCGGGTTCTCAGAGTGCAAGGATCTCTTGGTATATCTTTTAGGTTCATAAGTTGCAAAAACTGTGTAAGCAGTCGCTCGGTTGGGCTCGAAACCGAGTTTCACCTCTCACTAAGTTAAAATGAGGTTTGACTTCATAAAACACCATAGGGAGAATCATAAAGCAGTCGGTGGGAAAACGAGCCCCGGATCTCCTGGTATATCTTTCAGGTTCATAAGTTGCAAAAACTGTGTAAGCAGTTGCTCGGTTGGGCTCGAAACCGAGTTTCACCTCTCACTAAGTTAAAATGAGGTTTGACTTCATAAAATATCATAGGGAGAATCATAAAGCAGTCGGTAGGAAAACGAACTACAACTCTTGCTGTTTCCTGACTTGGGGGAGAAAAATAAATACAGTAACCACCGCTTATAGTGATCAGTGGTTATAAGAGTCAACCGTTTATAAGAATCAATATCGCAAAAACAAAAACAAATGTATTATTTCCATGTTAAAATTTTCGCTTTAAAGAATCAATCCACCGGTTTTAAGAATCAGTTTACACTCTTCGCTTTCCTTTCATTTTTCCAAAAAAGGCTACTTAAACCCTCAAAAGGCACGAAGTTCTTTCTTTTTTTTAAAAGAAAGATTGATAAGATGGGATGGAATATAGCTTAATGTCGCTGTCGGTGAAGTGGCATAAGCAACAACAACAAACTTTTGCCTATCCTCCTAAACTAGGCTTAGCCACGAAAGCCTCCTTTTGCATTGGATGATGTTTTCTACTTTAACACCTTCTAAAATCTCCTTGATGTCCATTTTCGGAAGGTCAAACCTCCTGTTTATGAGGTATTGCCCTAGTTATTGGACAGGGGCGCAATTTTTCTAGGGACAGAAACCTAGAAGTAGAGTGACCAAAACTAGTTTTATCTACCCCAGTAGTTTTTTTAAACTTCGGAAAAGTTGATCTTAAACGACTCATCAGATGTATAACGCTATTACAAGGAGGGGGAAAATATACTAGATGTTATGGGATGTGTGTGTGTGATAAACTAGATAGTATAGGAAGGGGGGGGAATGTACAAGATGAATTAGATAGGGGAAAATATGCAAGATGTTATGGAGGGCGGAAATGCTTTAACATTTGTCTGAAACACAGACAAATGTAAAAAAAAAATGATTAAACTCACAGATCTCTCCCAATACAGTTTGACGCCGAGTTCTCGTACCACTTCCACGACGACAACTGGGTCATCCCCCACTTCCCCGAAGAGAACTTTGAAGACTTCGACCGACAGAGAGAAGAACGTGGTCCCCCCTACACATGCGCCATCAAGACCGACATCGTCGCCCATGGAGACAAGGAAAGGAAGATCCACGCTGTCGCTTCCTGGACCAGGGACCTTCTCAGGACATTCCACAAAGTGAACTTCTTCTACGAGAGGACCCCATTCACACCCGAGGAGACAGAGGACTTCAAGGTGAGCGAGGACCCTTTGATTATTTGAGTGCTTAGTATCAAAAATTTCTGGAAATAATCCTAAATATAGGATGAACATTCGGAAAGGGCAACCCCAGAAACAATTACGTCCGCCCCTAAAGTTCAGCATTTAGCCAACAGCACTATCACAAACCAAAAATTGCTGTCAATATTTAGTGGTAGCTAGTAATTTCTTCGTTATTAGAGAAAAGGGTAGGGACTAACCTTCTGAATAGTTGATCTAGATTATTGTCCTCGAATTTGCGATTACGTTCTAAATAGCACTGATTATTTTTTAAACAAAACTCAATGTTCTTACAAATTGTTTAAAGACAAAAAGTCCAAGATTTTTCGAATTATCATCCTAAAACAATGATTATGGGTGGTATGGCTATTTGTTCTTTTTAAGATTTAAAAAAAAACTTTGCATGTTAAGCTGATAACATTTAAATATCTTTTATAAACATAAAGCAAACTGGGACACTTGAACTTTATTACATTAATTCGTTAACTTTAAAACTTCTTGCGAAGAAAGTTAAGCAAATATTCATGCAAGATATTTCTAAATTATTATAATCCTTTCTTTCAATTGTACTTGAATATAAAAAATATTAAGAGTAACAAAAATGAACGTTTTCTGAAGTTTTAATGACTGTTCGTGAATGTAACCCGAATGAATTCTTCAGCTAGATCCAAGTTCATTTGTGAAACTTATCGAGTTATTTTTGCCACTATATAAAGAACACTTAGTTATTATTTACAGTAATTTAGTTGGCGATAGTGACTTCTGAAAAAAAGCGTATTTCGAAGAGAAAATCCTGATAATTTGTATTCAGAGTATCAATGGGAAACTCTTTTTTTATGTTGATAGTATGATGCAAGACACCATTTCAGTTGATAATTAATTTCAGTTGAATAGACTTTCCTGATTAAATTTGACCAGTTGTGGTATTTTAGTTAATGCGATAACTGGTAAAAATTTAAATAAAGGGATACTTCAGATAAAAGGAATATTCGATTTTAAAGACGAATGTCTTTCTTAATGACGTTCTCAAATCAAACATTGACAGTAGATTAGGTTATTTTAAAATCTAAGGGACACATTTTAACGCGAAAATGGCTCACGGTCTAAAGTCAAGTGTCTAATGTTGTGCATCGGGACGAATGTAAGTTTCCCAAGGTTCTACATCGTTTCAACTAAAGTTTTTTTTAAATTTAGTCTCCCTCTGTTTGATATTTTAAAATCGGCATGGATCTAATTTTTCTTTCATAGACTAACGTCGGAGCTTTACATGCTTTCTTGGTGCATAAACTTTTTCATTTCCTTTCTTCCAGGTATGTGGCAGCAGCTACTTGAAATACCCCAAGTATGACCACCTGAAGTTCGCCACTTTGGACACGGTTGACATGGACCACACAGTGAATACCGAGTTGAAAGTACACTTCGGCAAGAACTGCAACTCTGACCAGAAGGTGAGTGGTTTTCCAGCCCTAAGCCAATGTCTTCTTTGATATTTTGATTTTTTTCGATGATGTCTTCATACATTCCATTTGGGTGTGTAGCATAATCAAACGATCCTTTGCATTTTGTCTAATCTCCATGTGAATTCCAGATTTCCAAACCGACTGCCAAGTTCTCCGCTCCCCTGATCATTATAAAATTAGCACTTTGAGGTTTAGATCTCGTCCTAAGTATAATTGATTTTTACTTATATAGTATGTTGATAACCTTTTGTTAAAAAGCTTTGGGGGACATTTAGATTCTATGGCCTGGACCACGGAATATTCGATAGGAGTTAAATGGGCAAAGAGGAATTTCATGGAATATATCCTTCCTCGAGAGTGTTGACAACAACTGGATAGTTTGATATTTTGAGCATTTTAGTGGTTATCAACGCAAAGGATCTTAGTGTTCTGTAGCACTTCTTTTCACCAGCTCTGGCGAAAATGAATGACTTGTTAGTTGAGAGATCAAAGTAAAGGTATATTGCAGGAATCCGTGAACCAAAATTCTGAAATTTGGAACAGTGTTTGCAGTTAAGCACATATGATTAGTCCTAAACTGAATCCAACACTAAGGAGTCGGTGCGTATTTTCCAAGGAGGAACTAACTACTTTTATGAAAACATATGGGTTTCCTTTTGATGCTCAGGACCTCCCAACCGTAGTTCACCTAAAAATTAATATTTTCAGGTCTTATTCTAGATCTAAATATAGTGGAGCGATGGAAAAATTTCTTTTTTATCAAAAGATTTTGGGGAATTTTAACGCTTCTTGCTTACGCTGGGGAAAATGAAAGTCAAACATCAATTTTGAAAGGATACATAAAAGATCAAAACTTTCACTTCTTCCTGGGTATCAACTTAAACCACGCAGACGACTTCGAGATTCCTGGGGCTAACAGCTTTTCTCATTCATTTTTCAGTTCAAGGTTCAAGGTCTAATCACCGAAACCGAAGAACAACACGAGTTCGAGAAACACCGTGAAGAACCTGACACCCCAGAGCATTACAATGAATACAGCCACTACTACCACGAATGCCTGAAGGAGAGGGAAAGGAACATCAACTACGGAGAGAACTGCATGCATTACTTCGACCTGATCACCACCCTCCACAAGTACACCTTCCACATCAAGCACGAGCATGTGAGTGAGCTTTTTCTATTCTTAATTTAGGCAAATGTGAGTGATGGGTGTGGCAATTGACAGATAGCAAGGTATCGCGTCACACCAGGATAGGCTGGAGTTATTAAAATAAAGTTTGAGATACCATCAACATCACTGATAAGGCTTTTAACAAGGAGGTTGAAATGGTTGCCAAAACTGGAGACTTTGAAACAAACTTAATATATATAAAAAAAATAAATTATAAATATTACGAAGAAAAAAAATTAAGAAAGAACATTGCTTTGAACTGGTGCCTTTTGGCAAAACTTTTGACCATATTAAGGCAATGCAGGCGTGATTCCCTCGTAATTTTGGAAACTTCGAAACTTTAACAAAATAAGGATATTCCAAAGGGAAAAGAATAATTTAATTTTGGGGGGTAAGGACACAATTGAAGATTTGTTACCAATGATGAACAGCTACAAGTAGAACAACATACGTAATTAAAAAGATCTTTGAAAGCTTATAATGATCAATTTATGAAATTCATATATTATTTTCATAATAAAACACGTTGATATATCTTTATTTCTTAAATTAAATTAATAGCTAAGTTATGATGTAATTTACCGTAATTTATATGTTTTTTATTCGGTATTCAAAGTTTCAGAGAGGGCGATGCCTCCCTCGGCCACTCCACTTAATATGTCCTCGTGTTTACTGTCTACTAGTTGTTTCTTTTTCAGTTCAGAGGCAATAATCGAAACATCTTAAATATTTTTGTAAAGAATAGTGATAAGTTTTGAACCCTCCTATTTTAGAAAGTCTATTAGGGAGTCAATTTTTGTGCCAAAAGCCAAATATAACCACCCAACCCACTTGCCAAATTCCGTATGCTCAGAGACAATCTTAGCAGATTGTCCGTTTGCAGTTCTGACCTTAAACGATCATGAAACAGAATCTCCCAAACGTTGGCCATCGTTTTCGAAAAAGAGTTCTTGTTTCTGATGCACCCTTTTCTTCCCGCAGCTATCTGACCGTTTCCTGAACAGGACATACCTGGTGGACCGCATCCTGAAGTTCATGTTCTACACCCACTCTGACCACAACGAGATCGGCGTGCACAACCCCGTGGACGAAGTTCACATCGAGGCCAATTTCTCCTCCAAATTGCCCGTGGCAGACGTCCGTGTCCAGAAGCCATTGTCCAACAGCAACTACTTCAACGTCTACCTGCCCAAGTACGTCGGATTCAGCTCCTACCCCATGTTTGAGGATGCCCACGTCAAGAACTCCTTCAGTGACGGTAAGTACCATTCTCTCTTTTGTGGAGAGGAACACGCTTCGAAATTATCTGGATCCCCTGACTTCTTGTGACCCGGAGGCCCGACCTTTGTTCGTCACAAGAAAATATACACAAGAAAGAATCACAAGAAAGAATTCTAAAAGCGGAATTTCTCAAAATTTGACTGAGTGGCAGACCACTCTGTCAAATTTTGAAAGCTTATTTTGAAAGCTTACTCAGTGCTTTAACTTTACAAAACCCATGGATCACATTTTGTCACGCCCTAGTTTTTGAATAATAATCAAGATGAAAAAGCGTTTAATTAACTTGCTGTAATGTTTTTGTTGTTTTTATTTAGTGATTCATTTTTTAAACTGTAAGTTCTTAATATTTACTAAAGTGGTTTTTGTTCAGCCGCAAACAGAAGATTTCTCTATCCGTCGATAGATGGCAGCAGTGATATTTCTTAGGAATATATCTGCGATAGTGATGTAAGCTTCTTGTATTATGAAACTACAAATAACTTAGAAATCCAGGAACCATTTTCAACGAAATTTGTTCTACTGAACGAAATCTTGCTTCTGCTGAGGTCAGTGGTACATTATTCTTACATACCGATCGTTACTAAGCGCTCTTTTAGACGTGCTTAGTTAAAATCAAGCAAATGAGATTTAGTATTATATAGAAAATTGTTACTTTCGATAAGGCATATAAAATTTTTTGGTCCCTTCCAAATCTAAAAACGGAAATTTAGATGATATCATTCAAACAAGTATGTCATTTGTATAGCAACTAAAGCTCTGTGTCAAATACAGTTGAATCAGTGTTCTACAATGTGTCCTACGTTTATATGCAACTAAGACACTCTCTAGAGCATCTTACTAAAGTTTTAAGGATGCTTTGTTTTCATTGTGTGTTGGCAGAATCTACGACCCGGGTGTTCCTTGAAGCTTCTAAATATACTATTGTTTTACAGTGTATTGCAGCATTGAAGGCGATCACGTCTTCACATTCGATCGTTACGAGTACACCTTACCTCCTATTGATTGCTACAAGGTAGTGGCCAAGGACTGCTCACCTAAAGAGTTCTTCACCGTTCTGGCAACGAAGATCAACCATCCCAAATATCACAAGGTAATCCTTCATATTAATTTTTCTAAACAGGGCCTCCATTGAGACCTGCAGAGGTATCCGAGACCTACAGAGGTATCCACGGTTTCGAGTTTTAAGGCGGCAATTTTCGACGGCTTATCGTTCTTTCGCTGCTGTAGTATTACATTCATGACGTTAGACTGACGTGATTCTGACTGATATTATATAACATTCCAAGTATTAGTTATAACAGATGGGAAAATTTTTAAAAAATGATAAAAAAAAGTGTAATTATTTAGTTAGGAACGATATACGACGTAAATAAAATTATGTGCACACTTAAAATGGTTTTAATATCATTTCTTGAGTACAAATACATATCAAAACGATGCTGTAGTGTTATGTTTATGACGCAATCTTGACGGAATTCAGACGTGCCTGACAAATCGCTAAAATACAGATGATTTTTTTTTATTTTAAATTCTCATTTCGTAACGATTCTTTCCTCAAAAATGTCTTTATTTCAATATCATTATACGCATAAAAGATATTTGAAGAACTTGAAATTGTGTTTTGAAAAAGAAAATTCATATTAAAATCATAAAGCACTTTAATTTTTTTATATAGTTTTTTTTATATAATTTTTTATATAGTTATTTTTTATATAATTTATTTTATATTGCTGACTCAAAAGCTCTAATGCTGGCGTAATATTTTCACTCATCTAGAAAGTAAAGATCCCAAAATAATTTGACTATTAAGATGTATAAAACCCCTTAAAGCTGATTAAACATCATGTCCATTTCGACGTCCTTTTCGCGTTATTTTTTGTCCATGACATATATCAATTCGAAGAGCTCTTAATGGGCGTCTACATTGCTAACGACCCGTTTTCGTTATCCTTCCACAGGCTGTGAAAGTGTTCCTGGGTGACCACAAGGTAGAAGCTCTTCCAGTGTCCGATGACACTGACATCATCGTCCGTGTTGACGGCAAGCGAGTCGCCGTGTCTGCGAACGAGCCATACCTGCACAAGGAAGGAGATGACCCCATGCCACTGTTCTACGTCACTTTCAGAGATTTCTACTACACCCTGCACTCCGAGAAATACGGACTGATCGTCGAATACGATGGACACGCCGTCTTTGTTCAGGTAAGTGGAACGTCTTCCTCAAACGTTTAGTGTCGGGATAACAACCAGTTTTACTATCTCATCTGTGAGAGACTTCTGGAAACGTTATGAAACTCGAATTCCAGTCACTGTCACAAATGGTAGTTTGGGCACATCTCCACCGACCGATCAGACTTTGACTCTAACCGTTCTCCAATAATCTGAGCACATTGGCGAGATTTGGGGAAAGATACAAAAAAAAAACGCGCCAAAGGGCGATTTTTGAAAGTTGATAAACACCAAAGATTGTAACCAGTCTGGTTGTTAAACATACCAGAAGAGTGAAAAGATAATAAACAATCTTAGAAATTTATTTTTACAAAAAGTTAATGATTTCACGAAATTCTTTCCTTTCATATCTGCTGTCAGAGCAAAATACAGAAATTAGAGATGGAAAAATGGAAGAAAAACAGAGCATTTTCAATTCCCGAATCAAATTTGATATCGGACTTCGTTAGCGTTACTCGTATTGACACATTTAAATCCAATCACAGACCTTAACAGTTCCTTGGTTAATCTTTTGGAGTATTGTAATTGGTTAAATATATTTCAATACGAGTAGCGCGGGCGCTGACGGATTCTATGTGAACAGGGTCTAAGGTTAGACGCGATTAAGTCGAAACTCGAATCAGCTGAAAGAGCTAATAATTTGCGATGTACTTTAGATTTTCAGCATTTTTTTCTCAATTAATGAAGGCTTCTAAATATCCAGGCTGACACACGAGCCTTCATTTTGTTTCCCCAACCTCTTTAAAATCTAGGTAATAAGCAATACTTTTGTAGCTATTGTTTCGCAAGTTAGCAAAGCATCGTGTAAACTTTCTCTTTCGGTTAGATAGCAAAATTTACCTTTCTTTATGCGGTAATATGTCGCATACATGCATGCATACATAGACGTCAAAATATAATTCAAACCAAAACCTCTTTCAAAAGAACTATTTATGAGTAATACACCTAACTAGAGACATGATTTGGAATCAGAAATGGGGCGACGCCTATTATTTTAAAGGTCGCCCTCCGATATGCTGAAAAATATCAACAATATATATCAGTATAGAACGGTTTATTTATGAAAGAAATCAGAGCCCATTGGTAAGGAAAAAGTTCGAAGAGATTAAATCAATTAATTATCGGCAAGAAAAGACCACGAGCGATACATCGAATATTAATCATCTCTAACTGTTTCAATTATTTGGGTTTCTATAAGGTACCATAGGAACCAGTGTTGCCAACCTCTACGAAGCGCCTCCCCCTAGCGCCATCTCGAAAGCCCCATGTTTCCCCCTAACACCAACTTGAGATCACCCTAGACTTTCCTAAAAGAAATTCTGGTTCCAAATAGGCATCCTGTTTGAGAGATAAATTGAAATAAATAGAAAATACACACATAATGAAATGGAGGTTTATTTACATTTGACATATGTATGGAACTTATAGTCTAATAAAAAAATGCCCCTAAAAAAATGTGGCTTCTAAAAACACCCCTTTTCATCTAACTTACCCCCAAATTTAGGGGGAAAACCCCCAAGTTGGCAACACTGATGACGTTGGCATAAAAGATGACGTTGAGACGAAAATAAACCAATCATAGGCGTTAAAAATTTCATTGCTAATCGTTTGGAGGCATATGATTGGTTTATTTTCGTCTCAACGTCATCTTTTCCTTAACGCAACGCAATGGACTCCTATGTGAACAGGCCCTAAGAGAATGTTAAGACAAATGCTATAGTGGAGGAAAACAAATGCGATAAGGAAGCTTAATATTTATTAAGCTTATATTGCAAGTTAAAAATTAAATTTTCCAGTAAAGTTTTCTGAGGGTCACAAAAAAAGTAATAGCGTTTATTATTTCACTGTGAGATGTAAACGAGTGAAATCCAAAATGGCGAATAACGAGTGAAATCTATTTCCGTAACAGACCTCTCCCTACTACCGTAACAAACTGTGCGGCCTGTGCGGCAACTACAACGGCCAGAAGCACGACGGCTCCACCAACTCGGAGGGCTGTTATTACGAAGACGAGAAGGCCTACGCCTACTCTTACAGCATCCCATCCGACACCTGCAACGTGCCAAAAGTGGAACCTATCTGCCCCGCTGAAGGTAAGCCACTCCCCTCTCTTGTTTCACTGAAGTTTTACCGGTGAATGACAAGGTACCGTCATCCAGCTCGTAACTGTTGCTTAAGACGAATTGCGGTGTAAAATTTAGAGTGTCTGAGATGCGTTGCAAAATTTGACGTTCTCAAGTTATTTGAAATTTTGTTTAAAAAAGTCACGCCCAGAATAAATAATACGCCCAGAATGTTCAAAATTCTGGGCGTATTTATTTTTTTGATATATCTGCTCAGGAAAAAGCTCTATTGGCGTGATTTTTTTTCCTTTTGTACAAAGGAAAAGTTTAAAAATAATTTTTTTTTCCAGATTTATAAATAAACTTATTTTTAACGGGTTAATCCCTTTTAAGAAAACCCAATTTTAGCAGTATGCTTAGAATTTTTCCCCTAGATTTATATTTTGAATGAAAAATGGCTAAGAAAGTTCAATGAAAAATATAACATTTAAATGCTGTGAAAATTTTTATAGATGTACCTTGCTAAGAATTATAGTTATATCGCTTTACAGATGGCTATATCAGTAAAATTTCCATGCGCATTTAGTTTTTGATTTATCTGCCGAAACAATGACTCTTTTTGCTTCTTCTGTTAGCTTTTCAGCGTAGCAAAGGTAATAATTTATCTTTTGTATTAAAATTTATTTTTCGCTTAAGCTCATTGATCGCTTTAAAGGGCGAAATATTTTCCCTTCGCCGTTTTGCTTCAGGAAAAATTTATTTATATATATATATATATATATATAGTTATCTATCTATACATACACACACACATATATATACATATATATATATATATACATATACATAAATGTCCTCAGTCTCAAAACTTGATGACAGTATAAGGGAAATAGTAAGAAGGAATATTGCGCAAAAGTTTCATAGAAATACCTTAAGATGGAAAATATTCATGCTGGTTATTTTTTTCAATTTAGATGAAGGAATTCGCCTATTTAAACACTTAGGACTAATTAGGACAGTGTTAACGCGGGATAAAATTTACTCCACGCTAAAAGGTTACGCATTAAGTGTCGTAACCGCAGAAGTCGAGTGTGATGACGGTTTAAGAACAGAAAGTGCCACTTAACTTCCGAATCTTCAATATTTCAATAATCTTCCACAGACATCTGAATGGCGGCTTTTATCCATGGTACGAACTCTAAGTAGTATGGAACTGCTTTCAGTAAACCACTTAATGGATTAGAGAAAAGTTCTCACCAAGGTATATCACTACTTGGTGAGAAAGATCTTACAAATTCATTTTCAGCACTTCTATTGAAACCTCATTGTTTCATCAACTGCTAATAGCAGGACTGACGCAGAAATGGGTTCTTGTTTGACAAGAAACATCTTCCAAATTAACTTTCAACACTTCCCGATTGAAATCTCAGGCTTTCGTGAACTTCTAATGGGAGGACCGGCGCAGTTCGAGGTTCTAATGCATTCGATTACCTTATTCTGGATTGTTATTTGATTTAAAAATGACTCCAACCTCTCTTTCGCAGGAGGCTTTGGCTGTTCCCGACTTCGAACCCAAGTGCTCCAGCTGACCACAGGCAAAGTTCCCCAGACCTGCTTCTCGACTGAGCCGGTCACCGAATGCACCGCTCACTGCAAGGCCAGCGAGACCGTGAGCCGCAAGCTGTCCTTCCACTGCCTGCCCGCGAAAGACGATTCCACCAAGGCCCTGCTCAGGGAACAAGAGAAGAGGGTCCTCTACGAACTCGGCAGGAAGAGCAAAGACCACGAGGCCACCGTCGAAGTGCCCGACCGATGCTACAAGGAATAGACCTAACCTCACATGCGTACCTGGACTTTGAAAAAAAACTGCACGGCGTCTTCCAGCGAAGGCGCACCGGGAGTGCATGAGTGAAATTCTATGTGTATCGCGTCCTGTCCTTTTTTCTAATTGTCTTTCAAATGGCAGCTCAAGTGATTGATTCAATAAAAATGGTTCATGAAGAAAAGAGTTTGTTTTTATTTTCTTCCCAAAACCAGTTTGCTGTTAGTTAGATTATTTTACACGTCAACTCGTTGAGTTATTAAAACTTGAAACGTATTTTGCAGAAATGCGAAGTGGACGGAAGTGAAAATATATCCCAGTCAATAGCACCATAAGTTTCGTAACCGCCACGGCTCCCCCGCTTAACGCGTATAAGCCAGAGATTCTAACTACTGATGCTCGTCGCTACGACGGCAACCTGCTCGACCTCGGATCCACAGGACTTCACTTGTCCAATGCCACTTGACACCATTCACAATCCTAGCGGTCTTACGATCAGATCATCCAAGTGCCTGAGCCAATCCAAATTAAATCTAATTTTCCCAATTTAGTTCGCAGCCACCACACTACGAAATACATCGCTCATCCAAACTTTATTAATTAACAAAGTGTTGAACAGAAGTCCAGCACCACCTGTGAAGGCAACCAAAAGTAATCCCAACATTTAGATTTACAAACTTATAATATAATACAAGTAGCCTGCTCCACCCGTGCATGTCAGCCATCTACAACAATAGAAACTTAAAACAATAACAAAGTTCAAAGGCAACTGTTGCATGATACGTACAAAATTTAACAAAGTTTCAACAACTTGAAATATCAATCCTTCAGAGTAATGGGTCTGTAGGAGCTGGTAGCCAGTCTTGTCATTAGCCTTTCTCTCACTTCGTTGAACTCGTCATCGTCCGTGTCGCTCGAAGCCGTATTTTCGACCCAAAGTCGGTCCTCTCCATTAATCGCTCCTCTTCCATCGTGTATCTTCCACATTGCCGGTCCGTTGGTCGATGCGCCACATCAATTTTCTTGCCCGTTCTTTTCTGGTGATTCTCACAATCAGCACATACTTGCCCTCTCTTGCAGGGCTCTTGGCCATGCTCTTTTTCCGCACACTTCTTACAAATTTTTATATTGTGACAATCTCTCCCAAGATGTCCAAATCGCCAACAATTGAAACAAATTGTCGGTTTGTTATAAAGCTTCCAGCTATAACACATCCAGCCTAACTTGACTCTCTTTAAATGTTTCATCCTCTGATAGGCATCTCCCTTTATTCGCATTATCCAGTTGAAGCCCCTCTTAGTTTTAAATGACGTAATAGCCTCCACATGCTTAAACTCTTCATTCAGTTTCATGATCATCTCCTGCACCTTATCTTTTGCAAGCTCCTCTTGTACATCATAAACTATTATTCGAGGATCTCTTTTGCTAGGGGTTTGGATCTATTAAGCCGATTTTAGTTCCTCTATTTGCCAAACTCCTCAGTGATCTTGTCCATGTCTTCCTTCATTTCAGTTCTTATTAATAGACCTCCTTTGTCAATATTTCTTCATCTTTCACCTCCAATTCCCAATTTCTCAGGCTTTATCTTATCTTTAACAACTTTCTTTGTCACTTCTGATTCTTGTTCCCCAAGTGGGATAATCTTAACTTCGAACTTTTCCTCCTCCCTCATTTTCCTAGTGAGCTTTCACTTACCAGTAGTTTTCGTTTTTGTCACATCAGCGAAGCTTTTTGCTTCCTTCTTGCTGAGAATGTCCAATTGTCCCCTATAATAATATATCAACTTATGCTGCTCATATATGGAGTCCACCAGATCCGTCAAGTCTTTATTAATCTGTTGCTTAATATCAACAGTTAGCTTAGCCGTACTGGTGACACCTGTTAATTGTCTAAATTTAAGATATAATGAATAATTAAGATATAATGAATATTAAGATATAATTAAGATATAATGAACTGAAAAATAATTTTCAATTATTATTAGTTATATATTAATTTTTTGTGTTAAAGAAATTATACTTTTTCGAAAAAGCAACCTTCTAAGAGTCGTTCACTCGCCAAATCGGTTAAGTCCATGGAATCAAAAGTGATAAAATAATATACATTGTTTTTTAAATGCCTCTGAAAATATAAATTCAAATAAACGTGAATGTATTATTGTCGATGTAGCTTTTTTTTTGGCGACATTTAAAATGTATGATATCCTTGGAGTCATCGTCATTATTACGACAATTTTTGAGTGACTAAGGGAATCAACCGATTTGGCGAGTGAAAAAAAATATCCAATGCAGTATTTAAATTATTGTTTTACTATAGGAAAACACTGAAATAATTGTTTAATAATTCACAAGAACTTACTTCTGAGGCAGTTAGGACATGTTCACATATAATCGGTCAGCGCCTGTGTTACTCGTATTGAAATATATTGAACCAATTACAAACATCCGAACGATTAGCCATGAAATTGTTAAAGGTCTGTGATTGGTTTAAAATGTGACAAAACAAGTAACGCTGACGCTGACATGTGAACAGGCCCTTAGACTGTCACTGACTCATTTATCTTACTTATTTTTTGATAAACTAACACTCAAAGATTGACCATCATCATCAAGTGACTTGCTTCTGCTTTTGAATTGCAACGATTTACATTAGAGTATGGACTTATCTGGTTTGGCTTCTGAAAAGAGTGACTCAACATTCGATGGCCCAAAAATATGGCGTCACTCAGTGGTGTTCATCTTTATTATATGGGAAATTTATCATGATTACAAAAAGTGAGGAGTTCATCAAGATCTTTAACACTAAATTTTCAAAAAATTGGACTGAATCGATTTGGTTTGTAATTGGCTCCTATGTATATAAGTTTGCATCCTAGTTGGACTGCATTTGAGTGTCACAGAACTGACACCTATACAGCACTAAATCACCGTAAGTGGACGCGATATTCCAAACAAAAACTTTTACCTTGGGATAGTGAAAAATGTTACGAATGAACGTAGTTCGGGTGATAAAGCGAAGACTCGATCTACTTGGTTCACCAACATTCATACAAATGACTTTTCACGAGGTAGGCATTCAGTTCAGACAATACGAAATGAGATTTTTTTATTAAAAAAATAACATCCATGGGGAGCGCAGAGCAGTTTTGAACTTCTGGAGTCATGAACACAGTTCTTAGCGTATAGAGCCAGCATCCGCTCTCACCGTCTTATCTTGTATACGGTCGCAAAAAGTACCTTCTGGTTGCATCTGCCCATACAGATGTAGAGCTGAAGCACGGATTGGCCAGGACTATATAATGAGCTGAAGGGTTTCCTTCCGGTGGCGTTGATTTGAAGAAACCCGAAACGATTATAGACATCTGAAACGTCAGGTGACTTAAGGAGGACAATAGGAGAAAATATATCTGATTGTGCAGCATTAACTTCATCAAGGAGAGATACTCCGTGACTGGATGGTCTCACGGCCGTTGGAAGCGTCAGAACCTTTTTTTAGGAGGCTGTGTGAAAATCCAGGAATTTCACAACCAGGGACCACAATGCGATACTAAGTAAAGGTAGTTATTTTCGTAAGGTAAAGGTTCACGTTTGCTCACCTATTCTTATTTAAAGAACTGGTGAAAATTTAAGTACTCGAAATCATGAAGCATGGCATGTTTTAACAATCTCGGGTTGTCTTACATCGTAATAGTAATTAAATCGTAAAAAAAAAACCACTCGCCCAGTAACTGGTGTGATTGAATCACAGGAATCAATGACTAATTTGTGGTTTCGTCATGATCGCGATCATATTAAAGTTTGTCCATTACTAAGTGGCATCGATTTTATGCAAATTATTTTTTTCCGAGAGATCTTTGTGGAATATAAATACGTTTAGCAGCGAAATACGCTGTTGTTAATTTGTGAACGGTTCGTGATATCGTTTATATTTTTTTCTCGAGTAACTATTTCCGATTCTGTGTTGTTTTTATGTGCTGTGTCGTCCAATAAAAGGTATGCTCCATAATTTTTGACTATTTAATTTACTTCATCTACACCACCAAGTTCGAAGTCTTCCACGTGCGTACCTTTGCCTGCTTTGCTTAACTCTGGTAATTTTAGAGCTGGTAACAAGACGGCGAGTTTAGCTACAATGGCCATAAGGTGGAGACAGAGAAAGAGAGAAAGGTGATTGGAGGCCTCTAGGATCCATGAGCTTATACAAAACTAGTATGACAGAAAATTTTCTGCCATACGGCTAGGAGAGAGTTTACTGATAGTAGCTAAGGAGGATAGTAGTTAAGGAGGAAGTTTACCGTAGCCAGGATACGTATTAATTTTATGATTTTAAATTGTTTTTTTACCGTGCAAGCACGTATTATTTTTCATTTTTTTTAATTTAAAAGAGAAAGGAAATTAACAAACAAGAACAGCACGAGGCCGTTTCTTGTTCTCAGCAGCGGCTGGGTCATAGTCGAAGTTTTCCAATAAAAGTTCGTTATCAATACTTGTGAAGAAGTTGGTCGCTAGCTTTTTAAGATAATTCGGAAGAGTGAGCACATTTAATTCATTCTGAAGATCAACGTTCCTAAAATACCAGGGTGCGTCAACAATTTTTCACAGTAGTATTTTGACATACTGTGAGGTGATTTATGCTGGAAACTGCTGCATATGACCAAGCCGGAGCTGTATAAGTTAAGAGTGGTCGTAGAAAGGATTTGTAGATGAGCAACTTATTTTTAACGCTTAATTTGATATTTCGAGCTATTAAGCGGTAAAGTGAGCGTCTACCTGCTCGAAATTTAATTCTACTCTGCATGATGTGGTGTTTAAAAGTGAGTCTTTTATCAAGATGGACACCGAGATATTTAACAGTGTCTGATCAGGGGATAATAGTGTTTTCAATTTTAATATTGATGTTTCGATATGACGAGGTGTTTTTATTTGTGAACATGACAGCTACGCATTTATCAGTGTTGAGTTTAATTTTCCATTTGGTGGAGATACGAGAGATGTGTTTGTTGAGCTTAGTGACAGCGTATTTGATATTTTTATTTATGCAGTATAAGGCGGTGTCGTCAGCAAATAGCTATGTTAGAATTTATATGTTTCGGTAGATCGTTGTTGTACAAGTTGAATAAAATTGTGGATACAATTGCACCTTGGGGAACACCACTAAGGACTGGTTTTTTGTCAGAGTTTATGTTGATAATTTTAACCTGAAATGTTCTGTTGCTTAGGTAGGAGATGATTAATTTGGTGATGTGCGGAGGGAAGTTATAATTAATGATTTTGTGGATTAAGCCGGGGATGTAGACTTTATCGAATGCGCGTTGAATATCTCGAAAAAGGGCAGCAGTGGAATATTTATTAATTTTGGCTTTAGCTAGATGTTCGGTGATTCTATAGACTTGGTGGGGGGGGGGCAGAAAGATTTTTACGGAAACCAAATTGATAAGGGACTATGATGTTTTTATCGTTAAGGTGGTCATTAATTTCTTTTGCAATGAATTTTTCAGTTAATTTGCTTAGGGTGTTAAAAAGGCTAATGGGACGGTAACTTCCCGGAGAATCGGGCGGTTTAACAGGTTTATGGATGGGTACTATTAAGGAATTTTTCCAACGGGGGGTGGGGGGAGAAGTAATTACATTTAATTATGTTGTTGATGAGTTGGGCAATTTTGAATATGTACTTAGGGGGGAGTTTTTTTATCATAGTATTAGTTATAGCATCATCACCAGGGTATTTACGATTAGGAAGAGTTTTTATTACTGTTGCAACATCAGAGGGAAGAATATTAGGTGTGTATGTTTCATGGTGTGTGTTTAAGAACAGATTAATATTTGCATTTACTATATTTTCAGTATGAGGGAAAGAAATGTCGTTGGGGGTGAATTGTTTTACAAGTGTGTTTGCAATAATATTAGCTTTGTCACTGTCAGTGTAGTTGTAGTTATTAGTGTGGGAATCTTTTATAGGGGGAATGGTTTTGTATGTACTTTTAAAACGTTTGGCGGCTCTCCAAAAGGAATTGTCGTCGGTTGTAAGTGTAGAAATAAATTTATTCCAATTATTGTTCGCTTTATCTTTAAGGTAATATTTTAGGTCTTGTTGTGCATTATTCATTATCCTCTTATTATGTGTGGTTCTGATATGCTGCCATGCTCTCCTAGCGCGGTTTTTGTTGTTCGTTAAAATTTTGAGGTGGTTATCAATTATTTTATTCTTTTGTGGGGTGATGTAGTGTGTGCTTTGATTATAATTATTTGTGATATCAGTGGTAATGTCATTTACTAGTGTGTCAATATCTGTAGTGTTGTTAATTTCATAGTAGTTGTAGTGTTTCCTTTTTAAGGTATTGTAGTAATTTTTCCAGTTAGTGAATTTGAAGGGTTTAATAGCTCGGGGGTTGATTTTAAGGGGGATTTTAATGAAGACGGGGTTATGGTAGGAGCTTAATTCGGAGTGTTTGGATTATTATATCGTGGGGGATACCTCTAACAAGAGCGAAGTCGATGATGCTTGCAGTTCTTTTAGTGAAATGAGTGGGGAAATCGGGAGCAATGATTTCTAGGTCTGTTGTGTTTGTTAGGTTATAAACTAAAGTACCCTACGCATTATTAATATTACAGTTCCAGAGGGTATGTTGGGCGTTTAGGTCACCGAATATTAGAGTGTTAAAGTTAAGATTTTTGAGTGTTTCAAGATCAGTTTTTAAGTGATTTAGGTTTCGTTTAGGGACTTCGCATAAAATGAGCAAAATAATTTTATCTCTATGATTTACAATGAAATTTCTGGTTCTGCATCGAAAACAAACTTGCACTGAAATGTTAATTTTGTTCCTAAAATTTTATCTGTTATTTAAAGTAACATAATTTTTCTTAATTTTGAAATGATGAAACGGCAAGCTCACGCTCACCGTTACGGAAGGCAGATAGACTTACAAGCTAACTCCACTCCTAAATACAGAGTCGTAAAAATAATTTTCAGTAAGCAATGTACGTGAGGTAAATTCATGAAGCTACAGAAGGAGGGGAAGCTCAGTGTTAAAAATGTGTCTCCGATTTCGTCGCCACCACTAGATGGCGCGCCCGCCTGAACTGTTGCCGCTATAACACGGAAACCATACGCTTTAGTATGGATTTTTCGTATTTTTCAAAAGGAATAAGTTTTTTTTAAAGTGCATTTTTAATATGAATTTTTTTATTCAACTTAACAATTGTTTATCTTCATTCAAAATGTTTAGTTGAACTGCCTTTTTTGCTAAACTTCATTAAAATTCTTAAGAGGGAGATCACCTTTGCATGCACAAAAATACACTGATTTTACTACCAAGCTTAATGTGTTATTAAACAGTTAATTTGTAATCAATTTGTAGTCACATCACGAACCATAGCACAGCACATGCAGTCTGTAACGCATCATCCAGTGTCTGCGCGTACCATTCGACGCCGTTCACAGCAGAGTGGTCTGTCCGCAAGACGTCCATTGCTTTGTCTACCCTTGACGCAGAACCACAGACGTCTCCGCCGCCAATGGTGCGATGACAGAAGGATGTGGACGACAGAATGGAATGAAATTGTCTTTACTGACGAGTCACGCTTCTGTCTGCAACACCACGATGGTCGCATTCGAGTCTGGAGACACCGTGAAGAGAGGATGCTGAACAGCTGCGTTATGCACCGCCACACTGGTCCTGTACCGGATAGTATGGTATGGGGTGGTATTGGATATCACTCTCTCACACCTCTAGTACGCATTGCAGCCAGCGCTACATCTCCGAGGTGTTGGAGCCAGTTGTGGAAATATGGCTGTGGGCAGCCTTCAGGGCTTGCCCACAGCCATATTTCAACAGGATAATGCGCGACCACGCGTGGCACGCATTGTCCAACGGTTCTTCGTCAATCGCCAGATTGAATTGCTTCCCTGGTCGCCTCGCTCTCCGGATCTTTCGCCGATAGAAAACATGTGGTCCATGGTTGCTCTACGATTGACCCAGATTCCATCCCCAGCTGCCACAGCAGATCAACTTTGGCAACGTGTGGAAGCTGCTTGGTCTGCTATACCCCAAGAACTCATCCAAAGTCTCTTTGAATCAATGCCGAGGCGTGTGGCAGCGGTGATCTCCAACAATGGCGGCTACTCTGGCTACTGATTTTGGCAGGAACCATACTTCACAGAAGTCTATAAATTTAATCATTTGATACTTGGTCAACATGTTATCTACAAAATAAATTTTGTTGTGATATCTCTTGTCTTTCTTGGTGTTGCAATTTGGGTGGCCAGCAGTGTATATTAAATTATTTGTACATATATTATCCATAGGTTATAATTTAATCTACACCTAAAAGAGTTACCATATTTCACATAAAAATATTTTTCAGTCAAATGTATTGTAATGTACAAAAAAAATATGAATTTTTAAAAAAAATTTTACTATTAAAATAAATTATTAAGGTACATTAATAATTGCTTACTATATGTGATTACAACACTTTAGACAACAAAATTCAACAAAATTTTTTAACCTTAATATATTTTAATTTTTTAAAAGAATTTTTTTATAAGCTTTTACTCAGTCATTTTTGAA
Source organism: Dolomedes plantarius (assembly GCA_907164885.2). NCBI lineage: Eukaryota > Metazoa > Arthropoda > Arachnida > Araneae > Dolomedidae > Dolomedes > Dolomedes plantarius. The sequence continues at coordinate 106,959,279 of OU015503.1, forward strand.
ATTTCTAATTAAAATTAGCACGTACTAAAATGTTTTAATATATTTTAGAATAATGTTGCTGGATATTGTTACCTGAAGTATTGTAATCACATATAGTAAAAAATTATTAATGTACCTAAATAATTTATTTTCACAGAATGCGCACAAAGTTGACTGCAAAATGCTCGATTTAAAAAAAAATATTCACTTTTTATGCATAAAAAAGTCATTTTTATTAATTACCTTGAAAAATTGCATCTATAATAAACAGTATTATAGGCAGTTGCTCAAAAAATTTCATGTAAATCAAGCAAAAATCATGAGTAGTACATACAATCGAACATAGGACTAAAAAATGATACTTTTAAAGGTACGTGAAAGTGACCACTCCCCTTAAGGGAAATAGTAAATAATGATCCATTATTTTGTAGAGCGAGCTAGTTACACAAAGTATGGGTTTTATTGTACTCACAGTAAAAAGATCGGAAAATATTAATTATTTTTTTAATTATACACAACAGATTTTGCATAAGCATTTATAGTGACAACATTTTTAATCATACATTGAAAACGTATTTACTTATCAAAACTAACTTAACCGTAATTAAATTCTATATTAAGGTTTCAGCATATTCACCAGTTTTATGAAGTTTTCATAGTGGAAATATTTTATTTCTGTGAATAATTTAAAAACTGATGGCTTTAGCTCAGACGTGTATCTTAATTTGCCATAACCACAAATTATGTTGAATATAAGAAAAGTATTTCATAATTATAAAGAATTGAAACTAACAACAGACACTATTAATACATTATTATAAAATAAAAAATTAATGCTTGATATACAATTTACTATAGATAAATTTGAACAAAAAATTATACATGACAGGTTTTACAGATATTTATAACATTATTTATTGATATACAATTCAAAAGTAATATAAAATAAAAGCTTAAATTTAATAATAAATGTGATTTATAATTTTGACTGCTTTCTTAATTTTTTAACTTTAGCACAGAGTTGAGAATTTTTATTTTCTTGTTTGCATATAAAATGCATGCGCGGAATTAGAAAAAAGTTGACAACATTTTGAATTAAATTTATGTTATGTTGCTCACTGCAACCTATATCTGGCATAACAGGACCAGTATAAATTTCTTTTATCACTTAAAAAATTAATTTATTATTTAGTTTATTGAAATTTAGAGTTTTGATTATTCCAATTTTTAGAATATTAATTGCTTTTAAAAACAATTCTAAAGGGCATAATAAAGAACCTTTACTTTATAAAAAAATTAATTTATTTTGATCAGTATTGCTGTTTATAATGGTAAGTTTTGAATGCATTGGTCACATTTAGAAAATCTACTGATCCCCTAACAACATAATTTATAATGAAATCTGGCCACTGGAACAACCAGGTGAAAAACATGTTGCATATGTGTGCACAGAAAAAATTTGTAAAACAATTTTCTAAAACACGTGTCCATATAACTCAATGAAAAACGCGAACCCAGTAGAACATGTCGCGCCATCTGCCGGTGAGCGAACATTTTTCGAGGAATTCCCCATTGAAGCTTACATGTAGCTTCACGGGTAAATTTTATATTCCGGTAATGGACAGTACAATGGCGATAGCTCTCTCACTTTTGTCACAAGTCAGCGGTGACACTGACAGTACACGAGATCAAAGAAAAGTCAATTATTTGATGAAAACATCTGGTACATTTATTTTACATATTTAATTTCTAAAGATTTCTGGTACTCTTATCGAAAATAAACTTGCACTGAAATATACCCATTTTGTTCCCAAGATTTTATCCGTCATATACAGTAGTATCATATTTTTTTTTTTATTATTTGAAATGATTATATTTGTATAATAAATCCAAAGACGTTTTAAATTCGGAAATTCAGTATATTGGTTAGAATTGTTTTATGTTGCCATACCTGTATGACGCCATTCCGAATCGACGTTAAATTTGTGTAATTACTATTAAGTGTAAAATATTCAAAGTACATGCTCCGTTTCAAGTACTATACCGACATTTTTCTAGGAAGATTATTTTTGATTATGTGAAAGGAGAGAGAACTAATTTCAATTATCCTGTACCAAGACATCTATATTTTTCACCTCCACAAACAATTTTGCAATAATGATTTTGATAAATCTTTTCAAATTATCCTTTCTGTTCAGAACCACAAATTATATCTTTAGTTCAGAAATTAAGCACACAAAGCATAAATTATAATTAAAAATGGTCAAGTTTTCTTGACTTAAAAGTAAATATTTTTAAAATACATAATAATTAATAGTATTAATATGAATTTAAATATTGGTCATATTCATCAAAAGACTTTCTTCCGTTTCTTGGAAAACAGATAAAAAAAATCGTCAAGAAAGCGTTTTAAATTAGATGGAGACTGCAATCCCTATGCCACGCCCTCTAGAGGAGAGTTAACTGTCACTGAGACACGGAAAGTTAAAACGATATTGATAATTCTTCTAAACGTTCTACTTAAAAAGAAAATTTTTAAAGCTGTTAAATGTTAACACAGGAGAATATTATCCAAAATACCTTTACGCTGCTATTACTGTTGCTTGAGAGCTGTACAATACATTTTTCCTGATAAACATGTCTTACCCAATTCCTTGAAAATTCGAACTGAAAATTAGACTCAATGTCAGACGAGATTTGACTGCAAACTGTTACTACAGGACAAATTCATGATTTAAATAAAAAATATTTCAGATTTTTTTTTCTTTCTTGGGTTGGGGGGGGGGGGCAGGTGTCGAGTGAAAATAGAACCTTGCAAAAATGATTCAGATTATTTACTAAAATCGCCGCTCAATCAATATTGGTGGGTCAATCCGCTATCTATCCAATTTTTGAGCAGATGGAAGAAATAATAAAATATTAGAAGAAATTATAAAAGACAAACATGCTGTGAAATCGTTACTAGTCGAGGTTAATTATAAGCACTATGGTGCTGCTGTTATCAGATATACAAAATTTCAACGAACCGAGAAATATTGTTAATGGTTTAGCGATTTTAACTAAGGAAGATAAATAATAATTTTAATCCATCAGACCTTCTTGCGTATTTAAATCATGAATAGAGATTTTTATATACTTCTTTTTTTTTTTTTAATTTAGGGCAGATATTGATATATGCATCAAATGCTTAAAATAGGAACTCAATGTGAAATTACATATAGGCCACTCCTATTTCTCCGCTCTCGTAGGACTTTATCAAAGGATGGAATTTAATCTATATTCAGAAGTATAGTAAATTCATGTTAACTAAACATTTCATTTTAAAAAATATCTTTATAATTCATAGACCATTTATTAACTACAGCTAACAAATAATAATGTAGTCTAATAAATTCAAACACCTACTTTTGCGTGACAGAATGCGAATGATATTTATGGAACAGTGTTTTATACAGGCGTTTCGTAGGTTTCATCGAAAAAATATTCTCATATTTCATTCCTGCCTCTCTCTCTACCTCAGAGATATGACAATATAAAATATTAAGGACTAATTTGGATAGTTATCAAAAATGCAAATGTCGTATAGACCTCAAATTTGTTGAAATGAAAGATTCTATAATTTCCTACGAAATTCTAACAATGCATAGTTTTTTAAATAATTATGGAAGGCTACTCATTATTGATATGTTATTTGGTGATAAAGGTCTGATTTCTTCGTTGTCTATTGAATATAATCTATTGTAGAACTTAGTTGCCAGATCTTTAATATATTACTGAGATTCGATTCTCAGATCCAAATCAATAAGCATGTTTCTAAGGTGAGCCTTGTGGTACAACGCGCTAGCTTTCGGTGCTGAGGGTGCTCTCATCGACCCCCGGCGTCGCGCCAATAAAATGCCCAAGGATGGATTTCCCGTCATGCAAACCTAGGCCATGACCTTTGGCGCAGCTTTTAAGTGGGCGTAAATTTAGAATAAGTAACAACCAAATTATAAAATTTTTACCGATACAAAACGAGAAAGTTCATTTTTTTTCTTTTTCGTGTTTATTTATATACTCTTAGTAACGCTAAAAATGTTATTTGCAATACAGTGGTACCTCGATTTACGAGTGTCTCGACTTACGAGTTTTTCGAGATACGAGCATTCTCTCGGCAGATTTTTTGCATCGAGTTACGAGCTAAAATTCGGGTTACGAGCAAGCTTCAGATACCGCACGACGCCATGTGCTCATCAAATGAGAACACGAGAAGCATATAATCTTTACAACCTTTATGTACATTTATTATACACTTGTATGCATATTATTCTAAGAATACTATCCAGTCTAAAACCTAGAGATTAACACTCAACAATTATCAGCCGGGGCAGCTCGCTCTGCCCACACTTGAGTCGCCCTCCGAAACCGAGCAGCGTCCTCCCTCTCTCGTAGAGAGATAGCTTCAATTCCCTCCCCCACACTCAGTCCCGGACTGGCTCCTTTGGGGGCCCTCGGCTAGAGACTCAGGCGGGGCCCCCTTACGAAGAGGGGTTTCGGGAGGGTAATCCCAGGACAATTTTTGAAAATCACATGTCTGAAAATCACATTTTTCGCTATTTTGACACTTAGAAAGTATATGAGTTAAGGCAGGATCTTTGTCAAAAGTTAAGCTATTCTGTTATAGTCTACTTACGTTTGCAATACATTTTTATATTATTTTTGTTAAATCTAATCTTATTACACAGAGAAAAAATAGTAATCAATTTCAAGTGGTTTATTTCTTGAAAATGAGAGTGAGAAACATTTTTAAATTTTAGACAACTTAACCTGTGCTAAAGCCATCATCTAAATCCTACTGCAGTACCACAATAAAAGAAATTAAAAATAATTAGGGAAAACACTAATGAGTAAGACAAACATATGTAAAGAAAAAAGTTGTATTTTACTTTGATTACGTTTTTAAAACCAAAAGAAAAAAGGTTAGATGATACAAATTAATTATTTACAATTTAAATTAAGAAGTAACCTAACTTAAACGCTATTTGGCCAGTTCTTCCCTAATCCTGGCTATTTCATCTATAATTAAATTTTTATCTAAATTATAAAATAAGTCTACTTCTACATTAATAAATAGAATATTGGACATAAGGTCTTGGCTTAAAGTAGACCTAATTCGATTTTTAATGATTTTAAGTTTAGAAAACACCCTTTCACATGTGACTTGTGTACAAGGTATAGTTTGAACAAATTTCTAAGCTATATACAGGTTGGTAATAAGTCTCTTTCGACTAAAACAAGTCTCTCTCGACATTAATAAATAGGACATTAGACATAAGGTCTTGTCTTACAGTAGACCTAATTCGATTTTTAATGATTTTAAGTTTAGAAAACACCCTTTCACAGGTTACTTGTGTACAAGGTATAGTTTGAAAAAATTTGTAAGCTATATACAGGTTGGTAAATAGTCCAGATTGTGAGAGTTGGAAAATAACAGAGAAGGCGCACGACAAACACTGAAAACATTGTTTCTTGTCAGAGCAGTATCCATAAAGATCTTCAGATTCAGATTCAGATTCTAAAACGTCCTCTTCACAGATTTTTTCAGCTTCATTCAGCTTGTCTTTTTTTTTCTCTCTCTCTTCCATTTTCGTTCTCAATTTTTGAAATTGTCATAAAACTTTTGTATTGATCTGCAACCTGTTTCAGCACAACTAATTATCGACTTCTTTCAGTTTTACAAAGCTTAGAAATGTTGCAAAGGATATCCGTAGGAAAACTATCAAGCTTTTCGATTTCGTGAAATTTCTTTGGGTCTAACCAGGAACAATCTCTCAAAATTTCATTGCTTGGATTGAATCGCTCTTCGATTCCCGTCTTAGCACAGTCTAAAATATCGAAAAAGACCAATTTATAGTTTTGGACAGTTGAGATTCCAGGAGCTTCGTCTTTTGATTTTTCATCAGGCATTACCTTTTCCTCGGAGGTTCATTTTTCCTTGAAATCTACTTCCACTTACATCAATCTTGTAATCTTCTAAACTGCTATTAACTGTACTAGCATATTTTGTTTTTGAATACAGAACCTCAAAGTATTTATTACTTCTTTTATCGCCTACTTGTTGAAGCAGCGTCTGTACCAAGTTCCAGGTGGTAGAATAGTCAACGGTTTTACTTTGTAAATATTTTGAAACAGGAGATATAATCAGAAATAAATCTAGCAAAATAATACATAAATAGGTTCTCAAATTAGGACCATTGACAAAGCACACTCACACTCCCCGTGAGTGATTCGTTGCGAGCAGACGTGTTTTTCCTACCCTGCGATGGCGGATGTTTCTTCCTCTCCGGAGGATTATATGGAGCTACAACAAGATGAAGGGCCACCAAACCCATCCTCTGCACTAACTTCAATACCTGTTCCAGATGTCGATAGACTTTCTGAGAAGGATAAAGAAGTTCTTCAAGGACTAATCGAAAACTCAATTCCTCCCTTCCTCCATAAAAGCATCGAAAAATTCCATATGATGGCCTATGAATTTTACAGAATCGGTAAGCATGGGAACCATCTTAATGAGTACTACACTCAACTAACTAAAAACAATAACAATACTAACTTTCCAGCTATTCCTAATCCTGGAAAGAAGACTAACTTTCTGCTGGAAACGTCATGAAGTGAAGTCACGCTTTAGCACCGCCTCCTGGTAGGCAAAACATTCGGCATTTTGCATTGTGCACATGCTAGCAAAGCTCTACTTAAGCATTTACATATCGTTGAAACCGCTTATTGATTTAAATTATCATTATGCTAGTGAGTTATGTAGCTTATGGGTGCACATTCAGGCTTTCAAAAGGATATAATGTTGACATGTATCGTTTTCCGGAGGATGAAAAAGATACATATGTGAATAAAACCTAATTAATAAAAATATACTCTTCAGACTGGAACATTTTGCCAAGATTATGTATTTCATATATCAGACAGCATTCTGTGCAAACTACATCTCAGCACTTAAATATTGCTTTTATAGCAACATTTTCTTTTTACTTAATTAAAATATATTTACAACAAAATATATTTAAATTATATTTACAAAAATTTTAACTTAGAGAATATGCAAACCTAATTTAGGTACAAGACAAAAACTTTATATAGATTAAGCTCTTTTTAATTAATGAAGAGGAATATAAACTCATGGCACCTGATGATAGCATGCATAGACATCAAATATATAAAACCTCTTTTAAGATATAAAAATTTATTCTTGACAAATAATCTCTCGATAATATTTCTTATAAATTTTTGATAAACCATGGAAATGTTAATATTGAAATTTTCACAAATCTTTTGTACATTCCCCTTTTTAAAAAAGAGCATTTATTCATCAAAACAATCAGAACAATTAAATATAAATACCTAGAAATTTAAATAAGTTAAACGGCAAAGTATTTTTAACTAAATATTGTCATCATTAATGCAAGCTATAATGTTCAGGCAAGCATTAATGCATCATTAATGCAAGCTATAATGTCAGTAAAACAGTTACATCACTGTAAACAATGAACTGAAATGGGGTTATTCGCAGCAATTTTTTATTGTTAATTCACTATGTAATGTGATGCATTTTATTCCTTTACCCTTTATTCCAGAAGCAAGGATAACATGATATAACAACTTAAAAAAAGAGTGTACCAAGTTAAGAATTTATTTAATTAAATTAATTTTTCCTGATTCAAAACTAATTTTTCAGTAAAATGGAATCGTCTTAATTACGTGAAATAAATACCACGGTACAATTTACACATAACTCAACACGTACGAAGTAAGATCAGCAAAGTTATCGACAGTTTTAAATATTTAGGGAAGGCCATATAAAATTATACAAATCAAACTTATAACAAACAAAGGGATCTAACATTTTTTTTTCCTGGTGTAAAGTGCAAAAATCGTTTGATGTCGGATTTCTTTACAACTAGCCATAGGGAATGTCATACTTCCAGTCTTCATTTTTTTAATAAAAAGGGATCTAGAAGGCAAAGTTAATTGGAGCGGGCGCAAAGTCTAATAGACTTTGCGCCCGCTCAAAGACCCGCTCAAAAGAAACCAGCAGCCCAGTCAGCGGCTAATAACGACCAGTTCATAATCCCTGCAGCCAGGTTAACGGCCAAAGCGCCAATCATCTTCGGTCATATCCCTCCGCCAGCTACTACGTCAAATAGATATAGTGCGCTACCAGAAGCTAATCTAAACGCTCCAAGCACCAGTAATCCTCGGATTACTGTTGCAACTAGTAAAATTAAGCACTTATCCATAGTTAAAACCGAAAATTATAGAGTGATACTAGCCATTCTAGCCGGAGAGGGTGACAAAAGGAAATTCCATGCCAAAATTGGACCTGAATTCATTAGAATTGACCCAGCAACGGCAGAAGATCACATTCAAATTACGAAATGTCTAACTGAAAATAACATTAAAGGATTTATTCTCCCTCTGGGAGTTATTAAACCAATTAAAATAGTTATCAGAGGCCTCCCTAAAGAATTCACCCCTGAAGAAATTAAAGAAAAACTTGACGAGTTAGATATCCCTGTAATAAAAGTTGCTCAATTGCAGCGTCAAGATATGTCTAAACTCCCACTCTACCAAGTTCAACTCACCCCCACAGATAAAGCTAAGACAATATTTGAACTAACCTCCCTATTTTATATTAGAATCAGCGTGGAATATTATAAATCCCCTTTTAAATCTAACCAATGTTTCAAGTGCCAACATTTTCACCATCATAGCAAGAACTGTTATATGGATCCTAGATGCGTGAAATGCGCAGGCGATCATCACACCCACGAATGCCCGGATGGCAAAACAGCAGTCGCAATCAAATGCTGCAATTGCAATGGTGATCACCCGGCCAACTACAGGGGTTGCCCAAAATTTCCCCACAACATCATAGCTATGTTTTTTAGCTATGTTTTTTATCCGAAAAAGAAGCTAAAGTACTTGAACGCCAAGCTACCAAACTAGTTAACCCAAATTTAACTTTTGCTCAAATGGCTAGTGCCAACATCAATAATTCAATAAATCCAAATACCTTAGAAATTAATCAGGAAAATCCCCCAATTAATCAAACCCCCATGAAAAATCCTAATAACAGTTTTCTTCTCATCAAACAATATCAGGAAGTAACAGCCATAATTAATGAAATAATCGAAGATCTAGGTATTTCGGACTTCTCCGAAATTCTAACAAACCTCAGAGCCACCAGAGCTAATATTAAAAATTCTGTAACCGCTGAAGATAAATCTTTTAGCTTCTTCAACGGTTTGAATAAAGCGTTCCCTAAAACTGGTTAATGGCCCTTTCTTCTCTCTCCGTTTTGGCTTGGAACTCCAATGGTATCAGCGCTCGTATCCTTGAGTTCAAAGATTTTATACAAGAGCATAGTCCTGACATAATTCTTCTACAAGAGACACATCTCAGACCTGGGGATAGCCTCCGTATTTTTAATTATACAACGTATAGAAATGACCACATTAATCCTTTACATTCCATGAGAGGCACTGCCATTCTAATCAAAAATTCCCTTCCACACCATGAAATTATTCTCCCACCTCTTAAAGCCATTAATGCTACTGCGGTTAATGTTAAATTCCATAACCTCCCCCATTACACCATCATTTCAACTTACATCCCACCAGGTTTTAAAAATGCTGACATTAAAAATGACCTTAATATTCTTGACACTCTTAATATTAATACTCTCATCTTCGGAGACCTTAATGCACAACATAAACTCTGGAATTGTACTACACATAATTATTATGGTAACATTATCTATGACTTCACCAGTAAAACTAATTTTGACATTATAGCTCCTCCCCTCCCCACTCACTTTAGTAACAATAGCAGTAGCATCATTGACTTTGCTCTCGTTAAGGACTTCCCCCACGATCTCACTATCAACACCCTATGTGAACTCTCTTCTGATCATAACCCTGTTGAAATTAAAATCCCACTTGACCGCAACCCCTTAATCATAAATTATACTAAACAAATTAACTGGAAAAAATTTACTAGTGATCTTGATAAAATCCCTTACATTCCACCCATTGTCAATAATGTTAATGATCTTGAAAACCTTGTCGCCAGTATCACCGCGGATATCAATAATTGTATTAAAACCAGCACCAAAATTATCCCTCCTAAAGTTAAAACCCATCAAGATCATCATCTCAAAATCTTAATTAACAATAAAAACAGAGCGCGCAAAAACTGGCAGATTAATAGAACTCCCCAAAACAAAACTAATATGAACAAAGCCCAGGAAGACCTTAAATATTACCTCAGAGACCAATCCAACAAAAAATGGCAAAATTATTTAGAATCTCTTGATACTACGGATAACTCCATTTGGCGAGCCGCAAAACGTTTCAAAAACCAATATCGTACCATTCACCCTTTAAAAGACCCTGAACACAACTCGAAAGCCCTTACTGAAGCTGATAAATGTAATCTTATTGGCAAAAACTTCTCTAAAAACTTCACCCCCAATCCTATCATTAACTAAAGCACTGAAAATATTGTCAATAATAGTTTAAACCTCTTCCTTAACACTCCTCATGATAGCCCTACTCCTTACATTGTCCCAAATGACGTTCGAGAAATCATTAAAAAAATTCCTAAACGTAAATCCCCTGGAGAAGACAATATCAACAAAACAGTTCTTAAAAATCTCCCCTATAAATACATTTTCAAAATTACTATCGTCATTATCTCTGTTTTCAAATTTGAACACTTTCCACATAGCTGGAAAAACTCTATCATAGTCCCCATTCTTAAACCGAACAAACCACCCTCTTCCCCCACTAGTTATCGGCTCATTAGTGTTCTTAATTCCATCAGCAAAATTACTGAAAAATTTATTGCTAAATACATTAACGAACATCTCGAAAATAATCATATCCTCATCCCTTACCAATTCGGCTTTAGAAAATCCCTTTCTGCCCCTCATCAAGTCTACCACCTCACCGAACACTTAACTAAAGCAAGAAAAAATAAACAATCCACTGCTACCCTGTTCCTTGATGTTGCACTTGCTTTCGATAAAGTTTGGATTGACGGCTTAATTCATAAACTTATTAATTATAACTTTCCTCCTCAAACCATCAAAATTTTAATTTCTTATCTCAACAATCGCACCTTCCAAGTCAAAATTAACGGACAACTTTCTGAAAAATTCCAAATTCATACTGGCTTACCACAAGGCACCAATTCTCTTTAACATTTTCGTAAACGATATTCCCCAACACACTAATGTAAATTTAGCTATCTTCGCTGATGACACAGCCCTGTACTCCACTTGCAAAAATTTTAAATATGCCGTTAAAAGTGTTAATAAACACATGACCACCATCCAACACTGGCTCGACAAATGGAGAATTAAAATTAACTCTGAGAAATGTGTAGCTGTACTTTTCACATCTAAACTTAAAAAGACTTTCCAAAATCATCAAATTCAAATAGGTAATACAAAATCCCCTGGTCTGACACTGTTAGATACCTCGGCGTTATTCTTGACAAAAATATCACTTGGAAACAACACATAACACATATTAGGGACAAGTTTCGAGCAGCTCGCAGGTTAATCTACCCCTTAATTTCTCGAAACAGCAAATTAAGTATTAGTAACAAATTGCTCTTGTATAATTCTTACCTTCGACCTATTATTACGTATGGTGGGCCAGCATGGTCATACTGTGCAAAAACGCACATTAAAAAATTGGCAACCGCTCAAAGCAGCACCATTAGGCAAATCGTTAACGCCCCTTGGTACTTTAGAAATGCTGACATCTATAGGGAGATTGGACTCCCAGCTATTCGAAATTATCTTCAAAAATTAGCTTTTAACTTTCACAAGTCTATTGACAATGATTTACTTTTAGAATTTGCAAATTATGATCATGCTGATCCCCAAAACAGGAAAAGGCCTAGAGCCATCCTTTCTCATTGTTAAATTTGTTCCTTGTCTGCTTGTGTTGCTATCCTTAAACTTCCTCCTCTCCTAATTTTTACTGTAGCTAAGCCATTTTCTCTCCCATTTCCGGGAAGATTTCTACAGTATTATATTTCTCTTTCCTACTGTCTTGCCCGATGCTGGATCACTTTGACTTTGACTTAATATCTTATGAGGCTCCTGGGAGCAAAAGCTCCATATCCTCGGTATCTGTGTGGAAAATATCTTTATTACCGTTCTCACGTGATGCAGTACAGAGATTAAAGTTAAGAGAAAAATAAAAGAGAAAAATAAAAGAAATTTAATAAGAATTAAATTAGTTAAGTTTAATAAAGTAAAATTAATTACTTAATTTAATCATTTAGAAGTGAATTAAAAATTGAAGATTAATAAATAATCAAAGTTAAGAGTAAATTAATGAAGGATAAGCTGGGGTAAATATTAATAAATGGGCAGGATTAAGTAAACAGTAATTTAAGTAAGAATTAGAACGACGGGGGAAAGCCAAGCAGAGGTCAGGGAGTGCTTCACGCGGAGCCGAGTGAGGAAAAAGCAGGTCCCGATAGCTGAGCATAACCGGGAGTGGAATCACAACGTGCGGGGAAGCGAGGTCGCACCGCCGGAGAAAGCAACAGGAGAAGAACTACTGGCGCGCCGCGGGAATTAGCCCGGGGTGAAGAGTAAGCGTCGCCCTGGGGCGTCCGGGAAATTCTCTCGGATCATAATCCGGGAGATTGATTAGCTCCTCGTTGTTGGTATCATAAATATTATTAAAGAAATTCGTTGCGAGGTGCCTAATGCAGTGCCTGATGGGTTCAATTTCTAGTTCGTTGTGAATTATGTTATTTCTGAGATACCAGGGGGCTTTACAAATCCCACGAAGAGTTTTATTTTGAATAGTCTGCAGTCTTTGAATATGAGTGCCTACTGCTGCGCCCCAAACCGGGGCGGCGTAGAGTAGGATGGGGCGAAGGACTGTCTTATAGAGTAATAATTTATTTTCTGTACTCATTTGATTCCTGTACAGGAGGTGTGCGAGTTCCCTGCGTGCATTAAAAAACTTTCCTATTACGTAACTGGTGTTATTTTTAAAGGTGAGTCGGCTGTCCAGAAAGACACCCAGGTACTTGCCTTCCCTCTCGAAGTGCACCGAGTGACCACATACTTTGATCGGTGGAGGTGGAATTCTGTTAAAGCTGACCATAGGACCATAGGATCAAATGTCTAACTGTGTTGCCTAGGCTAGTGCCTTCTAACACAGTTGTTTCATAGTTGTGTCATCGGAGAGCTGAAATTCCACAGAAAATAGAAAGAAAGTTCGTAGAGAATCGTCAAAAGTTCAGGAATATGCAACACAAAAAGTGAAGCAATGAGTCTTCTGATCAGAACTTTGGATGGTGAAAAGAGCAGTTCTGATTGGATGTCTCCTGTATCTTCTAGTAATTCGCTGGTGGGGGTGGAGTCAACGGCTGTCTGTAGGCTGGATTTCAATTGGCAAGTGTAAAGAGAATAGAGTAAAGAGATTGGATAGAAGGATAAGGTTTGGAATCCGTGAGTTCAATAACTGCAAAAATGAGCAAAGCCAAAAGGATTTGCTCAGAGACAGAATAGAAAGTTAAAATGAAGTTTAGGGATAGAAAATAGATATTTATTTTATTTTATAAAATTTTTTAGTTGTTTTTTGCCTTGGCAAGCCAAGTCTGTTAAAGCTGAAGAAGATCGCTTTAGTTTTGGCAGGATTAAGCTTTATCCTCCACCTTTCGAACCAACGTTCCAGGATGTTCACGTGTCTTTGTAAGTATGTGTGCATGTATGTAATGTTGCGATTTTTGGCGAGTATAGCTGTGTCGTCCGCGAAAAGTGCAAGTGTAGTGAGAGTGGAGTGAGGAATGTCATTTAAAAAATATGTCGAACAGCACTGGGGCGAGTTTTGAGCCTTGCGGGACGCCCGCATTGATGTTTCGTGTGGATGATGTAATGTTTGAGTGGCGGACTTTAAATGACCTATTAGATAGGTATGAGTGTACAAGTTTTATTATGTCGGAGGGAAGTTTAAATTTAATTAATTTGTAGATAAAAGCACTGTGCCAGACTCGGTCAAAGGCCTTTTCTATGTCGAAAAGAATGGCACCTGTTTGCGCCCAGTCCCGAAATCCATCATGGATGTATTCCGTGACTCGGAGCAGCTGATGTGTCGTGGAGTGTTTGGCGCGAAAGCCGAATTGAGCATTGGTGATTATGCTGTGATCATCCAAGAACTTGTTGATTCTAATGCAAAGTATGTGTTCAACCAGCTTACTCAGACAGGAGAGCAGACTAATAGGCCTGTAGTTTTTCGGGACAGCCGGATCCTCACGAGGTTTCTATATTGGGACAATTAGGGCAGTTTTCCAACTGGAGGGGAAATAATTAAACTCGAAAATTTTATTAGTTAGGACAGTTAGGTGATTAGCGTAGATTAGGGGGAGATTTTTAATAGTTGAATTAGTGATATTATCTATGCCGGGGGCCTTTTTATTGGGGAGGGAGTTTATTGCGTTTATAATTTCGGCCGGGTTGGCCGGATTAGGGTCGTTATTAACATTAGCAAGCCTGTTATTTAAAAATTTTCTCAGTATATCATTAACCTTATCTATAGTTTCAGGGCAGAAGATGCTGGTATGGGGAGAGAACTGGTTTTCGTAGTTATCTGCCAAGGCCTCAATTTTGCCGGAGTCACTAGTAATTATGCCAGATGGGGATTTGAAGGGAGGGAGTGGGGTAAAAGGTTTTTTAATCCGTTTAATATAATTCCAGATGCTATTATCAGTTGCTGCTAGTGACTCAATAAACGTCGTCCATTTGGAATCTTTATACTTTTTAATTTCACTTTTAATTTTATAGTTTAGCCTATGCATTTCGCCTAGGGTTGAGGGGTCGCCGGTACGCTGCCAGTTTTTCCTGATTTTATTCCTATTCTTAATTGGATTTTTAATGTAGAGGGGAAGTTTGTTATAATTATTAGGGGTATGTGGGCCTTGGCAGAGCTAAGCGCGTTATTAATTAGGTCCGTGATGGAGGTAACAGCTTTATCTATGTCGTCAGCACTGTTAATGTTGTTAAAGGGAGGTCGAGAATTAAAGATATTATTAATGTAATCATTCCAATTGATTATGTGAGGGGTTAAGATAGAAGGAAGGTTAGAGTTACTGCGTAAGTTTAGAAGAATGGGATTGTGATCGGAGGAAAGAGTGCTAATAGTGTTAATGTCATAAGGAAGGTTAATGTTATTAAGAAGAGTGAAGTCAATAACGGACTGCGATCCAGAGTGGCCGGGGCGAGTGGGAGCAGGTGGAAAAGCAATGTCGATTCCGTTGTGGTTACAATAATCATTAATTTGTCTGCCAAATCGGCAGGTATAATTTTTATTGTAATCACAATTCCACCGGGGGTGGTGGGCATTAAAATCACCCATCAGAATGACTTGATCTCCCAGTGAAAAAAGATTTTGAAGATCTGAACTCACAGTGTTATTGAATGCCGCTCTGAGATAAATATTACAAATGTAGATAGGGTTGTTAGAGGAGAGATAGATTTTTACAATAGTGTTTTCAAGAATGTTTAAGTTTAGGCTAGGGATGTGGTCAAAGTTAATGTTGCGCTTGACATAGACGGCTGTACCTCCGTAAGGGAGGGTATTATTACTTGTTAGCGAGTTACACTAAAGACTACTTGTGAAACTAATCATGTACTTGCCTTTCCGGGTATTACGTCATTTGTTTTAGACCGGTTTGATCATAAAACCTGATAACCGGATCAATTCTTTAATCGAATTTCCACAGCTGTGAAGAAGCTACCGTAAATAATTTATTATTCAGTTTCCAGTAGTTGGTGCGTTTTAAACAAACCGGATCGTTGACTATCATTAGATGAGGCGTATATAAGGCTCACATACGATTCAGTAAAAAGAGAGAAGGAGGAGCTTTTCTCGATTACCGAGTAGATAGATAATGAAGCTGAGGACAATCTGAAGAAAGGTAATGTTGATTTATAGTTTAAGTTTAAGACGCAGTAAAGAAAATAAAATAAGGGGCTAACAGTCTTTGCCTATGCCTAACTTGAGGTAATTCCATCACAGTGTATAGACACTGTTGTTTGTATATATGAGACTTGTTTTTTTAATGAATTTAGAGAACGCTATTGATTGATATGGATATTTTATTGTTGAAGATTTTTAAACTAACTTTTAATATTTTAAACAAATAAATTTGAATTGTTATTGTTGAAAAAGTCTTGTCGTCTATGCTTTCATCAATAGTTTTAACGTATACCTATTGTAACAAACAACGTTTCTTCTGCGATTTTACTCTGCAATTTAATTATTAGGTTTTTTGTTGACGTGCTCGTTTCACGTGCACGCTGACAATAAAAGAGGTTATGGGCCAGATGTTACTGAAGGTATATGACCATAAAAGCTAAATAGGCAATGACCAGATGTTATTGACGGTATACGCTCATAACAACTGAAAGGATTATTAGCAACAATGTTATTACAATATTTCGCCCATGAAAATAATATGTTTTTACGTTTTGATACTATATCAGTGGCCCTGAAGATGGGGGGGGCGTTGAATGGAATTGAAGTAAGTTTAATGTTGATGCATATTAACATAGACGACAAGTGAAGTTTATTTTGTATTTTGAAAGAATTTGAAGTTTTGAAAAGTGTGAATTTCGGGGATACAATTAAAATGCAGACCCAAATAGAGAAGCTGAAAGCAACAAATTACGGGAATTGGGCTGAAGATATGAGGTACATTCTTATGGAGCGTGGATGTTGGGGCATAGTAGCCGGCACAGAGCTAGTACCAAAACTTAAAATTAAGAATGAAAAAACGGAAGTTGAAAGCACAGCGAGTAAAGATACCGATACTACAAAGAGTGTAACTACTCAGGTAGAGTATCCGGGTCCTGAAGTTACATATCGTGACGTTAGGGATTATAATCTCCGTGCAGGAACCGCAATTTCATTGATTTATTTAAATATTTCCCCTGAATTTCGGAAAATAGTGGAGGGAATAGAGAATGCCCGAGAAGCATGGCTCAAATTAAAATTATTTTTTGAACCCGACAATAGGTCGAAGCATATGCAACTGACTAATGAACTATTTTCTAGCAGAATTCAACCACATGAAAAAATTAGCCTGTTTGCAGCACGTTTAACGAGAATTGTTGAAAAATTACGAGGTATAAACCAACCAATTAATGAAATTTACGTTAGTTTTCAGTTATTACGCTACTTACCAGAAACTTATGACAGCATTTCACAATCCATATTACGATGGCCAGAAGAAAAATTTAAATTTAAGGACATACTCGTAGAACTGGTAGCTGAGGAAGATAGACTGACGGTACGAGAACAAGACCGTAACAAAATGCATGAAGTCAAAGCTTATTCTGCAGTCACACGCAAGAAAAATATGACATGTTTTAGGTGTAATCAGGTGGGACATATTAAAAGAAATTGTTTCAATGGAAATCCCGTTAACGAGTACCAACAGAGACAGCGTGTTCCAAGAAATACATCACCTTATCGGAAGAGTACGGCAGTTAGAAGTCATTCCCCTGCACGTGGAATAAGTCCTGTGCGTTATAAATCAAAACCAAATTCAGCAAATAAGAAGGTGAGATTTCCTTCGATTAATCTTGTGCAAACTTATGTGAGTAATTTTGAAGAATCTTCGAATTTATGGACTTTCGACACTGCTGCTAGTCATCACTTTTGTAAAGTGAAGGAGTGGTTCCAGGATTTTGAGGAAATAAAGGACGATAAATTATCCGTAGCTATCGAAGGAGTGACATTCCCGATTACAGGTAGAGGGACAATTCAGCTACAGTTTGGCTCCAGAACATTCCATTTGTACAATGTCATGTATTCACCTAATCTTAAGTTGAATTTAATTTCAGGTTCTGTTTTAGACAGACAAGGTCTCAGGTTCGAAGGCGGTCAAGGTATGGTAAGAATTAAAAACCGGTATGATAAAACTGTTTTTTTTGCCAAATTAAAGAATGGTTTATATCAGGTTTGTCCTAAAAATCCCCGAGTTGCCAGAATAAGAGAGGATTGCAGTGCTTGTGTGGCCAGGAAAGTTGACGATGAACTGGTACATCGAAGGTTAGCACATATAAGTCCATATGTAGTCCGGGATACAATTAGGAAACATGCCATAAAGGGGTTGGAAAAATTTGAAGATCATAATTTTGACTGTGAGACCTGTACACTTAACAAGTTCAGACGGGTTAGTTTTAAATCTGTAAATTTTAGACGCTCTAAATATCCCAATGATTTGATCTATATGGATACTTGGGGTCCTTGCAGTACTATTGGTCGCAACGGTGAAAAATATTTTTTATCGATTATAGACGACCATTCACGTAAGTGCTCTGTTTACCCTATGTGTGAAAAATCTGAGGTTTTCCGGATTTTTAGAAATCATGTCGCTCGTGCAGAGAGGTTCCTAGGGCGGAAAATAAAAAGTATCCGTACCGATAACGGGACTGAGTTTGTAAACAATAATTTTACACAATTTTGCTATGATCATGGGGTAAAACATGAACTCACAAACACATATACACCAGAGCAGAACGGTACTGCAGAAAGGTTCAACCAGACAGTATCAAATGGGGCGAAGTGCTTGTTAGCAGACAGTGGGTTAGAGACAAAATTTTGGCCTGATGCAGTTTTAAGTTTCACCTATGTCTGGAACAGGGTTGTACATAAAGGTCTAAGTAAGACACCATTTGAGCTTTTTGGAGGGTATAAGCCATCGGTAAACCACTTGAAGCCGTTTGGGTCCATCGCGTATGTTGGTGTACCACGACAACACAGAGCGAAGTTAGACGCCAAGGCGAAGAAAGGGGTGATGATTGGATATGCCTTTAACACCAAGGGTTATCGGATATGGTTCCCAGACACCAATAATGTGGTGGAGACCATAAATGTCAGATTCTGTGAGGATTCACAAGGGATGGAAGGCGACAGTGGAGCAATGATGGGTCCCAGTGATAATCCTAACACCGAATCATACTCCAAACATGAGGGAGATGAAGACGTTTCTATTATCAATTTAGGTCAGAATCTACCCCGTGAGAGTGACGAAGATTTGGTGGAAAAAGATAGTCCTGAAGAAACCCAAATTGATAAGAGTCCCTTGCCAGCCCAAGATCTTAGAAGTAGCGATTGGAAAAGAAATCCATTTGGTCGATTGGAAAGAATCCATTCCGATTCCTCAGATAAAAATGGATATAAAGGGAAAATATCAGATAAACCAGCTACCGCATCCACAAGTTATGCTAGTTCTTGACTAGACGATATACAGATGCCTAATACTTACAAGCAAGCATTGAAATCACCACAGCATAAACAGTGGGTAGAGGCCATGGAAGAAGAGATGAAAGTCATGACAGAAAGACAGGTATGGCACCTAGTTGAGTTACCATCAGATACAGATATCATAGGATGCCGGTGGGTTTTTGCGTTGAAAAGAGACGAAAAGGGCGAGGTGGCCAGGTATAAGGCCAGACTGGTGGCACAGGGTTTTAAACAAATTAAAGGAGTTTCTTACGAAGAGACTTTTAGCCCAGTCATTAATTTCAGTCTAATTCGTTTTTTCTTCTCACTTTTAGTAGTTTTACAGGGTTGGACCCACAGACAGTGTGATGTCAAAGGAGCTTATCTGTATGCACCATTAAAAGATGATATTTACATGTCTCAGCCTCCCGGTTTTGTTGTAGAAGGTAAGGAAGATTTTGTATGCAAATTGGATAAAGCTATCTATGGATTGCATCAAAGTGGTAGAGAATGGTTCTTCGAGATTCATAAAGTATTGATAGAACTAGGTTTTAGCAAGCTAAATTGGTGTAACTGTGCATATGATTTTAATTGTGTGTTCATTTTACTTTTATATGTTGATGACATGGTTTTGTTCGGTAAGGACGAGGAGACAATAGACAAAGCCATAGGATTGTTGAAGACACATTTTGATTTAAAAATTTTGGGAAAAACTAGAAAGCTGTTGGGATTTGAGTTTGAAGAAAAGGGGGGAGAAGTTTTGTTGAGTCAGTCAATTTATATTGACGATATTCGTAAAAGGTTTACAAAATTCTTCGTACCGGTTTCCTCACTTCCAATCAGCAAGGGTACAGTATTCTCAAAGAAACAGTGTCCACAATCAGATGTTGAAATAGAAGAAATGAAACAATATCCCTATAGAAATTTACTAGGCTGTCTATCGTTCCTCGCTAGTAGAACCAGGCCCGACATAAGTTATGCCGTTAACATTTTTAGCCAATACCAAAGTAATCCTGGTAGAATTCACTGGGATGGTTTGATAAAACTTTTGGGCTATGTTATACACACACACAATTTTAAACTTAAACTTGCGTGCAATGAACCTAGTATAACGGTTTACACCGATGCAGATTTCGCAGCCAATAAGGATGACAGGACTTCTATGGGGGGACAGATAGTGTTTCTTGGAAAAGCTCCAGTCATGTGGAGGACTTTCAAGGAGAAGTGCGTGTCGTTGTCAACTATGGAAAGTGAATTCTACGCTATGACAGAGGCCACAAAGGAACTTATGTGGTTTGATAGAATTCTAGAAGAATGTTATGCCAGAAAGTTAGTTCTTGGAGGAAAGCTTAGGTCAATTCTATATGTTGATAACATGGCGTGTATAGATTTTGTTAAATCCCCAGTAGAGAACCATAGAAGTAAGCATATTGATGTCAAATTATTTTTTATTCGTGACCTAGTTTATCAGAACATATTTGACATAAATTATATAAAAAGTAAAGAAAATCTAGCAGATCCTTTTACCAAACCCCTGACCAAATTCGAACTGAGGCACCTATGTGATGAGATTTTTGCATGAACTTTTCTTGAATTTTTGCACGAATTTATTTTGAAGTGGTGTGTGCACTTAGTGTTTGAAATTGTGAATTTTTGCAATGTTTTTGTTTACTTGTTTTGGGTCGCGGGTATGTTTTTTTTATTTTGGTGAATCCCTGTTTTGTTGAGGGGACTGCCACGTTAATTATTCCATCCACCTAATCAAGGAAAGTTTGTCTAATGAAAAATTTGTTTAAAGCTCAGTGTTTGTATGTGAATTGTTTTTCTGATATTTATGCAGTGCGATATTATGGGATGTATTCTGTGTTTTTAGATATTTAAATATTTTACGATAACTTCTCAATGGAAAACCAATTTGTTTTATGTGTTTGAATGAATTTGTATGAGTGGGCGCCCACGTACATATGTATTGATATTTGAATATGATTGAATGTAGTCGTGTCCTAGTCATTGTATGTTTTAACTCTTTATTGTGGTTTGTTAGTTGTTATATTGGTTTTCAGCCAACAATAGTGTACAGAAGCAGAAATAACTTTTGTTTAGAACTTGCAGATTTGAACCTTCTCAGCAATTTGTTTTGTACCTGTGTATTCCTAAGTTAAGACTGTATTATTGTTGTTATATGTTGCTATCGCATTTTGTTAACAAGACTAATGTTGGTTTGAATTAATTGTTTTATATGTATTCTAGTTCTGACAAAAAAAAAAAAAAATCGAAATGTAAACTGTGATGGTTTTGAATTCTCATATTACTAGTTTATGTCGAAAAGACAAGTGGGGGGGCATTTGTTAGCGAGTTACACTAAAGACTACTTGTGAAACGAATCATGTACTTGCCTTTCCGGGTATTGCGTCATTTGTTTTAGACCGGTTTGATCATAAAACCTGATAACCGGATCAAATCTTTAATCGAATTTCCACAGCTGTGAAGAAGCTACCGTAAATAATTTATTATTCAGTTTCCAGTAGTTGGTGCGTTTTAAACAAACCGGATCGTTGAATATCATTAGATGAGGCGTATATAAGGCTCACATACGATTCAGTAAAAAAGAGAGAAGGAGGAGCTTTTCTCGATTACCGTCGAGTAGATAAGATAATGAAGCTGAGGACAATCTGAAGAAAGGTAATGTTGATTTATAGTTTAAGTTTAAGACGCAGTAAAGAAAATAGAATAAGGGGCTAACAGTCTTTGCCTATGCCTAACTTGAGGTAATTCCATCACAGTGTATAGACACTGTTGTTTGTATATATGAGACTTGTTTTTTTAATGAATTTAGAGAACGCTATTGATTGATATGGATATTTTATTGTTGAAGATTTTTAAACTAACTTTTAATATTTTAAACAAATAAATTTGAATTGTTATTGTTGAAAAAGTCTTGTCGTCTATGCTTTCATCAATAGTTTTAACGTATACCTATTGTAACAAACAACGTTTCTTCTGCGATTTTACTCTGCAATTTAATTATTAGGTTTTTTGTTGACGTGCTCGTTTCACGTGCACGCTGACAAAAATATACTTTAATGAACTGTGAAATGCACAGTGAAATGTGGAATGGTTTTCTTGAATACTGAGGATTGAAGATCACAGTGCTATCATTTATTTCAAAGGTTAACCAACGTTGAACACTTTATACCATGATTTTCCAGTTCCAACCGTGCTCGATAAATACAGGGTGATTCAAAATGAATATAGCGATTACAAACGGCTATAACTATTTAATATAAAATAATTTATCGATAAGAATCACACAAAATGTGAAAGGAAGTTCAAAATTTTGTTTACATACTTTATAAATGTTCGAATAAATAATTAAGAAAAATCTTCGGTATACAGGGTGATTCAAAATGAATATAGCGATTACAAATGGCTATAACTATTTAATCGAAAAGAATTTATCGATAAGAATTACACAGACTGTAAAAGGAAGTTCAAATTTTTTTTTACATACTTTATAAATGTTCTACGCGACTTCCCTTGGTCACACGGACAACATCTTAACGGTGGTCCATTTCACACCATACATTCTGAAGAATTTGTGGAGTCACCAACGCAAGGGCATTAGAAATGCGCATTTTGAGTTCTGGAATTGTTTTTGGCAAAAACATGCACATACACAAGGTCTTTCACATAACCCCATAGAATGAACTTGCAGTGTCAAGTCTGGAGATCTAGGTGGCCAAGAGCAGACCACATCGTCGACATCTCCAGCTCGACCGAGTCAAAGCTTTGGACGATGTTGGTTTAAAAATGTGCGAACCTCCATACAACAGTGTGGGGGTGTTCCATCTTGCTGAAAGATGTAATCCGTATGCCACAGCTAGATACGGATTTCACGGATTACATCTTTCAGCAAGATGGAACACATTTTCAAACCAACATCTTCCAAAGCGTTGGCTCGATTGAACTGGAGATACCGACGACGTATTCTGCTCTTGGCCACCCAGATCTCCGAACTTGACACCCCCCGATTTTTCTCTATGGGGTTATGTGAAAGACCTTGTGTATGTCCTTCCTTTGCCGAAAACAATTCCAGAACTCAAAATGCGCATTTCTAATGCGCTTGCGCTGTTGACTCCACACATTCTTCAGAATGAATGGCTCAAAATGGACTCCCGCTTAGATGTTGCCCGTGTGACCAAGGGGAGTCGCATACAACATTTATAAAGTATGTAAACAAAATTTTGAACTTTCTTTTACATTCTGTGTAATTCTTATCGATAAATTCTTTTCGATTAAATACTTGTAGCCATAATCGCTATATTAATTTTGAATCACCCTGTATACCGAAGATTTTTCTTAATTATTTATCCGAACACAGTACGTAAATTTTTCTTTCGATTGAAATTGAGAAATCTGCTATAAAGCTGGGAAAATGTAATGTTTTTCTCTGAAACTTCTTTTTCGGGAATGATGCCATATTACTATATATATATTGTCACGTAGACGGATAGAGGGATTAACACAGAGAGCACAATTTAGATAAACGAGACTTTTATTCACAGCAAGCGAGTTAACATGCACCCAGCTGGAATCTGACTTTTCACCAGCTTGAGGGAAGCCTTTTTATGCACTAAAGAACTTTCTAGAATTATTTAAATTAAGATGATTAACATATTTGGTACTTTCAAGAAGCTTCCAGAGAGCGAACATAAATTAACTTAAAAAGAACATGAAATACTTCCGACAGTCCGTGTCGGGACTCGACACGGAGCGACGGCGCTCTAAGTTGGATCCCAGTGCTTTAGCCGTTCGGCCACGCCGTCGCTCGAGAACGGTTGTGAATATATATATATATATATATATATATATATATACATATATATACATATATATATATATACATATATATATATATATATATATATATATACATATATATATACATATATATATACATATATATATAATTATATATATATAATTATATATATATATATATATATATATATATATACATACATATATATATACATATATATATACATATATATAATTATATATATATATATATATATATATATATATATATATATATATATATATATATATATATATATATATATATATATATATATATATATATATATATAATATTAAAAACTAGTAATTTCTTAATTCAACAATCTTAACATTTAAAAACTATTAATTCCTCACTTTACTATTCCAAATTACAAACCCTTTTTTAATTCCTTGAAATAGGTAATTTCCCTTGGGCATTCGTGTTAAAATCCAAGAGATATTCTAAATTTTAGCATTGTCATCCCAGTAAAACTTATATAGAAATCCCATAGTAATAGCCTTTGTAACCCCAGGCAATATTATTAAAGATGGCTGACTTTTTATTGAAAACGAAACTGACGTGGCGTGGGCAGAAAATTAAACGCTGTAGCGCATTTGTCACGCCTTTTCTTAACTTTTAACCAATTAAACCCTACTACGATCACATGACGAGATGAGGTTATATAAGGTTTGGGATCATGTACATGTAGGCTTTTCTCATTTTGTAACTGACTTGAATAGACGTAATAAAGTCTTTTCCGTAAGAAACCGAGTACGTCGTTTTGCTATGAAGTGAACTGTAGTATTAATATCTTCTTCTCACCGTGACATGGGAGATTTCGATATCTATTGGGCCAGTGTCAGTCTCCCATGTTACAGAAAGTCGGCGAGGACTCGAATCTCTATCGGGAACACCCAAGGATTTCCAAGTTTTTGTTTCTTTCTTCTAACGACGAGGATTCTTCAACTGACGGAGGAGGTTCGCTTGTTTTTTTTTCTTCTTTCTTCTAACGGCGAGGATTCTTCAACTATCGGCGTCGAGGCGTGCGATGCTGGGGCGAAAGTGTTTCTCTCCTTTTTTTTTTCTTCTCTCAACGAGAGTAATGATAGTGAAAGGGAATCCCTCTCAGTTTTCATAAATACAATCCCTTGGCACACTACATTCTGTACCTGATTCAATATTCTGATGACTCTAGCACGATAAAAAAAAAAAAAAAATTTTTTTGGTTTCATATAAGATTACTATGATGGAATTTTTCAATGGCGACTGAAACAACCTTGGCTCTACGGACTCGTAAAATTTGTGCATGGATTCTTCTGCCAAAACGTCATCGTAAGGATTTTGCTGCAGCACGATGTTTTTCAAGCTCATTTTCCCAAATTTTCGTGAAATATAATTAAACTGTCTTCATTCGTGCAACCGTATGCAGAGTTGGGACAACATTCCTGTGAATTTTAGTCGGTTTTTTTTTCTTCTTCTCTTCTCTCTCCAATGCACACAGGAGTGCATTCATTATGGACTGTGACTGGAACTGGATATTTCTACTACTACACGACCACTCTACAAGTTTTCTGTGTCTTCTAAAAAGTGCGTAATCCCCACCATTCAAAAATCATCGAGGTGTTCTTGTGTGTGAATTTAATTAAGCCGGTATGCAAGCCCTAGCGCTGTACCGTGAATAAATAAAAATAAAAATTTGTGCGACCGAGAATTTTACAATAACAAGACAAGCATCACAGGACCAGGTTGTATGTCTCCCATCATAAACTTTTTAAAATTGTGTAGTAAACTATGATTATATGATATTGTATTCTTGTTTTAAATTGAAATATAATTGTGATATTGTGTTAAACTTATAAGATGGAAGATAAATCTATAAAGACAGAATTTCAGGGGGAAGATAAAATTGAGACAGAATGCAAGGACGATTTTCAGCTTGAATATGTAGAGAGGGAATTCAGGGATTTTATTCCTTTTGACCCAGAGGGGGGAATGAAATTACAAAAATGGCTTGCCTATATTGAGCAGAAATTTTCCCAAGCAAATGTTCCAAATGAACAAAAAATAAAAAATATTTCAAAATTTCTCAGGGGAAAGGCTCTAACCGTTTTTGTAAATAATTGCCTAGACATCCAAGATTGGACAGAATTAAAAGACACTTTGCAAGAATTATTCTTTGAGGCAGATAGCGTGGAATTCTCTGAATTTTCCAATTTGAAATTTGAATATAATGATGACTTAACTAAATATTTTCATAAAAAAATTGATGTAGGAAAGAGATTGGGGTTATCACAGAAATTAATACTAGAAGGCCTAACACAAGGCCTAAATGCTCAAATGAGAATGACCATAGCTGCAAATCCTCCTCAAACCACAACAGAATGGATAGAGTTGGCTAATAAGCTAAACAAAATAAATAATGAAGAAAACAAAACTAATCAAGGGGATCGGGATAACTTTTTTAACACTAGATTTGAAAATAGGAACCAATTACGACAGAATTATTACAACCAACCTCAAGTTAGGATGAATTATAGCCCACCTCACCAATTTAGACAAAATTACTCTTCCCAGCCTCAATTTAGACCTAATAATAATCAACAAACTCAATTTAGACCTAATTATAGTCAGCAGCAACAATTCAGACAATGGCAACCCAGAGATCAAAGGTTGAATAGAAATTTTGCACCCAACCCCAATAACCAAATTAATCACCACCAACAATATGCAGACTTACCATCTAGACCCTGTCGAAAATGTTCTAACTTTGGCATAAGTAATGCTTATCATTGGGAACAAACTTGCTCTATTAATGAGAGATTTAATAAGATGTCGGTGTCAGACAATAAACATCATTATGAGGAATCTGAATTTGAAAGAGATCAGGTGCCAGGATGACAATTACTGTCATTGAGGGGAAACATTATCAGAAATAATAGGGTTGACAAAACAAAAAGACTATATGAAAATGAGAAACAGAATTTTTTAAATTGTGTGATTGACACTGCTTCGACTATTAGTCTGATGTCACAAAAACTGGTCAAGCAATGTCAACTGAAATGCTATTCAAGCTCTCCAATTAAGGTCAGGCAAGCTGAGGGTGAAATCTTAATTACAACTAAATGTGTATTAACTTTGAGAATAGGGAAAATAATTAGAAACATTTCTGCATATGTTTTGGACAATGACTTGCCTTATCTTATTCTGGGACTTCCTGAGTGTAAAGAGTTTAAATTAGTAATTGATTGTAACCAATTGTGTGTGTATCAAAATAGAATTGCTTTGAAAATGGTTAATATTTGTGATATAAGTAAAATTTCATTACACCTACAAAATAAATGTGATAATAAGCATGTGGATAATAATAGTAATGATCATGAAATTGAAGTTTCTGATATGTTTAACCCTTATGAAGAAAATTCGCAGAAAGAAAATGATATTTTCTGTATTGATTATGATGTAAATGACAATTTTAATGAAAGCTCTGGTGAAATCAAAGCAGAAAGTAATCCAAATTATGAAAATGTTGACATTAATGATCAAATCAAAAATTTAGATGTTGATAGGGAATTAAAGAATTTATTGCACAAAAATAATAGACTGTTTTCAACTAACAAATATGACATAGGCAAAATAAGGATGGAACCCCAAAGAATAATCCTAAATTCTGATTTACCAGTGAGTCTAAGAGCATACAGGACTTCGCCAACTGAGGAAAAAGAGATCAGGACCCAAATTAAAAATTTGTTAGAAGCAGGAATCATAAAAGAATCACATAGTTCATACTCAAGTCCTGTGACTTTGGCAAGAAAGCGAAATGAGGGAAAAACTAGACTTTGTATTGATTTCAGAAAATTAAATTTAATTACTAAGACAGATGCAGAACCCTTACCCAGAATTGATGATATTCTAGATAAATTAAGCAGAGCTAATTACTTTTCAACTTTAGACCTTACCTCAGGGTATTGGCATGTACCCGTCCACCCAAAAGATACTGAGAAATTGGCATTTGCCACTACTTTTGGCTTATACGAATGGCTAAGACTCCCATTTGGTTTAAAGAACGCCCCTGCAATATTCAATAGGACTATCAGGAGAATTTTGGATAAATATAAAGTTAACTTTGCATGCCACTATTTCGATGATATTATAATTTTTTCAGACTCCAAAGAACAACACCTTGAACATTTAGAGATACTATTTAACATTTTCAAAAAAGAGAATATCAAGTTAAAATTAACTAAATGTACTTTTCTGCAACAACAAATTAATTTTCTTGGATATAATGTAACAAATGGGAAAATTGCCCCAGACAACATTAACATTGAAAAGATAAAGTGTTTGAAACCACCAACTAATGTAAAAGAACTCCAAAGATTCTTGGGCACAATAAATGTGTATAATAAGTTTATTCCAAAATATGCAAAAGTAAGACAGCCATTAAATACATTATTAAAAAAGGGGGTAAAATGGGGATGGTCAGACAAGTGCCAAGAAGCTTTTGAGGATCTTAAGAATTTATTGATTTGTAAACCAATATTGCAATTGTATGATGTAAACAAAGACTGTCATTTATTTGTGGATGCTAGTAAACATCAGGTTGGAGCTGTTTTAAAGCAGCCAGGTGAAGATGGGGTGTTGCATCCCATAGCATATCACTCTCGTGTATTAAAGGACTATGAGGCAAATTATTCTATTACTGAACTTGAGTGTTTGGCAATTGTGGACAGTTTAGACAGGTATTATCATTTTCTCCACGGGAAAAAGTTCACAATTCACACAGACCATGCTGCCTTAGTTTGGCTTAAAAATGTGAAAAATCTTCGAGGTCGACTTTTTCGCTGGTCATTAAAACTAAGTATGTTCGACTATGAAATTAAATACCAGAAGGGAACTGCAAATATTGAAGCTGACATGCTTTCAAGGAACCCTATTCTAGAACCTAAAACCCAAATAAACCATTTAATTGAACTAAGAAAAATTGTAGAATTTCAAAATAAAGACAATGTACAGGGACTTAAATATAAAAACTAAATGATGTAATCTACATGAGAAAGAAAGGATTTTTA